>VWZI01000276.1:37190-77463 GCA_013396835.1 Psilopogon haemacephalus | reverse complement strand
CCAAGCCGTTACTGCCTTGCAGACGCACTGAAAGTGCCAAATCAACTTATTAGCTGAAGCATTGAGTCCTGATTTCATGATTTGATGTTTGCCTTCTCCAGCCGCGAGATCCATTTCCCGCTTTCATAACACCCAGTAAAAAAAAATGACTCCGACAGCATTTCATAACCCACCCCGGGTTTATTTTTGCCTGTTGCCAGCCCAGGCAAAACTCAGCAAGCAAACATCTGGTGCTCCCAGATGCGAGAGCGCTCACAGCCTCCCTGTGGTGCGCTGAAGGCGTTTCAGACCTACCGCGCTGAGTTTGAGGCAGTAGCTGAAGCCCGCGGCGAGATGTTAGGGTTCAACGAGGCCAAGAGCAAGGTCCTGCAGCTGGGTCGAGGCAATCCCAAGCACAAATCCAGGCTGGGCAGTGAGTGGCTGCAGAGCAGCCCTGAGGAGAGGGACTTAAGGGTGCTGGTGGAGGAGAAGCTCAACATGAGCGACCTTGAGCGATCTGATCTAGTGTTAGGTGTCCCTGCCTATGTATGGGAGTTGGAACTGGAGGTCTCTTTAAGGTCTCTTCCAACCTAAACCATTCTATGAGGCAGCAGTGTGCACCTGCAGCCCAGAAAGGCAAGCAAAGCCTGGGCAGCAGCAGGAGAATTGTGGGCAGCAGGTTGAGGGAGGTGATTCTCCCCCTCTACTCCACTTTGGGGAGGCCCCACTTGGAGTACTGCATCCAGTTCTGGAGCCCCTGGGACAAGAGGGATGTGGAGATGCTGGAGGTGTCTAGAGAAGGGCCCTGAGGATGCTCAGAGGGCTGCAGCACCTCTGCTGTGAGCACAGCCTGAAAGAGTTGGGGCTGTGCAGTCTGGAGAAGAGGAGGCTCCCAGGTGACCTTCTTGTGGCCTTCCAGGATCTGAAGGGGGCTACAGAAAAGCTGAGGAGAAAGTTTTTGAGCATGAGTGGTGAGAGCTTTGAATGGGTTGCCCAGGGAGGTGTTTGGAGCCACATCCCTGGAGGTGTTTGCAGCCAGGCTGGCAGAGGCTGTGGACAGCCTGATCTAGGGTAGGGTGTCCCTGGGCATGGCAGGGGGGTTGGACCTAGATGATCCTTGTGGTCCCTTCTAGCCCTGGCTGATTCTATGATTCTAAGTCACCAGGGCATGGAAGTGACAGAAGCTCCTAAGTTTGATCAGTCAGCCCTGTCCAACAGTTGCTTCTTTTTATCTTATCACTTCTGATGACCTTTAGCATCCCCCTCTAAGCACAGTGCTGCTGCCATGTACAGCCAAAGGGCTTAGGCAGAGGACAGTTTGCTTTTCAACAGGCAAGAGCCCAGCATCTATCCACTACCTAAGCAACCTGTGGTGCTCTGTCAGACTGCCAGAAGAGATCATTAATAAATACACACTCACACACTTGCAATAACTTCCAATTATCCACTCCACTCAGAACAATACATGGGGAGTGGGTGCCCCTCTCATCTCTGCTCCCAGGGCTCACCATGTCTACTCCTATTAAGATGAGATTTAATTTTTTTTATTTTTTTTTTGCTCTCAAGTACTTCAGAGGCAATTTAAAAACAGATGGGGAAGGAAGATGCACATGGCCAGCATTAAAACCACACTGCCCGTGCTAAAAGCTCGTGCTGCAAGGAAAACCCACAAGCAGGAGAACACTCTGGGACAAGAGCAGCTCAGTGGGGAGATGTGCAGGCAACTGCAGGCAGAGGTGAGGGACTGGGTCATAAACCAGGGTTTGCTGGGCTTAACACACTGCTCCAGAGCTTGGAAAGGCAGGAGAACTCTCTGGGACATGAGCAGCTGAGCAGGAAGGAGTGCAAGCAGGCTGGAAAATGCAGGCAGGGGTGAGGGACTGGGTCAAAGCCAGGGTTTGCTGGGCTTAACACACTGCTCCAGAGCTTGGGAAAGCAGAAGACTTTGGGACAAAAGCAGCTCAGTGAGGAGGAGTGCAGGCAATTGCAGGCAGGAGTGAGGGACTGGGTCTAAGCCAGGGTTTGCTGGGCTTTAACGCACTGCTCCAGAGCTCTCTGCAGGAAGGAGGTCTTCTTTTGCTGGTGCCAAAGTGCTGACAGCTTGGGTTATGTGTCAGAGACACACCAGCTACACTGCTGAGATCTTCCTCAGGGCTACACCTGCCTGACCTCTAGACGTTTGAGAGGTGATGAGCTGGTTTAAGTAGACACCCCTGTAAACCTTCACTCCAATGCACCCCCAAATGGAGGTGTTTTTGGCCAGGCTGGCAGAGGCTGTGAGCAGCCTGCTCTAGGGTAGGGTGTCCCTGGGCATGGCAGGGGGGATGGAACTGGCTGATCCTTGTGGTCCCTTCCAACCCTGACTGATTCTATGATTCTATCACCATCGTGACCCACAGCATCACCAACCTGCTTGGCTCCTCTGTGGCCTTCTTTCAGGAAGTGTGAAACACCAAAGCAGCTATCAAGCCCGGGGATCATTCTAATTTAATTAAAAATTTATCTCCTCCATCTGATCCTAAAAACAAGTGAGAATTCTGCCTGTGTTGAGAAGATTACTTACTGGGATTTCTGCAGCCACGCTCCCTTGATGCCTTATTACACACCAAGACAGCACTCCAGGAGATGTTAAATTCCTGCTTGCTTGCACAGACTCAAAGGGATGAGATGTGTGACACTTGGACTTGCTCCTCAAGTAGGCAGAGGAGAAATGGAAGGAGGGCAATAACAGAATTTTTGCAGAATTGGTTTTGCTTGGAAAAGGTCTTTCAGACCATTCAGTACGACCATTCTCTAGCTCTGCCAAGCCTGGTGCTAAAGCATGGCCCTCAGCAGCACATCACACAATGTCAGGGGCTGGAAGGGACCTCAAAAGCTCATCCAGTCCAACTCCCCTGCCAGAGCAAGATCACTCAGAGCAGATCACACAGGAACACAGCCAGGTGGATCTTGAATATCTTACAGAGAAGGAGACTACTGGGCAGCTTGTTCCAGTCTTCTGTCTCCCTCACAGTGAAAAAAATTCCTCCTCACGTTTAAATGGAACTTCCTATGCCTCAGCTTCCACCCATTACCCCTTGTGCTGTCATTGGGCATCACCCAGCAGAGCTTTTAAACTCTTCAGGCACAGGAATTGAACCATCTCCCCAAGGAGCCTATATCAGCACAGGCAGAAAGGTGTGCAGATACAGGCTCAACCACAGGGGTTGTATTGACCAGACAGAGAAGGGTGCTTAAAAGGGCTCCCCAGGCCCCTTTTCAACAGAAAAAGGAGGTGCACTTGTGGAGCATCAAAACACAAGAGAGGAGGTTTGAATCCCACTGCCACAGCTGACTGCAAAGCCTACCATGGGTGAGACCTGCACGCAACTTTGGGAGCTGTGAAGAGAATAGAGCATGGTCTCTGCAGAGCTCCTCATGGACCACAGAACCATAGAATCAGTCAGGGTTGGAAGGCACCACAAGGATCAGCCACTTCCAACACCCCTACCCTAGAGCAGGCTGCCCACAGCCTCTGCCAGCCTGGCCAAAAACCCCTCCAGCAATGTGGCCCCAAACCCCTCCCTGAGCAACCCATTCCAGCCTCTCACCACTCTCATGCTCAACAACTTCCTCTTCCCATTCAGTCTGAATGTCCCCACCTCCAGCTTTGCTCCATTCCCCCTAGTCCTCTCACTCCCTCATAGACTAAAAAGTCCCTCCTCAGCTTTCTTGTAGCCCCCTTCAGATACTGGAATGCCACAAGAAGGTCCCCTGGGAGCCTCCTCTTCTCCAGCCTGCACAGCCCCAACTCTTTCAGGCTGTGCTCACAGCAGAGGTGCTGCAGCCCTCTGAGCATCCTCGTGGCCCTTCTCTGGACACCTCCAGCATGTCCACATCCCTCTTATCCCAGGGGCTCCAGAACTGGACACAGTAGTCTAGGTGGTGTCCCACCAGGGTGGAATAGAGGGGGAGAATCACCTCCTTTGCCCTGCTGGCCACACTTCTGATGCAAACCAAGATCTGGTTGGCTTTCTGGATCCATGAGGAGAAGACATGAGAAAACTGCTAATTAAAACCATTAACCCATTTACTTCTCCCCCCCGAGCTGCGTGGAAACAACTTTGCAAAGCACCAGCCCAAGCTTCTGCTTGTGCAGGGCTGGATTGCAGCAATTAGAGCAGAGCACCAGGCAGGCTTAGCAGGCTGCGGCGTGGCCCTTTCATCTAGGATCAGAGCTAATTGCTTCGACAGCAGCTGCTTGTGGGATTATGCTGCAGGATGGGTGCCTTGCAGACTGATTTCTGATGGGGGAAGGGAGGCTGCACACCCTGATGCAGCCTGTTGCCAGCTTACAGGTAGCCACAGGGATGCTCTGGTCTTCTAAATGTGGCCCCATCGCATCTTAAAGCTTTACCCTACCCCTTGCTACACCCTGAGACCTGGATTTTCCTAGCCCAGAACCCAGCAAACACTCTCAGCTTAGGTACTGGATCCCATTCGCCTCTACACCAAGAGCAAGGTCCTGCAGCTGGGTCAAGGCAATACCAAGCACAAATCCAGGCTGGGCAGGGACTGGCTGGAGAGCAGCCCTGAAGAAAGGGACTTGGGGGTGCTGGTGGAGGAGAAGCTCAACATGAGGCAGCAGTGTGCACTTGAAGCCCAGAAAGGCAAGCAGAGGCTGGGCTGCAGCAGGAGCAGTGTGGACAGCAGGGCCAGGGAGGTGATTCTGCCCCTCTGCTGTGCTCTGCTGAGACCCCACTGGAGTAGTGCATCCAGTGCTGGAGCCCCTGGGACAAGAGGGATGTGGACATGCTGGAGTGTGCCCAGAGAAGGGCCATGAGGATGCTCAGAGCTCTGCAGCACCTCTGCTGTGGGTACAGACTGAAAGAGTTGGGGCTGTGCAGTTTGGAGAAGAGGAGGCTCCCAGGTGACCTTCTTGTGGCCTTCCATCATGAAGTGGGCTACAAAAAAGCTGTAGAGGAACTTTTGAGGCTATTGGGGAGTGACAGGACTAGGGGGAATGGAGCAAAGTTGGAGGTGGGAACATTCAGATTGGATGTGAGGAGGAAGTTGTTGAGCATGAGAGTGGTGAGGCCCTGGAATAGGTTTCCCAGGGAGGTGGTTGGGGCTATGTCCCTGGAGGTGTTTTTGGCCAGGCTGGCAGAGCTTGTGGGCAGCCTGCTCTAGGGTAGGACATCCCTTGGCATGGCAGAGGGCTTGGAACTGGCTGATCCTTTTGGTCCCTTCCAACCCTGACTGATTCTAGGATTAAAAAAAAAAAGAAAAAGAAGAAGAAGAAGAAGAAGAAGAGAAAGAGAGGCTTATGAATCATATTGAAGGAATGTGACCTTTTTATTGCCAGTGATATTTTAAGGCAGATCAGAAAGCCTGTAAATGTCTTGCTTGTACTAAAAGCGAACGAGGACTTCATCATCCAGCCACCCACAGTGACCTGCAGATTGAGATATTGTATTACTGCCTCCTCAAATCCAATTTAAGTTGCCATTATGCCCCAAAGATCCTCCAATTTAGTAAATACACTGCAACTGGCTTAAAACACCCTGACAGCCACTGCCCTCCCCTCTTTGCAGTCCTGGAGGCTGTTTCCATCAACATCTCAATTAACCTCTCTTTCATTGCCACAACTCAAGAGTTCCTGAAATCTGATTCCAGACACTGAGGCTTGAGCCCACCTCCAATATTGAGGCTTTTCACTCCCAACTGAGCAATATTCTGCTTCCAATTCATGGCTTTCCTTCTGTTTGGTCCAATTTCCCTCTTTGCTCTTCTCCTCACCTTGGCATTAACAACAAAGAGAGGTTTCCACCACTGCAGCAAGTCCAAGGCTTTGACCTCTAGCTGCAAGTTTTCAGATGCAAACACCAAGAATCCAAGTTCTCATCGTCAAGTGTTTTATTTATCCCCAGCTCTACAGGAAAGCCTCCTCCACTGACTTCCAGATCTCATTTATTTCCTTTTTCAGTTGGTTATCTTGGAGGTGATTACTGCACTTGCTTGGGTTTTCTGTTGCAAGCAGAGCATCAAGGTCTTTTGCAGGGGCTCTCTGCACACCCAGAGTGACAGCAGCAGGACCTGCTGACAAAGAGGGACCCCCTGGAGCTGTGCCTGGCTTCCTCCAGAGGAGTTATCAAACAGCAGCATATCACTGGGTTTAAAGTGGCAGAGGGGAGATGTAAATGGGATGTTAGGAAGAAGTTCTTCATAGTGAGGGTGGTGAGACACTGGCACAGGTTGCCCAGGGAAGCTGTGCTCCACAACCTCCCTGGAGGTGTCGAAGGTCAGGTTGGATGAGGCCTTGAGTGACCTGTTCTAGTGGGAGGTGTCCCTGCCTATGGCAAGGGGTTGGAACTGGATGATCTTTGAGGTCCATTCCAACCTAAACCATTCTATGATCTCACCCCACTTCTTGGGTGGCTACAAATCACATTGCTCCATAATGCAGCCTGGTGTTAGTAAGGGACATATCTCCTGCCTGTGACCAACCAAGGGAATGGGGATGGAGTGGCAGCCCTGGATGGAGTCAGGAGACACCAGAGAGGCTTCATGGCACTGGGTAACCACCAGAAAACAGAAGGTTTTGCTTGAATTTGAGGAGAAACTTACTTTGAGGGATCTGCACAGGATGGAGAGGTGTACCCAAGCCAACCTCATGAAATTCAACAAGGCCAAGTGTAAGGTCCTGCACCTGGGTAGGCACAATCCCAAGCACAATTCCAGGCTGGGTGGGGAATGGCTGAGAGCAGCCCTGAGGAACAGGAAAAGTTCTTTCCAGCAAGGATGGTGAGACACTGGCACAGGTTGCCCAGGGAGGTTATGGAGCACAGAAGCACAGAATGGGATCAAAGATGCTTCTGTGCTCCACAACCTCCCTGGAGGTGTTGAAGGCCAGGTTGGATGAGGCCTTGAGTGACCTGTTCTAGTGGGAGGTGTCCCTGCCTGTGGCACGGGGAGGTTGGAACTGGCTGAGCTTTGAGGTCCCTTCCAACCTAAACCGTTCTATGATTCTATATCCCTGTGCCTCTTGAAGTGGGCAACCCAGAACGGGACACAGATGGTCCTGCTTAGGGCAGAGCAGACCATGCTGGACCATGTCCAACATCTTTCTTCCCAAGGGTTCCTTGCCCTGCCTGCTGTAAATCAAACCCTTCCTACCTTCACCTCCTCACTGCTCCTGTGTGTGCAGGCACTCAGGGGTTGGTGCTGCCAGTAGTAAGTTGCCCAATCCTGGGGCACTTTGTCAGGGATGCTAAGCGAAGTCAGCAGCGATTATCAAAGGGATGGAAAAGAGCCAGGGTGGAAGTGGAGGGAGGGTTGGGATGTTGTCTCCTCCTCCCCCCCCACCCTCCACGAGTGAATTTTAATGGACCTTAATCAGCCACTCCACGTTGATTACCATAAGCCTTTGGAGTTGAGGCTTGCTCTGCAAGTGTGCATGACGGTGATTGATACGGGTTTTTAACTCACCTAATTTAATTCCTGTACAGTAATCAACAGTCAGCTGTCTCCAAAGCAATCAGACCAGCCCGGGCAGGGTGATGAGATAGAGCTCAGCAGGGCTTGAGGTGCTCCTAACCCTGCCCTTGCCCCTGGGGCTGGTGGTGATTCTGCTGGATGAGAGGATGGAGAGGTGGGGCCAAGCCAACCTCAGGAAGTTCAATAAGACCAAGAGCAAAGTCCTGCAGCTGGGTCAAGGCAATGCCAAGCACCAATATAGGCTGAGAAGTGACTGGCTGGAGAGCAGCCATGAAGAGAGGGACTTGGGGGTGCTGGTGGAGGAGAAGCTCAACATGAGGTAGCAGTGTGCACTTGCAGGACAGAAAGGCAAGCAGAATCTGGGCTGCAGCAGGAGAAGTGTGGCCAGCAGGGCCAGGGAGGGGATCCTCCCCTTCTATTTCACTGTGGGGAGACCCCACCTGGAGTATTGCATCCAGTTCTGGAGCCCCTGGGACAAGAGGGATGTGGACATGCTGGAGGTGTCCAGAGAAGGGCCACGAGGATGCTGAGAGGACTGCAGCACCTCTGCTGTGAGGACAAACTGGAAGAGTTGGGGCTGTTTAGTCTGGAGAGGAGAAGGCTCCAAGGTGACCTTCCAGTATCTAAAGTGGGCCACAAGAATGCTGAGGAGGGACTTTTTAGGATGTCAGGGAGTGATAGGACTAGGGGCAATGGAACAAAGCTGGAAATGGGTAGATTCAGACTGAAATATTAGAAGTCCTTCAGTATGAGGGTGGTAAGACCCTAGAATAGGTAGCATTGACTCCAGCTTAGGCTGGTCTGTTCTCCCTAGTAACAAACAATAAGAGGCAATGGACTCAGGTTGCACCAGGGGAGGGTTAGGCTGGAGATGAGGAACAATTTATTTGCTGCAAGTGCAGTCAGGGATGGGCACAGGCTGCCCAGGGAGGTGGTGGAGTCCCCATCCCTGGAGGTGTTCAAGAAAGTTGTGGCCATGGCACCTGGGGACATGGTTTAGTGGGCATGGTGGGTTTAGATAGATGATTGGACTTGGTGATCTTGAAGGTCTTTTCCACCCCAGGTGCATTTCTACCAGCCTGGGAGGCAGCCAGGCTATCTGTAGCAAGCAGCAAGTCATGCCCAACACTTCCATATAACAAATGACTACCAATTTAAAGGATGGAACAACACACACCCAATGTGCTGAAGTCATTTTCATTTTTGCCAGGTCTTAAAAATGCTTCCATTTTTCCATTTCATAACAGCAAACCCACTTCATTTGTTTGCTGGGATAAAAAAAGAAAACAAAAGAACAAAACAAACCATGCTCCATGAGGCAGCAGTGTGCACTTGCAGCCCAGAAAGCCAAGCAGAGGCTGGGCTGCAGCAGGAGCAGTGTGGCCAAGGAGGTGATTCTCCCCCTCTGCTGTGCTCTGCTGAGAGTCCACCTGGAGTAGTGCATCCAGTGCTGGAGCCCCTGGGACAAGAGGGATGTGGAGATGCTGGAGGTGTGCAGAGAAGGGCNGAACGGAGCAAAGCTGGAGGTGGGGAGATTCAGACTGGATATGAGAAGGAAGTTGTTGAGCATGAGAGTGGTGAGAGGCTGGAATGGGTTGCCCCTGCAGGGAGGTGTTTGGGGCCAGATCCCTGGAGGTGTTTTTGGCCAGGCTGGCAGAGGCTGTGGGCAGCCTGCTCTAGGGTAGGGTGTCCCTGGGCATGGCAGGGGAGTTGGAACTGTCTGATCCTTGTGGTCCCTTCCAACCCTGACTGCTTCTATGATTCTACAATTCTAAGAACTGCTGCATTGCTGGTGAGGAAAAAAGCCCCCAACAAAATAAAATAAAATACATCTCAAAACAAGATGATTAAAGAAAAATAAAATAGGAGCATACACCTTAAAAAAAATGAGGCAGGAATTCTGGGAATAATGGCAGTTTGAAGGAGTCTGTGATGAAAGTTTCACTTGGCTTAATAAGAAAGCCAAAAAACAACAACAAAAAAAAAACCCAAACCCAACCCAAAAGGTAATTTTTCAACAAAATTGGATTCACAGAACCGTGTTGGTTCTCTCCCATCACCAGTGTTAAGCTTTCTCCAAGGTATTGCTCAGCTACCCTATAAAAAAACATCAGTTGAATAGGGGAGGAGGGAGCCCAGCACTGATAGACAAGGCTCAGCTCTTCCCTGAGTTCTTAAGATCCTGACCTGGGGAGATTTATGCTGGCATTTCTCTCTCTGTGCCTGTGCCCTTTCAGTGCTTAAAGGGACTGAGTAGAAAGCTGGAGACAGACTTTTGAGCAGGCAGGTCCTGTTGTGACAGGACAAGGGGTGATGGTTTTGAACCAAAAGAGGGAGATTGCAGAATAGAGAGAAGGAAGAAATGTTTGACACTGAGGGTGCTGAGACCCCAGCCCAGGTGAGAGATAGAATTATAGAATGGTTTAGGTTGGAAGGGACCTCAAAGCTCAGCCAGTTCCAACCCCTCTGTGCCATAGGCAGGGACACCTCCCACTAGAACAGGTTGCTCAAGGCCTCATTCAACCTGGCCTTGAACACCTCCAGGGAGGGAGCAGCCACAACCTCCCTGGGCAACTTGTTGCAGTGTCTCACCATCCTCACTGGAAAGAACTTCCTCCTAACATCCAGTTTCAATCTCCCCTCTGCCAGTTTAAACCCATTCCCCCTTTTCCTGTCATTACAAGACCTTGTGAAGAGTCTCTCCCCAGCCCTCCTGTAGGCTCCCTACAATCAGAGAAGAGCTTCTCCTGGGAATAAAAAAACACTTTTCAGATCATGGAGTCCAGCTATTAGCTAATCCTATCAAGTCTGATGCTAAACCACATCCCTCAGCACCACATCCCTCCAGCTTTTAAACTCCTCCAGCATGTTTCAAATGCCTGAAAACATTCCAGGTCAGGCTGTTTGAGGGGTCTGACCAACCTGACCTGCAAAAGGACTTGGACTAGCTGACCTTTAAAGGTCTAAAGGTCATCAAGTCCGAATCTAAACCACGTTCCTCAGCACCACATCCCTCCATCTTTTAAACTCCTCCAGGGTATTTAAAGTGCCCCATCCCTGAAAACATTCCAGGTCAGGCTGTTTGAGGGGTCTGACCAACCTGACCTTGTTGCAGGTCCCCTTGCTCACTGCAAAGGGGTTGGACTAGCTGACCTTTAAAGGTCCCTTCCAAGCCCAAACACTCTTTGATTCTGTGATTTTTTGACTGTGTGAAAACAGCTGCCTGCATGCCAACCGGCCACAAAATAAAACATTCATCTCCTCTCAGTTGTCTCCTAACACAAAGGACACAAGAGCTGGAAGCTGAAGCTCGCAGGCTTTATCTTCACAGGGGATCGCAGCTCCTGAAAGCCCTGAAATCTGGCACCTCCGTGCAGCCTGCTGCCTGCTTTGCTGACAGCTCCTTTCACATTCTGCTCCCCTAAAAAAGCATCCATTTGTTTCGTTTGGCTCTTCATACTTCCCAAAGTTCAAAGGAACAGGGAGCTGCCTGCCTGCGGTGGGGGGGAGCTGATGGATTGGCAGCTACATCTTGTACTAAGCTCATCACAAGTGAGCAGAGAGCAGCAGCTAAACAGAGAGGAGCTCAGCCTAAGTCAGGGGACTCAGCCAGCACCCGTGGGTGATGCTAGAGTGACCATCAAGTCTAATCTTACCTAACCAGGGAGCCAGCAGATCCCCTGGCCACTATTCACCCAGTGTGCACCATGGGGACTCACCAGTGGTGATGATGGGAGGAGGATGCCTCTGCCCAGCTGGGCAAGCTTAGGGCTGCTGCCTTTCCTGGGGCTGATTAAATAGGGGAGTGGGCAGGGAGGGCAAAGTGGTTGCACCTGGGGTGGGAGGAGATGCCAGCAGAAGCCAGGTGCTCTGGGGTTGGGGGAAAATGAGATGTGGGGTGGGAAAGGGGCAGATATTGTGGGAAAGGGGAGGCGGTGCTGAAAGGAGGGAGATGGAGAGGAAAAGGAGGGAGATTAAAAGAGGAAGATGGGGGGAGAGGAAGGAGATGAGGAGAAAAGGATGAAGACGAACAGAGGAAGATGGGGAAAGGAAGGAGATGGAGAGGAAAGGAGGAAGATAAAAAGAGAAGGGTGGGGGAAAAGGAAGGAGGTGGAGGGGAAAGGAAGAAGGTGAAAAGAGGAAGATGGGGGGAAAGGAAGGAGATGGAGAGGAAAGGAGGAAGGTGAAAAGAGGGAGATGGGGGAAAAGGAAGGAGATGGAGAAGAAAGGAGGAAGATGGGGGAAGAGGAAGATAGGAAATGGGGGAGAAGTGGGGTTAAAAAAAAGTGAACTGTAAAAAAAAGAAAAAAAAAAAAGAAGAAAAGTAAGAAAGAGGTGATCCTGCTCTGGCAGGGGGTTGGACTGGATGATCTTTTGAGGTCCCTTGCAGCCTCTAACATTCTGTGATTCTGTAATAATCCCCTGAGCAAGGCAGCCTCGGGGGGAAAAAGCATCTAAACTAACAGACTCAGCAAGAGCAGAGAGAGATTAAAAGGATGCAAATCACTGTTCTGTGGTTACTTTTCCCCTCCATCTCTCCTCCAGGGGAAGGCAGCTGTCTCCTACGCTCTGCTCCGAAACTGGGGCAGTTCATTTCCATGAACTCCACCTGTGGACTTTGTTGGGTTATCTGCTGAGGTTTGGGTCCCTGCTCAGAGTAGGAAAGTTGGGCATTAAAACACAGGAGGTTTCATAGAATCATAGAATGGGCTGGGGTGGAAGAGACCTCCAAAGGTCATCCAGTCCAAACCCCTCTGCGGTCAGCAGAGACAGCCTCAACTAGATCTGGTTGCCCACAGCCTCACCTTGAATGTCTCCAGGGATACGTCCTCCACCACTTGACCCTAAGGAGAGATTTCTTTGCTTTGAGGGTGATAGGGACCAAGCTACACAGAGTGGCTGTGGAGTCTTCTTCACTGGAAACTTTCAAATCCCACCTGGACATGTTCTTGTGCCACCTGATCTAGGTAAACCTGTGTTAGCAGGGGGTTGGACTAGATGATCTCCAGAGGTCACTTCCAAACCCTGCCAATCTGTGATTGGATGATCTCTGGAGGGAATCTCAGCATTACCCTGGCTCATCTTGAGCAGAAGTCACAGAATCATAGAATCAGTCAGGGTTGGAAGGCACCACAAGGATCACACAGTTCTAACCCCCCTGACATGCCCAGGGACACCCTACCCTAGAGCAGGCTGTCCACAGCCTCTGCCAGCCTGGCCAAAAACACCTCCAGCAATGTGGCCCCAAACATCTCCCTGGGCAACCCATTCCAGCCTCTCACCACTTTCATGCTCAACAACTTCCTCCTCACCTCCACTCTGAATCTCCCCACTTCCAGCTTTGCTCCATTCCCCCTAGTCCTGTCCCTACCTGATACCCTCAAAAGTCCCTCCCCAGCTTTTTTGTAGCTCCCTTCAGATCCTGGAAGGCCACAAGAAGGTCATCTGGGAGCCTCCTCTTCTCCAGCCTGCACAGCCCCAACTCTTTCAGGCTGTGCTCACAGCAGAGGTGCTGCAGCCCTCTGAGCATCCTCGTGGCCCTTCTCTGGCCACACTCCAGCATGTCCACATCTTGTCCTAGGGGCTCCAGAACTGGATGCAGTACTCCAGGTGGGCTCTCACCAGGGCAGTGTAGAGGGGGAGTCTTTCCCTTACATACAAGATCAGCTTCTTGCCATGAAAAAGGGATCAAACTCAGCTTTGAACACTTCCCACCAAGCTCACAGATATATTGAGTGATTCCACCAGCTTCTTCAGGTTGCTCTGGGCTCGTGCCATACCTGTCTGCACCCAGACCCAGT
Organism: Psilopogon haemacephalus; assembly: GCA_013396835.1. Classification (NCBI taxonomy): domain Eukaryota; kingdom Metazoa; phylum Chordata; class Aves; order Piciformes; family Megalaimidae; genus Psilopogon; species Psilopogon haemacephalus. Next base: position 64,207 of record VWZI01000276.1, on the reverse strand, counting down.
TCCTTGGCTGTGAGCAAATGAGCTGGGCCACAGAACTATGTATTTTAATTGCCACTTTAGAGGGCTGTGTGTTGCTCAACTGCAAAAATACATATAAAGAAAATTCCCTGTGGCATCAAGACTCTCAGCTCTGGAGGCTGGATGTGTCTCAGAGTGTAAAGCCTTCATCCTTTGCCAGCACAGAAATAAACTCAAACCTCCACAGATAGTCTAATGATGGGTGCAGGAAGCACACAGACAGAAAAAAAAAAGAAAGAAAAAAAAAGCTTCTCAATGAAGTGGCAAATTCATTTGGGGGAAAAAAAAAAAGGACCAATTTAAGGAATTTCTCCTGAAAAATCAGCACCTTTCCACCCACTTGGTAGAACTGGATTGTGCCTCTGCTGGAAAAGTGAATTAAGAGAGTCAGACCTTTGGGAAGGGGCTACCAGAGCCTGCTTGGATCAGGCAATGTTGAGAAGAGGCTACCAGAGCCTGCTTGGCTCAGGCAGTGTTGGGAAGGGGCTACCAGAGCCTGCTTGGCTCAGGTGGTGTTGGGAAGGGGCTACCAGAGCCTGCTTGGCTCAGGCAGTGTTGGGAAGGGGCTACCAGAGCCTGCTTGGCTCAGGCAGTGTTGGGAAGGGGCTACCAGAGCCTCCTTGGTTCAGACAGTGTGGTGAGACTGATTGCAGGGAGAGGTGATGTTCACAGGACTGGAACAGAGTCTCAGTGCCTACACATCACCCACCAGTCCATCCTTCTTGCAGAACAGTGATAAATCCAACCCAAAGCGTAGCAGGGCTGTTGGCAGCGCTCATGGCACAAGCTCTTGGAGAAACCAAGCAAGAACTTGTTCAGACCCCAGGAGAAGGGGAAGGAGCTATGTGGTCCACAGGCTGCACCCACCAAGGGGTGGAGGCAGAGGAGGAGAGGGGCACATGAGGGGCCTGGTCAGCCCTGCTGCAAAGGGCAAGCTGCCACTTGGGCAGTTTCCTGCTCTGTGCTGGGGGGTGGCTGAATCTGTTACGCACACGGAGACATGAAGGCTTCCTCTGCAGCTCCAGTAAGGCTCATTTGCCATCATCAAATTACCTCCTCTGGCGGGGCAAGAGGAGAAAACTCACGTGGAGACAGAATTGCATTGGTTTTATCTGCTGGGGTTCATCATGAAAAATCTCTCTGAGCAAAATTGGCTTCGGAGAGAGCCGAGGGCTGCTGGAGGCAGCACAGCTCCAACACAGTCCCCTTGTCCCCTACCTTCCCTCCCACACCATTGCTCCTCCAATACCCTGCCCTGCCCCGATGAGGTTCCCACACATTTTCTCCTTCATTTCACTCTATTAAAGCACTAATTAATTGACCAGATCACGAGAGCCCAGATCTCTCCCCTGGGATGCTGTTGCGTTTGCGGCGACAACTGCAAACGAGATCACGGATGGGCAGCTCTGCCCAGCAACCCCCTCCAGAGAACATCCTAGCCATGGCCCTCTGTGTTCCCAGGCAGCTCCAGATGCAAATATTGCAGAGCTGGATTTATCCCTCACTCTGGTTTTCCTGCATTCAGGGAACAAACTGCCCTCGGGTCCCTGCTGCTGAGCTTGCTGGCTGAGGAGCAGAGGGGTTTCTGCCACCTCTGGGCTGGCCCTGCTTATCCCTTCTTCCTTGTACCAGGCTGCTGTGGGAATCTAGCTTTGGCTACAGCCACTTAGCCACCAAAGAGAAACCCAAATTTACCCCTCCTAGCAAAATCCTGCAGAAGCTTGGGGAGACAAAAGCTTTTCCCGAGCCCAGAAAACATGAGAAGTTATTGAGCAGCTCCATTTGCAGGACCTGTCTCATTAATCCTCCAGCTGCCCCCCTCCTCCCAAACTGTGGAGATCATAGAATCATGGAATCATCACAGAATCATCATAGAATCATAGAATCAGTCTGGGTTGGAAGGGACCACAAGGATCAGCCACTTCCAAACCCCTTGCCATGCCCAGGGACCACCCTACCCTAGAGCCTCTGCCAGCCTGGCTGCAAACACCTCCAGGGCTGTGGCCCCAAACACCTCCCTGGGCAACCCATTCCAGGCTCTCACCACTTTCATGCTCAACAACTTCCTCCTCACCTCCATTCTGAATCTCCCCACCTCCAGCTTTGCTCCATTCCCTCTAATCCTGTCATTCCCTGATAGCCTAAAAAGTCCCTCCCCAGCTTTTTTGTAGCCCACTTCAGATACTGGAAGGCCACAATAAGGTCCCCTGGGAGCCTTCTCTTCTCCAGCCTGCACAGCCCCAACTCTTTCAGTCTGTGCTCACAGCAGAGATGCTGCAGCCCTCTGAGCATCCTCGTGGGCACACTCCAGCTCTAGAGCAGAAAAAATTGAGGTCTCTGAGCATCATCTCCCCAGCCCAAATTACCACATTGGTATTCTGCTCTTCCCACTCCTGCAAAGCAGCCTTATTCATCCCAACCCAAGCAGCCTCCTGCTGAACTCCACTGAGTTGCACTGAGCAAGAGCTAATGTGACAAATGGGGACCCAGGGCTGAGCAGGTGACAGGGTGCTGTCCCCTTAGGGAAGACAAAGCTTCCAGGTAGCCTCTCAGGGGCAGTGCATTAATGTTGGGTGAAGTGATGCTCCCTGCAGCTTCCATGTGCATGCAGCCAAGAGAGAAGAGGAGGAAAGGGGGAGAGAGGAAAAAAAAAAAAAGAGCAGGCAACCGTTTTGCCTCTCAGCTGATCACCATACAAAATATTGACTTTTCAAACTAATCTCATCAGTGCTGCTGGGCACAGAATTTATTCTGAAGCTGATGCAGGTGCAGCCCCACCGTTTAACCACTCAGATTTGTTCTGCCATCAAAAAACAAAACAAAAAGAAAGCATTCTAGCCAAGACAGAGAGGCTTATTTTAATAAAAAAAGCCCTCAGAACTATGATCCAAGATTCTGCCCCAATTGCAGTTTCTCTGGCCCAGCCTCAGGGACCTGAGAAGCTCTGCCTGGGAGGATGTCAAGACTGCATTGCCCAGGAAGGTGGTGGAGTCCCTGGAGGTGTTCATAAAATGAGTGAATATGATATTATGTGGCATGGTGGAGTTGGGTTAGAATCATAGAATCAGTCAGGGTTGGAAGGGACCACAAGGATCAGCCAGTTCCAACCCCCCTGCCATGCCCAGAGACACCCTACCCTAGAGCAGGCTGCCCACAGCCTCTGCCAGCCTGGCCAAAAACACCTCCAGGGATCTGGCCCCAAACACCTCCCTGCAGGGGCAACCCATTCCAGCCTCTCACCACTCTCATGCTCAACAACTTCCTCCTCACATCCACTCCGAATCTCCCCACCTGCAGCTTTGCTCCATTCCCCCTAGTCCTCTCACTACCTGACACCCTAAAAAGTCCCTCCCCAGATTTTTTGTAGCCCACTTCAGATCCTGGAAGGCCACAAGAAGGTCCCCTGGGAGCCTTCTCCTCTCCAGACTAAACAGCCCCAACTCTTCCAGTCTGTCCTCATCCTCATGGCCCTTCTCTGCACACCTCCAGCATCTCCACATCCCTCTTGTCCCAGGGGCTCCAGCACTGGATGCACTACTCCAGGTGGGCTCTCAGCAGAGCACAGCAGAGGGGCAGAATCACCTCCCTGGCCCTGCTGCCCACACTGCTCCTGCTGCAGCCCAGCCTCTGCTTGGCTTTCTGGGCTGCAAGTGCATACTGCTGCCTCATCTCGAGCTTCTCCTCCACCAGCACCCCCAAGTCCCTCTCCTCAGGGTTGATGATTTGGTTTCCTTACAAGGAGAGGCTGAGGGAGCTTGGGCTTCTGAGCTTGGAGAAGAGAAGCCTGAGGGGTGACCTCATTCATGTTTGTAAAGAGGCTGGAGCCAGGCTCTGCTCAGTGATGCCCAAGGACAATGGGTGGAAGCCGAGGCATAGGAAGTTCCTTGGGAACATGAGAAGGAATTTTATCACTGTGAGGATGACAGAACCCTGGAACAGGCTGCCCAGGGAGGTTGTGGAGTCTCTTACTCTGGAGATAGTCAAGACCTGCCTGGATGCATTCTTGTGTGATCTGTTCTGAGTGATCCTGCTCTGGCAGGGAGGTTGGACTGGATGAGCTTTCAAGGTGCCTTCCACCCAACATTAACCTTGGGTGAAGTGATGTTCCCTGCAGCTTCCATGTGCACACAGTGAAGAGAGAAGGGAGAGGAAAAAGAAAAGAGCAGGCAACCGTTTTGCCTCTCAGCTGATCACCACACAAAATATTGACTTTTCAGACTAATCTCATCAGTGCTGCTGGGCACAGAATTTATTCTGAAGGTGCTCTTCTGTGGTTCTGCAATCTTAGAAGCCTTTTCCAACCTTAATGAGTCTACGATTTGGTGCAAAGTGTTTCACACCTGTGCCAGAAGTTCTTTGCACTCAGAATCGACCTGGGCAGGAATTGTAAATGGATAGGAAATCCCAGTTTCTCCCCTCCCTTTTCATCCCTCTCCCTGGCTCAGAGTGGCCAGATCTGGAATCTGCCAGAAAGAGGAGCTCACATTTACCAGGAGCAATGTTTGCTTTTGCTCTGATGCTCTTGAGCTAAAGCACTTTACAGACCCCAATGGCCAAGCATTGGAAATGCCTCAAAACTCGCTTGTACAAACCACTGCCCTCAGAGCATAACTGGAACCAGAGTCACACTCCCTGAGTTTGGAAAGAGCAAATCCTCCTGCCTGAACAAACTCTGCCTGAGCAAATTCTCCTCTGAGCACGGCAGAGCCAATGCATCACTGCAAAGCCACTGCAGCGCACACCAAAGCAATCCAACTCTAGGACAAGAAACATTGAGTGTGACCAGCAGGTTGAAGGAGGTTCTTTAGCCCCTCTGCCTTGTCTAAGGTGGCCTCAGGTCAGAGTCTGAGCTCTCTCTCCCTGGCTTCCAGCTGGATCTGTGTAACCAAACTAATCCATTCTGCTTCTAACCTCCCTCGCCCCTCTCTGATTCACCTCTCATGTAAGGCAGATTTTGGGATAAGATTGGGAGGTGGAGAGAAGGGTGGTTGGGATCCCCTCTTGGGGACTCTGATTTCTGGGAGGGTTGTGGTGTTTCTGTATCACCTTTTTTTAATGCATACAGCTGTAAATATTTACAATATATTGCCAATATCTGCTTTTATATTGTGCTGAGCTGTGACTGTAAAGCTTCATTCCTTAACTTCCAGCTGGCTGAGTCTTAGTCTAGGTGAATTCAAACATGCTGGGGTGGGGATAGAGAAATCCCACACCATCACAAAGAGAAAATACTGAGGGAAGTTTAAGAATCATAGAATGGTTTAGGTTGGAAGGGACCTCAAAGCTCATCCAGTTCCAACCCCCCTGTGCCATAGGCAGGGACACCTCCCACTAGAACATGTTGCTCAAGGACTCATCCAACCTGGCCTTGAACACCTCCAGGGAGGGAGCAGCCACAATCTCCATGGGCAACCTGTTCCAGTGTCTCACCACCCTCACTGCAAAGAACTTCCTCCTAACATCCCGTTTAAATCTCCCCTCTGCCAGTTCAAACCCATTCCCCCTCGTCCTGTCAGTACAAGACTTTGTGAAGAGTCCCTCCCCAGCCTTCCTGTAGGCCCCCTTCAGATACTGAAAGGTTACTATAAGGTCTCCTCGAAGGTCTTGATCATTGAAGACACTTGAAGATGTCTCTGCATGGGTACATGCTTCCACTTGCACACAGCTGGCAGCAGGATGAGAAAACCATTTGGAAGCAGAAGGCGCTTGGATGTGTCCTCTGCAACACACTGCTTGGTGCAGGCTCCCTTGGGAAGAACAGAGCTCCTGAGATGAAGGACAGTCCTTCTTTCCTCACTTCTGTAGTGACTCAGCCTGAAATAGTATTTGCAGGGATGGTTTTTTTCCCCTACCTCTAAATACCTCCTCACCCAGCTGAGGGACCATGGAGAGCCATTCTAACTGGAGCAGAACCAATCGCTGCTACCTAAGGAAGCCAAAGTCAGCTGCTTTACACACTGATAGGATGCAATTTAAAGCCCACATGGGAAATCAGGGAGGTAAAATATATCTGAGAGGACCTTCCACATCTCTGCTACCTGCTAATGCTCAGGTCTTGGCCAAATCTTGCCTGTCCACCACTCTTTAGGCAGTACATGCAAAAGGACAGATGCTCCCTTCTTCTATTTTTTCAAACCATCTCTCTCTCTCTCCTGCCTGCTTTTCCACTGCTTCTGCCCCATGCTCATCTCCTGCAGCCCCAGATCCTTCCCCTTGGCAGCTTCTGCCATCTGGAACCACCATCCTGTAACCCACCAACTCACTGCCAGCTTCATCTGCAAATGCATCTCCCAGCTCTCGCCTGTTCCTTTGAATTCCTCCCTCCTGCTGCTGCTCTTTATTCTTTAACTCTGTCGTTGCATTACTTAAAGCTTTATCAAGGAGTGTTTGGAACAGTCTGCAGAGAAGTGTCATGGCAGGGGAAGCTGAACCCTCAGCAAATGTAACCCAAGAGCCAAAGTCGTCACAGTTGGAGGGAACCTGTTTGACTGGGAGAGAGGAAGGCACTGCCTGCCTACCAGCATGGATTTTCTCCCTCCTTGGGACTCATACAAAAGCCTCTTCAAGATGCCTGTTGCTGCCTGCTAACTTTGGGGTGAAGTTTCATGGTAGCACTTCCTGGCCTTATGACACCAACATAGAGCTGTCCCTTCTTGTCCCACCTTTACTGCCCTTGCCACCTAGCACCAGTCACAGCCACAGGCTTGAGGGCACTATGGCCTCCTTAAAATCATTCCTTGGGGATAACTGCAAGGGGGTGAAGCTCTCTCAACAACTCAAACTCACCTCCCTCTCCCTGCTGCTCCTTTCCAACCAACATAAACGCTGTGCATGGAGGGGATGTGGGAAGCACATCCAAACCTGCATCCAGAAAGGGATTTTGTTTCCAACCAGCTGTGATACCACTGGAGGTAATGAAGATGCAGAAAGGCTCTGCTTAAAGATGAGGTGACTTATGGCCCTGCAAACAGTTTGGGTAAAGGCTGCCCTTGCCACCTAGCACCAGTCACAACCAGTCACCTAGCACCAGGCTTGAGGACACTATGGCCTCCTTAAACCCATTCCTTGGGGGTGGACTGCAAGGGGGTGAAGCTCTCTCAACAACTCAAACTCACCTCCCTCTCCCTGCTGCTCCTTTCCAACCAACATGAACGCTGTGCATCGAGGGGATGTGGGAAGCACATCCAAACCTGCTTCCAGAAAGGGATTCTGTTTCCAATCAGCTGTGATCCCACTGGAGGTAATCCAGATGCAGAAAGGCTCTGCTTAAAGATGAGGTGACTTATGGTCCTGCAGTCTGGACACAGGCAGGTAGGAACTGGCAAAGGGAACCTGCCCCCTGAAGGACGCTTCCCTGGGGTGGTTTTTCCTTGCTGTTTTGAGGGGGAATAAGCAGTACAATGATCATAGAATCATAGAATGGTTTAGGTTGGAAGAGACCTCAAAGATCATCTAGTTCCAATCCCCTGCCATAGGCAGAGACATCTCCTACTAGAACAGGTTGCTCAAGGTCTCATCCAACCTGGCCTTCAACACCTCCAGGGAGAGAGCAGCCACAAGCTCCCCTGGGCAACCTGTGCCAGTGTCTCACCACCCTCGCTGCAAACAACTTCCTCCTAACATTCAGTTTAAATCTCCCCTCTGCCAGTTTAAACCCATTCCTCCTCATCCTGTCACAACAAGACCCTATCAATAGTCCCTCCCCAGCCCTCCTGGAGCCCCCTTCAGATCCTGGAAGGCTACTCCAAGGTCTCCTGGAAGCCTTCTCTTCTCTAGGCTGCAGAGCCTCAACTCTCTCAGCCTGATTGTAGCCTTCAGGAGCTCTCCTGTCCCAAGAGACATGAAATGTGAGATGAAGCTCTCTCTTCAAGGGCTCTGAGATCCAGGAAAGTGCTGCTACATAAAGAGATGTATTTTTGCCTTTACAAGTAAAAGACTATAAACTTTTTTTTTTTTTCCCCCAAGGCCCTGGAGCAATTGTACAATTCAGTCAAAGCTTTGCTGCCTGCAGACAACCCCCAGGGCTGTCCCCTTCTCACCACGAGGATGATTACTCAAAGTGTCTGACTCTTTGCACTCATCCCACCCCAGCTGGGGGACACACAAGGGCTACAGCCCCTGACTGGATGAAAGAGCAAGAGGAAAGCTGAGCCCAGGAACCCTGCTGCTCAAAAACCAGAGCACACATCCTCCCCTCCTTGCTTCCTCTGAGCAAAGCCACTGCAGGCATTTCTCTGGGCTGAAGGGTCAGCCACGCCAGCGGATTAAACTGTGAGCTGAATTTTAGGGAGGGCTCCACACTTTTCAGCTTTGCCCATCAAAGAGCTCAGCTCATGAACCTCATTTTCCCAAAGGATATGTTTGGTTCTTGAGCAGTCCTTGCTGGAGGGTCTGGAGGACAGCAATGGCTCAGTGGGCCAGGATGGTGCTTCCCCCTCCCCCCATGGCTGGGATGAGGCTTGCAAGGTGCAATGGGGACAATAAGAACTTTGAGGCTTTCACAGCCCAGCCCTTTGTGGTGTGTGTTGAGCTTGTGTGTGTCCCCCACCAGATCCACTGCAAACCACTGCAGCTCCACCGAGGCCAAACCGTTGCTTTGACAACTAAGTACTGGAAGCCAGAGCAGGATTTCCAAGGTTGTTTCTATCACTTGCCAGGAGGCCAGGAACAAGTTTTTAAAAGACTTTTAAAAGACTTTTACAAAGCTCCACCCAAGTCAGTCTGGACAGTGCTGGAGGGCAGTAAAAGAAGACAGAAATGCTCATATCCGGGTTAGACTCTTCTGACTCTCATAAACCTGGTAACAGCTAAAGTTTATAAGCAAGCAAAGGCTGATGGATGATCAGTCGAGGAGCAGTAAACTCTGGCCAGAAACGTGTTTGGGGAGCTTTTTAATCCCAGCCACAACGGCTTGGAGTGTCCTTGCTTCTCCAGAAAGGTCTGTTTCAAATCACACTGCACAACAGGCGTGAGGCAGCTCCTGCTGCCAGACCTTCCTCTGCTCCAATGCCTGAAACCAGCAGGACCAAACCCCACCAGGGCTGCACCCTCGGGTAAAGCTTACCCTGGCCCACAACCAACATGGTTAGCCTCAGCCTCAGAGCTGAATCGACCTCAGAAGCACTGACCAGGCATGACCTGCACAGAGCTCTCGCTCCGCTCACAGCATCTCCCCACCACAGCCAAGGGACACTGAACAGCAGCACGTTTCTGAGAGCAGCCAGGCAGTTTCACGGGTCCTGACTCAAAAGACTCATCCAGAACAACGTTTTTTCTCATCCGAAAAGGAATTCCAAAATGCTCCCAAGCACACTGCACGAATAACTGGGTGCATTGTTGCGTTCAGCTGCAGTTCATCCACAGTAAGCCCTTTCCCTTCTGCCCAAACAGGGCTCGGCTGAGAGCAGATCCCTCCAGGATGCTCTTGCACAGCAAGACAGACCTCAGTGGCTTCCACACCAGCATTCACGCTCAGCAAAACCTCTTCTGCTCCTCGACAAATCCATTCTGGAAGCTGTTGGCAGCTGACTACAGTTGCATTTGAAGAGGAAATAAGTGACCACTTACCTGCCAGAATATGCTGTCTATTGTGTTTCCCAGAAAGCCATCTCTGCCTTCTGATGACACCAGCTTAGGTCCCAGAATAGTCATAAATTCATCAAAATCAACCTGCCCGTCCCCTGGAATGAAAGGAAAAGATCAATGGGTTGTTTGTTTTTACTGGACTACCATTTAGTGCCTATGTCTCACATGCAGCTCTGGATCTACTGCATATCATAGATCCATACACACATCATAGATCCAAACACGTATCATAGATCCATACACATATCAGAGATCCATACACATATCATAGATCCATACACATATCAGAGATCCATACACATATCATAGATCCATACACATATCAGAGATCCATACACACATCATAGATCCATACACACATCATAGATCCATACACACATCATAGATCCAAACACACATCAGAGATCCAAACACATATCAGAGATCCATACACATATCAGAGATCCATACACATATCAGAGATCCAAACACATATCAGAGACCCATACACATATCACAGATCCAAACACATATCACAGATCCAAACACATATCATAGACCCATACACATACCAGAGATCCATACACATATCATAGATCCAAACACATATCAGAGATCCATACACATATCAGAGATCCAAACACATATGATATCCAAACACATATCAGAGATCCATACACATATCAGAGATCCAAATACATATGATAGATCCAAACACGTATCATAGATCCATACATGCACTGTGGCATCTCCTACAACAACTTCATGGTGCCTGCACCTCCAAATTGGTTGATATCTCCAAAGAACGGCCCAGACTGTGGCATGCTCTGCAGAAAGGACCAGGCAATAGAGCTGAAGAGGTCACTCCCCAGCCCTAGAGAGTTTGTAGGTAAGGCACTTCAGAAAAAAAGAACTCCAACAATTTTGGCAGGAGGACAGCAGCCATGGCCACAGCTCTTCCTCTCTACCAAAGAGCCAAGTCTCTGCAAACTCTTTATGGGTTCTGTCCCGTTCCCCAGAGGAAAGGAGCACAGAAGGAAGAGACATGATACCAGGTAGTAGCAGGACAAGGGGGAATGGAGCAAAGCTGGAGGTGGGGGGATTCAGGCTGGATGTGAGGAGATTCAGATTGGATGTGAGGAGGAAGTTCTTCAGCATGCGAGTGGTGAGAGCTTGGAATGGGTTGCCCAGGGAGGTGGTGGAAGCCTCATCCCTGGAGGTGTTTGCAGCCAGGCTGGCAGAGGCTGTGGGCAGCCTGCTCTAGGGTAGGGTGTCCCTGGGCATGGCAGGGGGGTTGGAACTGGCTGATCCTTGTGGTCCCTTCCAACCCTGACTGATTCTATGACTTCTGTTCAAGATGAACCAGGGTAATGCTGAGATTCCTTCCAACCCAGACTGATTCTATGATCCTATGAAAGTAAAACACAACAAGAGGATACAGCCTCAAGCTGCACCAGGGCAGGCTCAGGCTGGATGTTAGGCAGAAGTTCTTCCCAGCAAGAGTGATTGGCATTGGAATGGGCTGCCCGGGGAGGTGGTGGAGGTGTTTAAAAGGAGGTGTTTTAACACCCTGGAGGTGTTTAAAAGGAGGCTGCATGAGGCACTTAGTGCCATGGGTGAGTTAATTAGGAAGTGTTAGGTGATAGGTTGGACTCTATGATCTTAAGAGGTATTTTGCAACCTGATTAATTCCGTGACTCTGTGACTGTGAGCCATCTACCTCCCATAGGTGAACCAACTGATGCAGAGGGTGCCACAGTTTAGTTAATTAGAAGGTGTTAGGTAATGAGTTGGACTCGATGATAATTCTGATTCTGAATTGATGATTGATTCTGATTCTGAAAAGGCTTCAGGTTGAACCAGGGCAGGTTTAGGCTGGATATTGGAAGAAAGTTCCTCTCTGAAAGGCTTCTCAGAGACTGGAGCAGGCTGCCCAGGGAGGTGGCTGAATCCACATCCCTGAAGGCAGAGAGGTGGTGCGGAGGGAGGTGATTTAGCACCAGCCTTGGCAGAGTCAGAGGATGGTTGGACTCAATGATATTAAAAGCCTTTTCCAACCCAAATGATCCTGTGATTGGATGAATCCACGAGGCATTTCAGTTCAGCTTTCCATCAGCATCCATCTCTCCAAAGCCTCGTGTGCTCCGCATGCAGAGCAGGCAGCGGAGACGCAGCTTTTGGTGCTGTGAGCAGGAAGAGGAGCTGGCTCCTGCCATTAATGAACTGAGGCTGTGCAGTCCCAAGCCCCTGCACAGTACATCCTGTGTTTTGTAAATGAGGCAAGTTGCTGTTTGAAGTGTGCCTGAGCACGGTGTTCAGTGGTACTTCTCCCTTTGGAGAGCATCCGCGGTGCTTAGTGAAAATGGCCAAAACAAAAAAGGGAAATTTGTGCCTGGGGAAAAAAAAAAAAACAACAAACCCTTCAATAGATCAGCTCCTCTGAACAGGGCAGTTCAATGCCTCTGTGCCTTTCCCTTCACAGAATCATTAAGGTTGGAAAAGAGCTCTTACATCATCAAGCCCAAGCGTCCATAGACACATCCACCTCCGTATTATTAGAGTCATAGATTCAGTCAGGGTTGGAAGGGACCACAAGGATCAGACAGTTCCAACCCCCCTGCCATGCCCAGGGACACCCTACCCTACATCAGGCTGTCCACAGCCTCATCCAGCCTGGCTGAAAACACCTCCAGCAATGTGGCCCCAAACACCCCCCTGGGCAACACATTCCAGGGCCTCACCACTCTCATGGTGAAGAACTTCCTCCTCACATCCAATCTGAATCTAGCATGTCCACATCCCTCTTGTCCCAGGGGTTCCAGTACTCCAGGTGGGGTCTCAGCAGAGCACAGCAGAGAAGGAGAATCACCTCCCTGGACCTGCTGCCCACACTGCTCCTGCTGCAGCCCAGCCTCTGCTTGGCTTTCTGGGCTTCAAGTGCACACTGCTGCCTCATCTCGAGCTTCTCCCCCACCAGCACCCCCAAGTCACTCTCCTCAGGGCTGCTCTCCAGCCAGTCCCTGCCCAGCCTGGATTTGTGCTTGGCATTGCCTCAATGCAGCTGCAGGACCTTGCCCTTGGCCTTGTTGAACCTCCTGAGCTTGGCTTGTGCCCACCTCTGCAGCCTGTGCAGGTTCCTCTGGATGCCATCCCTGCCCTCCAGCCTGGCTGCTGCACCACACAGCTTGGGGTGCTCAGCAAACTTGCTGAGGTTGGACTCAATGCCTCTGTCCATGGCACCCACAGAGATGTTGAACAAGACTGGTCCCAGGACTGATCCCTGAGGGACTCTATGTCAGGCCAACTGGCATGGGTGGATGCTATAAAAATCCTCCTCCAAGTCTGGAAACAAAAATCAGCAACCCTAAGAGGTTTTTTCTTTTTTTGGCTGGTTTTTTCCTTCAAAACCAGCTGGAACTGGCTGCTTCCACCTCTCCAGGTAGTCGCTGTCGCTAAATTATTAGGTGTGAGAAGTGTCTAAACCCACCAGACTAAAGCAGATCGAAGCAAGGGCTGCTATTAAAATGTCACTATCGACTGCAGCTCCCTCAGCAGTCCTGCCTGACAGCTTTGCCATGTGGACTCCACACTGCTGCTGCTGCTGCCTCTCCTTTTTTTTTTTCCTTTTTTTTTTTTTTTTATTATTATTTCATCTCATATGCCTGATCCGAGCATATGCACTGCTGATTGAAATCTCTCCCTGTCCTTATCTTCACAGAAACACAATGTGAAAATAAGCAGAGTCGAACGCCTCCTCTGCCAGAACAGTGATCTCCATTCACCAGGCTCTGCCCAGGATTTCACGAAGACAAGAATGAATATCCTGGGGGGATGAGCCTGCCGACCCAGGCTCTGCCAGGAAGCCCAGCAAGGAGTTCTAGGATTACAGAATCAGTCAGGGTTGGAAGGGACCACAAGGAGCAGCCAGTCCCAACCCCTCTGCCATGCCCAGGGACACCCTACCCTAGAGCAGGCTGCCCACAGCCTCTGCCAGCCTGGCCAAAAACACCTCCAGGGATCTGGCCCCAAACACCTCCCTGCAGGGGCAACCTGTTCCAGCCTCTCACCACTCTCATGCTAAAACAACTTCCTCCTCCCCTCCAATCTGAATCTCCCCACCTCCAGCTTTGCTCCATTCCCTCTAGTCCCCTCACTACCTGACTCTCTAAAAAGTCCCTCCCCAGCTTTTTTGTAGCCCTCTTCAGATCCTGGAGGGCCACAAGAAGGTCACCTGGGAGCCTCCTCTTCTNATTCAGCCTGGAGGTTAGGAGGAAGTTGTTGAGCATGAGAGTGGTGAGAAGCTGGAATGGGTTGCCCCTGCAGGGAGGTGTTTGGGGCCAGATCCCTGGAGGTGTTTTTGGCCAGGCTGGCAGAGGCTGTGGGCAGCCTGCTCTAGGGTAGGGTGTCCCTGGGCATGGCAGAGGGGTTGGAACTGGCTGATCCTTGTGGTCGCTTCCAACTCTGACTGTTTCTATGATTCTAAGTCAGATTGTAGCAGTCAGATCTCATTGGATCATGCTGGGGAAGGTAATGCAAGGTGACAGCGGATGGGTGGGAGGGGGGGAAGCAATTTACACTGCAGCACAACAGGGAAAGGCTGGGACAAAACCATGCACCCCGGTGGAAACTGGGTTAAATAAATCAACGGGATTAGCCAGAAAACAATTTGCATTTGAAAGGGATCCTAGTACCTGCCCCTGCATACATTTGGTCTATCCAGGCATGACCCCCAACACACTGAGGTAGTCAATCTGTGCTTCCTGCAACCTCACCCACGGGGCAGGGGCAGGACTTAGTGCTGCACATGACTCATCAGCAAGCTGGTGCCAGCCAGGGCTCCTGGGCTCTGTATCTGACTCACAACAAGACTCTGGGCAAACCCTTGCTCATGAGTTCCCTGTACCTTGGCCAGGGATCACAACTAACTGCAGAGGGTTTCGTTATCAGCTTAATTATACCACCTCCCCCAACCTCAGAAGGGAGATGCCATTACCAAAAGCATTATCTCCTTACTCACTGCTTTTTGTTTTGTTTTGTTTTGCTTTGTTTCAATTAAAACTGTTACCTAGCAAGGCATCTAGACCTCAAAATATTTTGCCTGCTAGAAGCATCCCTTTAACACTCATTCCAAGCTGCAGAAAACAACCATCCCTGCCACCCAGATCTCAGGAGGCTGCAGCAGCATAACACCAAGAAAGAGAGCTCACAGTTTTGGCTGAAAAATTCCTTTCAGAGCATTCAACAGCCAGGAGAGGAACATTATTAAAGACATTATTAAAAACAATATAGAATAGAATCATAGAATGGTTTAGGTTGGAAGGGACCTCAGAGCTCAGCCAGTTCCAACCCCCCTGTGCCATAGGCAGGGACACCTCCCACTAGAACAGGTCACTCAAGACCTCATCCAGCCTGGCCTTGAACACCTCCAGGGAGGGAGCAGCCACAAGAGGGAATGGTCTCAAACTGTCACTGGGTAGGTTTAGACTGGATATAAGGGAAAAAGTTTTCCCAGCAAGAGTGATCAGGGACTGGAAAGGGCTGCCCAGGGAGGTGGTGGATGTGTTTAAACCCTGGATGTGTTTAAAGGTGGTTTGGATGTGATGCTTGGGGATATGGCTTAGGGTGCACCTTGCAGAGTAGGGATATGGCTTGGACTTGGTGATCCTGAGGGGCTTTGCCATCCTGAACGTTTCTGTGATTCTGTGAGTGGTCACTGCTTGTGTGGGTAATAAAACACCAGAGCCGAGCCTAGCCCCTGGCTTTAAACCACCTAATCCATTCAGTTAGTTAGTTACAGTTGCACCCCTAACTCTTTTTCTCCCCCACAATCCTTCCCTCCCCCTTTGATCCTGTCATTAGTGTCAAAGAGCCAGGAGGGGGTTAGCAATCATGTGGCTCTGAACCTTGCATGACTACATTCTGTGACTCAACATCTCTGGCCACATCATCAGAGGCAAGTCAGATCTGCTTATCATTACCAGTCAGTTAGCATCGACTGGGTGCTAAGTGCTTCCAGATACCCACAAAGGTTTGCTCTCTGCTAGACGCTGTCTCACTTCTGACACAACCCAGGCAGCTGTGATAATGAAAAGGAACAGCAACTGGATGTGCTGTCAACAGCCCCAGGAGCATCCTGCCAGCCCGGCTGACTGTTAACATGGCAGAAAGAGGATGCTGAAGGCACCCAGCAGCATCTTTGAGTTCTCTGGGAACATTCTCGGTGCCCAGAGACCATAGCTGGCCAGCAAGGGGGCCTGGAGCTGGCAAAGTCACAATGTGAACTGTTCACCCACTGAGTGCACAAAGACCTTGGAGACAATTTCAGTTTGAAGAGCCCCAGCACTGATGTTTGCCATGCTGTGAGCTCAGCTTGGATTCAAGCATGGAACTCCACAGAGCCACAGACCATGTCCAACACCCACTTCTGAGCTCAGTTTGGCTTCAGCCATGAAGCTCCACAAAGCCACAGACCATGTCCAACACCCACTTCTGAGCTCAGTTTGGCTTCAGCCATGAAGCTCCACAAAGCCACGGACCATGTCCAACACCCACTTCTGAGCTCAGTTTTGGTTCAACCATGAAGCTCCATAAAGCCACAGCTGGGACCCAGACCATGGCCAACACCCACTTGTGAGCTCAGTTTGGCTTCCACCATGAAGCTCCATAAAGCCACAGTTGGGACCCAGACCATGGCCAACACCCACTTCTGAGCTCAGTTTGGCTTCCACCATGAAGCTCCATAAAGCCACAGTTGGGACCCAGACCATGGCCAACACCCACTTGTGAGCTCAGTTTGGCTTCAATCATAGATTTCCACAGAGCCACAGTTGGGACCCAGACCACATCTAACATCCACTTATGCCAAGCACACCAAAGATGATGGAAGAGCAGTTAAAGGCAAGGTGGAGGTGGCAATTCAAGCTGTTTTCCACCTCCTCAACACACTGCAGCCCAAGGAAATGTGCTTTGGGCCTGAGTGCCCCAAGGAAGGGTTATCTGCACCTCTACAAAATGTCCACTAGGCCTTCTGGAAAACCCAATCTAAGGCAGAGAAAGGAAACCCACCAGAGAGTCAGCACATAAAGAAGCCTCCAAAACTAACACTGCACTCCCAGGGAGCAGACTCTGGGCTGGCCACACAGGTCTGTGGGAGCTGAAGGAGCCTCCAACACTTTTGGAGGAGGATTTGCCCTCCTGAGCTACTTCCTTTCAGCCTCAAGTCATTCACATTTGGGTTGTGCTTCCAGATCCTCAGGCCAAAGAGGTTGCAAAGTGCCATCAGCTGCTCTTATGGGAGCAGTGTGCATGATGCTGGTGTGTAAGATGCTAAGGGCCTGGAGCATCTCTGTGAGGAGGAAAGGCTGAGAGCCCTGAGGATGCTGAGCCTGGAGAAGCCCAAGAGGGGATCTGCTCAGTGCTCAGCAAGAGCTAAAGTGTCTGTGAGAGGCAAGAGGACAGGGCCAGACTCTTGTCAGTGGTTCCCTATGACAGGACAAGGGGCAGTGGGCATAGACTTGAAGCCAGGAGGTTCCATTTGAAGATAAGAAAACAATTTGCTGTGAGGGTGCTGGAGCCCTGGAGCAGGCTGCCCAGATAGGTTATGGAGTCTCCTTGTCTGGAAAGATTTCCCAACCCCTCTGGACATTGTGATCCTGGGCAACTTGCTGTGGGTGACTCTGCTTTAGCTGAAGGCTTGGACTAGATGACCTCTTCCCTCCCAGTCCTCATCATAGTGGGATTCTGTGATAAGAGCTGAGCACAGAAAATGACAGCCCTCTCTCTAACTTGATTTGCTTTCAGCTCCAGCCCAAGGATTTTGTCTTCCTTCATCCCCTTTGATTTTAAGGAAGAGGAGAAGGGAAGGTTGCATTTGCTGGAAGACCTTTAGCAGGAAACATGCAAGCATTTGAGGGCAGGCAGAGCTCTGCAGTCACCTTGTCAGGGCACCAAGGAGGACAACCAAAGCATGAAATACCTCCAGCTGCATTCTTACACCCAGCCAATCTCCACCTTGATTTTTTCTTGGTTTATTTGTCCTGATCCCATAGGATCTACCATTAGCAGTGGTTTGCCCAGGTTTGATGTGCTGGGCAGGGAGATTGCAGGAGATCATCCCTAAACCATGCTGGACCTGGAAGAGGAGAGAGGGCTGGAGCTGAGCTGGGATGGTTAAATCTCTGCATCTCAGGGAGCAGCAGCCTTAGGGGGAAGGCTCTTGCAAACTCTGCTGCTTTGGAGAAATAATTAACTGCTTGGAAGAGCAGCAATGTGAACCCTTCTCACCCTCCATCCCAGGGGAGAGCCCCAACCCTCAGCCTCCTGTCGACAACTCTCTGTCCAAATGTCTCCCCTTGGAGCAGCTCCCTTGGAGGACATAATTAAATATTCATTGGGCTGGAGAGAGACAGAATGGGAAAGAGAAGAAAAGGAAAAAAAAAAAAAAAGAAAAGAAAGAAAGAGAGGTGGGAATACGTGCACGGATTGCATCACCATGCCCAAGGGCAGAACAGAGACTTACACCTGCTTTTTAGATTCTTGTGCAGTAGAATCATAGAATGGTTTAGGTTGGAAGGGAGCTCAAAGCTCAGCCAGTCCCAACCCCCCTGTGCCATAGGCAGGGACACCTCCCACTAGAACAGGTCAGAGAACAGAATTGTAGAATCAGTCAGGGATGGGAGGTCCACAAGGATCATCTAGTTCCAGCCCCCCGTGCCATAGGCAGGGACACCTCCTACTAGAACAGGTCACTCAAGGCCTCATCCAACTTGGCCTTGAATATCTTCAGGCAGGGAGCAGCCACAACCTCCCTGGGCAACCTGTGCCAGTGTCTCACTGGAAAGAACTTCCTCCTAACATCCACTTTCAATCTCCCCTCTGCCAGTTTAAACCCATTCCTCCTCATCCTGTCATTACAAGACCTTGTCAATAGTCCCTCTCCAGCCCTCCTGTAGCCCCCTTCAGATACTTCAAGGCCACTCCAAGGTCTGCTGGAAGCCTTCTCTTCTCCAGGCTGCAGAGCCCCAACTCTCTCAGCCTGTCCTCAGAGCAGAGCTGCTGCAACCCTCTGAGCATCTTCATCGCCCCCCTCTGGGCTGGCTCAAACACTTTTATGTGCTGCTTGTGCTGGGGGCTGCAGAGCTGCAGACAGTGCTGCAGGTGGGGTGTGAGGAGAGCAGAGTAAAGGGGCAGAATCCCCTCCCTTGCCCTGCTGCCCACAGCTGCTCTTGCTGCAGCCCAGCACACAGTTGCTGTCTGGGCCACACACCCACACTGTAGGCTCATAGAATGGTTTGGGTTGGAAGCAATCCTTAGAGGTCACCCAGTCCAACCCCCCCTGTAGCAGGCAGGGACATCCCCAGCTAGACCATGATGCCCAGAGCTCCATCAAGCCTGACCTTGAATATCACCTGGGATGGAGCCTCTACTGCCTTCCTGGGCAACCTGTTGCAGGCTTCCACCACCTTCCCAATCCGGACAATCCAGCCTGACTGCTTCCCAAATCAGACTTTTCCCTGGCCAGTCTCAGGACCATCAGGTTCTCCTTCCTCCTGAAAGCTTTCTTGCCATGGCATTCTGAAACAGAGAGGAGGATCTGCTGTGTGCAGACTGCTAAGCATTCACACTTGGGTTGTGGGTTTGGGTTTTTTTTGTTTGGTTGTTTGTTTGGTTTTTGGTTTTGTTTTTTGTTTTTTTTTTCCTCCCTTGGAGTTTGACCTCCAGAGTGCAGCTAGGTGATATATTTAAAGTTAATGAGCCAGGCTTTTGCAGCTTGGGTCCCAGGCGCACACCGCACTCCTGTTTATTTTTATGCCCTTAATAGCTTGCTGCAAGCAAGTCTCTGTCCCACTGCCTGTCATTGTGTGTGCCCATAAAAGTCACCTGTGCAGTGCTAATGCAATCTGAGGGGAAAGGCTCTGGCTGCCCTGCCTGGAAAGGATGCAGAGGATGTGCGTAGGGAAGCCTCCAGCCACGGGATACATCCCAGGCATCTCTTTCCATTCCGGAGATGTTGAGGTCAAACAGTTGGATCAGCAGCCTGACCCTATCCCCAGCAGGACCCAGACACTTCCTGCCTAATTATCAGCCTCAATCCACGACTTCAGTGAGAGCTTAGGGAAAGTCTTGCACAGAACTTGTGACTTTGAGAAGAGCTTTAGTAACAGGCATCTTGGAAACCTGCTGAAGCAGAGAGACAAAGCTCCACTGCTCTGCAGGCACAGGGAAACTGAGGCATGGAGCATCACCTCCCCAAGTTTAGAAGCTGCCAGTAGAGGCAGGAGCTAGACTTCCCTTGGCATGGGAAAGGCAACCAGTCCTGAGGATGGAGAAAGACAACTGCAAAGCAACTCCTAGTTCCAGAGAGTCCTGTGTGCATTCTCTGGGCAGTCTGTGCCCCAGAGCCCTCTGCAGAGGGACTCTGATGTCCCCTAACAAGCCATGCATGTAAAATACACAATTCCATAGAATCATAGAATGTACTGGCTTGGAAAGGGACCTCTAGAGGTCATCTAGTCCAGCCCCACTACAGCAATCGGGAAGCTCTTAGTGCCCTGGGTTAGTTAATTAGAAGTGTTAGGTGATAGGTTGGACTCGATGATCTCAGAAGCCTTTTCCAACCTGGTTAATTTTGTGATTCATAGAATGGTTTAGGTTGGAAGGGAGCTCAAAGCTCAGCCAGTTCCAACCACCCCTGTGCCATAGGCAGGGACACCTCCCACTAGAAGAGGTCACTGAAGGCCTCATCCAACCTGGTCCCAAACACCTCCAGGGAGGTTGTGGAGCACAGAAGCACAGAATGGGATCTTTGATCCCATTCTGTGCTTCTGTGCTCCACAACCTCCCTGGGCAACCTGTGCCAGTGTCTCACCACCCTCACTGGAAAGGACTTCCTCCTAACATCCTGCCTAAATCTCCCCTCCGCCAGCTTAAACCCATTACCCTTCCTCCTGTCATTCCAAGACCCTCCCGGAGCACAGAAAGGTGGAGCTGGGGCTGCATCCATCCAATTCTGAGGAAAACAAAAAAAAAAAGACCTTGAGAGCTAGGCTTTGTTGACAGGCTGTTGGCTCCTCTTGCAAAGAAGAGGAACTGGCTGCAGAGGGCTTGTTTGGCTTCCCCATTCAAAACAAAGCTCTATTAACTCCCCATGTTTGCCTGTCTGGCAGCTGCCCTGTGAGAGAGTGATGGGAGAGGCCTGGGGGCTCTGCCCTCTGCGGTGCCAGGCGTGAGATGTCCTGAGCTCCACATGAGCACCAGAGCAGGCAGGATGCTGCTAGTGCTCGGCAAAGAAGAAAAGCCCAACAGAACCTGGGACTGCAGCAAAAAGCTAATCCATCAGGCAGCTGCTGAGCAGCGTGGCAGCTCCACGCCAGCCCTGGGAAGCCACAGGGTGCCACAATTACTGTCCCTGGCACCGAGTGCCTGCAGGAAAGACACTGCAGAGACTGCAGAGCAAGGCAGACTCCAGCACAGCCACTACGAGTCCCTCTTGTCCCTGTCTCCTCCGCCCTGTGGTTCCTGGATCTTCCCCCTCTGTGCAAAGGCAATCAGCATGGAAAACAGCAGCTCCTTGCAGCACTGCTACCATGGAATCCTGCAATCCTCCTCAGATACTGGGAGACCTTATAGCAGCCTGCCAGTATCTGAAGGGGGCCTACAGGAGGGCTGGGGAGGGACTGTTCACAAGGTCTTGTAGTGACAGGACGAGGGGGAATGGGTTCAAATTGGCAGAGGGGAGATTTGAACGGGATGTTAGGAAGAAATTCTTCACAGTGAGGGTGGTGAGACACTGGCACAGGTTGCCCAGGGAGGTTGTGGCTGCTCCCTCCCGGGCTGTGGTCAAGGCCAGGCTGGATGAGGTCTTGAGCGACCTGATCTAGTGGGAGGTGTCCCTGCCTGTGGCACAGCGGGGTTGGAACTGGATGATCTTTGAGGTCTCTTCCAACCTAAACCATTCTATGAATCCCCCACATCCTGCAATCTCCTCTTTGGAGGAGAGGCCTCCAAAGACCTGGCTACAAACACCTAAGATTAGCAACTTGTGCAGACATATTGCTGGGGGAAGAATCACAGAATCATGCAGGTTGGCAAAGGCCCTCAGGATCACCAAATCCAACCTAGAGCCCTACTCTACAAGATTCACCTTCCACCACACCTCCAAGCACCACATCCACAGACAAGCCTTAAACACATCCAGGGTGGGTGACTCCACCACCTCCCTGAGCAGCTCATTCCAGTCCCTGACCTCTCTCTCTGGGAAAAACTTTGGAGGAGAGACCTCCAAACATCTCCTGTCTTTGGAGGAAAGACCTCCAAACATCTCCTCTCTTTGGAGGAGGGACCTCCAAAGATCACCTAGTCCAACCCCTGCAGCAAGCAGGTTGCTCAGAGCCCCATCAACCTTGAACAACTGCAAGGATGGAGCTTTCACCACTTCCCTGGGCAACCTGTTCCAGTGTTCCACCACCCTCCTGGCAAAGAACTTCTTCCCAATCTAAATCTAACCTGCTCTAGTTTCAAGGCCCTGCCCCTTGTCCTGGTGCTACATGCATGTTCTACCTTCTCAAGTTGTAAGCAGTTGATCCAGTAGATTCAGATTGGATGTGAGCAGGAAATTGTTGAGCATGAGAGTGGTGAGAGCCTGGAATGGGTTGCTGGGGGAGGTGTTTGGGGCCAGATCCCTGGAGGTGTTTTTGGCCAGGCTGGCAGAGGCTGTGGGCAGCCTGCTCTAGGGTAGGGTGTCCCTGGGCATGGCAGGGGGGTTGGAACTGTCTGATCCTTGTGGTCCCTTCCAACCCTGACTGAGTCTATGATTCTATTCTGTGACCTGTTCTAGTGAGAGGTGTCCCTGTCTGTGGCAGGATGTTGGAAATGGACGAGCTTTGAGGTCCCTTCCAACCTTGCCTGATGATATGATTCTATTCTATGATCCCTTTGTCAAACAACTCAGGAGGAACAAAACTGCATCCTTACTAGAATCACAGAAGCTCAGAGCCTTTCACTATCTGAAAGGGGCTACAAGAAAGCTGGGGAGAGACTTTTTAGGAAGTCAGGGAGTGATAGGACTGAGGAGATGGAACAAAACTAGAAATGGGCAGATTCAGAATGGATATTAAGAAGAAGCTCTTCAGCATGAGGGTGGTGAGAGCTTGGAATGGGTTGCCCAAGGAGGTGGTTAGGACCACATCCCTGCAGGTGNACCCAGCAGAAACATTCCCCAGGGTGGGTGTTTTTAGGAACGGTGTCTGAAGGTGCCTGTGTCTACCCCATGCTTTGGCCACGCAGTGCAATACGCTTCTGAAAAAGGATGCTGCAACCTATTTACTCTAAAAGCATTTTTCTCCTTCTCTCTTTGTTACTCTTTTACCTCAACACGTTAATCCAACCTGTTCTGGCAGCGTTATGACATGTAGAGCCATAGCCCTTTAGTTTCTTCCTTTTATTCGAACTCACAGATGTTTATTTTTTTCTATCAAAATATTTCCTATCTTTACCTTTCCTGTGCTGTAGAGAACAAGAAGTGAAATTGGAGGTGTTATATTTGCAGAGGAATAGAATTGCTTTTTTTTTTTTTTTTTTTATTAGCATCACTGCCAGTTGGAAGGATTTACAAAGAATTTGATTTGGTTTTGTTTTGGTGGTTTTTTTCCCTATCCCCCCCCCTTTTCTCACATATATAGACGTATTAATAATTTACTTTCTGCTTGCTGGCAGAAGGTTTCAGGTCACTCTCCAGATTGCAGGCAGAAATGGAGGTAGCTCTCATCATGAAATGTGCCTTCGTTTCTGCTCTGGCTTGGAGGCTCACTGCGTGATACTGAGCAGCTGCAGGCTAAAGTCCCAGTAGCAACTGGCCCTGGGGATCTTTGGAGTTGATCCCTGCCTTATCCACATAGCTGCTTTGTGGCAGAATCACAAAATTAACCAGGTTGGAAAAGACCTTTGAAATCATCGAGTCCAACCTATCACCTAACCCTTCTCATTACCTAAACCCTGGCACTAAGTGCCTCATGCAGCCTCCTCTTAAACACCTCCAGGGATGGGGACTCCACCACCTCCCCAAGCAGCCCATTCCAATGCCAATCACTCTTGCTGGGAAGTTAGGAAAGTTAGAAGCAATCCCCTCAGTGGAGAATATTTTTGCTTCACATTCAGGAAAGGAGAATCTCTATAGCCAAGATAGCTTAGTCACTGGAATTTGAGCAGTGCAAGAAAGCAAACCCCACAGGATTTCTGCACCTGTCAGTTCCTGCTGCAATTCAAATTTCCATAGAATGGCAGAATAATTTTGGCTGGAAAGGACCTTTTAAGTCCACTGAGTACAACCATTGACCCAACACCACTATGGCTATTGAACCATGTCCCAAAGTGGAAAAGACCTTCGAGATCATCAAGTCCAACCTATCACCTAACCCTTCTCATCAACTAAACCCTGGCACTAAGTGCCTCATGCAGCC
Source organism: Psilopogon haemacephalus (assembly GCA_013396835.1). Lineage (NCBI taxonomy): Eukaryota > Metazoa > Chordata > Aves > Piciformes > Megalaimidae > Psilopogon > Psilopogon haemacephalus. The sequence continues at coordinate 40,169 of VWZI01000276.1, read as the reverse complement.
TCCTCTTAAACACCTCCAGGGATGGGAACTCCACAACCTCCCCAGGCAGCCCATTCCATTGCCAATCACTCTTGCTGGGAAGAACTTCTGCCTAACATCCAGCCTGAACCTGCCCTGGTGCAGCTTGAGTCTGTGTCCTCTTCTTCTGTCCCTGGGTGCCTGGCAGCAGAGCCCAACCCCACCTGGCTACAACCTCCTTTCAGGTACTTGTAGACATCAGTGAGGTCTGCCCTGAGTCTCCTATTATAGGATGGGTATTAGGAGGAAGTTATTCCCAGAGAGAGTGATTCTCATTGGAATAGGCTGTCCATAGAGGTGGTGGAGTCAGTGTCCCTGGAGGTGTTGAAGAAAAGCCTGGATAGGGCACTTAGTGCCATGGTCTAGTTGATTGGCTAGACCTGGGTGCTAGGTTGGACTGGATGAGCTTGGAAGTCTCTTCCAACCTGGCTGATTCTATGATTCTGTGATTCTTCAGGCTGCACACCCGCAGCTCCCTCAGCCTCTCCTCACAGGGCTGTGCTCCAGGCCCCTCCCCAGCTTTGGTGCCCTTCTCTGAACACGTTCAAGCACCTCAACATCTTCCTTAAATTGAGTGGCCGAGAAGTGGGCACAGCACTCAAGGTGTGACCTGACCAGAAGGTGACACACAGGTGTGGGATGCTCTTGGCATATCAGTTTGTGCTCAGCCACGAAGCTCTGCCAGCTTACATTGTGTCTGCTCCTCTTACAACATGCTTTGCCCAACTTAGCAACCCTGCTCACTCAGCACAAAAGCCTCCTCAGCCCGACCTGGACAGGGCTGAGCTTCCCTCCATATTCCTACAGAAAAGCAGGATTTGGAAGGAACCCCAAATTCAGACTCTGGCTGCTCACCCTTTGAAGCCCATCAGTTTAAATGAGCCATGGCAGACACAGCCACTCTGCCATGCTGCAATGTGAAGGCACTCCCAAGGTAGCTGCTGATGCAAACCATCTGCCTGGGCTAGGTCTGCTCAGGCTGGTTCAGATTAAATCTAAGCCACTGCCAATTGTATTACCTCATTATTAGCAGACACTGGCAGCAGCCTTGCACGGAGGAAGGGGGTGTCTGGCTGAGCTACCCAGCACCTTGTAACTCATGTCAGGTGCTGGGAGATGCTCAGGAGGATCATCACCTTCTCCATGGCTTTCCTGGCCACAGGAGGCTCCTCCTTGAACGTGACCTTTCATCCAGCTGAGCTTCCTGCCCACTTGATGCTGAGCCAAAGCCTTGGGAAAATGCAGCAGCCATCCTGACTCCTCTGGGGGAAAAGTGGTTGGAGAGCAGCCAGGCAGAGCAGAGAGGGACCTGGGGGTGCTGGGAGATAGGAGCTGAACATGAGCCAGCAGTGTGCCCAGGTGGGCAGGAGAGCCAATGGCATCCTGGCCTGGATCAGGAACAGTGTGGCCAGCAGGACAAGGGAGATTATCCTGCCTCTGTACTCAGCACTGATCAGGCTGTACCTTGAGTGCTGTGTCTAGTTCTGGGCCCCTCAATTCAAGAGAGGTACTGGAAGGTGTCCAGACAAGTGTGACGAAGCTGGTGAGGGGCCTGGAGCACAGCCCTGGGAGGAGAGGCTGAGGGAGCTGGGGGTGTGCAGCCTGCAGAAGAGGAGGCTCAGGGCAGACATCATTGCTGTCTACAACTACCTGAAGGTAGGTTGTAGCCAGGTGGGGTTGGGCAAGCAGCAACAGAATGAGGGGACGCAGCCTCAAGTTGTGCCAAGGGAGGTCTAGGCTGGATGTTAGGAGGAAGTTCTTCCCAGAGTGATTGGCATTGGAATGGGCTGCCCAGAGAGGTGGTAGAGTCACTGTCCCTGGAGGTGTTCAAGCAAAGCCTGGATGGGGCACTTAGTGCCATGGTGTAGTTGATTGGCTAGGGCTGGGTGCTAGGTTGGACTGGATGGTCTTGGAGGTCTCTTCCAACCTGGTTGATTCTGTGATTCAACAGGAGTAGATGAGGAGGAGGGAAAGGCTGTCCCTGGGAGGGAAGGGCATGGATGATATCCCTGGGAGCTCACTGGGTTCAAGCCCTGCTACTGAATGATGCTCGCACACAGCAGGGGAGGAAGGAGGAAGCTGCTGCTGCTTCTCACTACATATTTCAAGTTAGAGAATCACAGAACCACTTTCCTGGAAGAGGTCTTTAAGGTCGTTGAGTCCAACAAAGTCCAAGTTAAATCTCAGGGGGAAAAAAAAAAAACACCAAAGACAAATCCATCGGAGAAAAAGTAGCCAGGAGCCATGGAATAGAAATTTGAGCCATATAGAATATGCAAGCCTTAACTCAATCTGCAGGCAAAGCAAATCTTTCACATGCTATTCCCCCATTTACTCAGTGCCTAAGGAATTTCCCATTACTCTGGCTCCCTGTTTAATGCATGGCTCATTTGACCTCCACGTAGCACAGCCTTGCCTCCAGCCTCCAAGCCCTCTCCAGCAACAGGCAGCTGAGACAGGAGGCCAAATCAAAGCACCCGATGCAACCAGAGTGCATCTACAGAGCTGCTGGAAGAGCTGGAGGCTCAGCTCCCATCCCTGCAGAGAACCCACCGGGGCTTTCCCAAAAGCCCCCATCAGGAATTTAACACCTCCCATCTGCAGCCCATTACTCCAAGTTTTCACTCCACCTCTCCCATTACAGGTCCCTGAGCACCAGGAGCGGATCCGAAGCGGTGCCAAAGCCTCGAGTCTGCGAGACGGAGAGGCAGGGAATAGCTGGAGAGGAATCAAAACTGCAAGCCAAGGCCCCAGCACTCCTTGTTCCAAAAAGGCATGGAGTTTCAGGAAAATCCCCCAGGAGCTGGCAGGGTGCTGGGCCTGGCCTTTGCAAAGCCTGCAGAGGGCTGGTTTTGCCATGCTGGGAAGGGCCAGCAGAACATAACAAGGTGCAAACAAGCATTTGTGGAGTAAAAGATTTTAGAAGTGATGGATTTCCCCCCCGCCCCCCCGCCGCCCTGC
>VWZI01000276.1:13180-37121 GCA_013396835.1 Psilopogon haemacephalus | reverse complement strand
GTCTAGGGGAGATGCTGAACAGCTTCTGCCCCACTTCCCCTGTCCTAATGAATATGGTTGAACATTGCATCTCCTGGGGGAACCCCTTCTGGGTATTCTCAGGGAGGTAGGAGAGCTTCCCTCCCATTGCACCTCCTGGAGGAAACCCATTTGGATGTTCTCAGGGAGGTAGGAGAGCTTCCCTCCCATTGCACCTCCTGGGGGAACCCCATTTGGATATCCATAGAATCACAGAATGATTTAGCTTGGAAGAGACCTCAAAGTTCAGCCAATTCCAACCGCCCTGTGCCACAGGCAGGGACACCTCCCACTAGAACAGGTCGCTCAAGGCCTCAGCCAGCCTGGCCTTGAACACCTCCAGGGAGGGAGCAGCCACAACCTCCCTGGGCAACCTGTGCCAGTGTCTCACCACCCCTACTGCAAAGAACTCCCTAACATCCAGTTTCAATCTCCCCGCTGCCAGTTTAGACCCATTCCTCCTCATCCTGTCATTACAAGACCTTGTGAATAGTCCCTCTCCAGCCCTCCTGTAGCCCCTTCAGATACTGGAAGGCCACTCCAAGGTCTCCTCAAAGCCTTCTCTTCTCTAGGCTCAGCATCAACTCTCTCAGCCTGTCCTCATAGCAGAGCTGCTGCAGCCCTCTGAGCATCTTGGTAGCCTCCTCTGGACTTGCTCTAACAGTTCCATGTCCTTCTTGTGTTGTCTATTCTCAAGGAGGTGCCCCCATCTCCCAAGGTCTCTCCTCTCATCAGTGCCCCCAAGGATGCTCCTGTCACATCAGCTTGCTCAAGCATTCCCCTTCAGACCCAGGCTGCATCCAGCACTCTGGTTTGGTCTGATGCACACAACATTTCCACCTCACCATGGCCACCTGCAGAAGGGTGGGAGAAGGTTGGAGGCTCACCTCAGCTTCCCTGCTCTTTGCAGGCACCAGGAAAAGTCTCCCTTCCTGCTCTGACCAAGGACATTTTAAAGGCAGCCTGCTCACTGTGATCAGCTCTGACTGTAAGCTTTGCAGCAGTTAAAAAGTCCCCCCTGGCTCCAGCATCCTGATGCTGCATTTCTCTCTTCCCGTTAATGGTGAATTCTGTTTCTTTTATTGCCTCTTGGTAACCGTTTGACGAGCTCACACAGCAGGACCTCGCTCAAAATTATTCCAACCCTTCCAAACTTCTCTCCTCCAAAACCCAGCAACACTCCATTGCAACACAGCCCAGCTCCCACCCACAGCAGCTTCTGCTTGCAAGGACTGCTGAGGCCACAGGAGAGGGCACCTCTGCACAATTGGGTGCTCAGGTCATCTGCCAGTAAGCACCACAGGGCCAGGTGCTGCCCAGGAAGGCAAAGAGAAACCTTCTACAGCCTTGCCAAAGGTCATTTGCAACCTTGCAGAGCAAAGTTCCAAAAGCTGCTCTGCTTTAGAATCATAGAATCAGGCAGGGTTGGAAGTGACCACAAGGATCAGACAGTTCCACCCCCCCCTACCATGCCCAGGGACACCCTACCCTAGAGCAGGCTGCCCACAGCCTCTGCCAGCCTGGCCAAAAACACCTCCCTAGATTTTCTGTAGCCCTCTTCCGATCCTGGAAAGCCACAAGAAGGTCACCTGGGAGCCTCCTCTTCTCCAAACTGCACCACCTCCCTGGGCAGCCCATTCCAATGCCAATCACTCTCTCTGTGCAGAACTTCCTCCTAACATCCAGCCTATACCTCCCCTGGCACAACTTGAGGCGGTGTCCCCTCATTCTGTTGCTGATTGCCTGGGAGCAGAGCCCAACCCCACCTGGCTACAACCTCCCTTCAGGTAGTTATAGACAGCAATGAGGTCTGCTCTGATCCTCCTCTTCTGCAGGCTGCACACCCCCAGCTCTCTCAGCCTCTCCTCAAAGGTCTTGGAGATTGTAAATGCTGTGAGGCAAACCCAGAGGCAGCCATGGACTGGGAAAGGCTCTTCTCTGGCAGGAGGAGAGAAGCAGCACCAGTGAGGACTCACCGTCCATGTCCAGGCGCTGCATGATGATCGCCAGCTCCACCTCACTGGGCATGTACCCCAGGGAGCGCATTGCCATGCCCAGCTCCTGCTTGGAGATAAAGCCATTGCCATCCCTGTCCAGCACCCGGAAAGCTTCACGGATTTCTGCAGAGGAGAAGAGAAAAAAAGAGAATTTGTTATGGCGGAGTGTAGTGGGTTTGCAGTTACCTGCCCCCCCACCCCCCACCTTTATAAACCCCAGCTAAAACTCAGAAAAAACACTGGAAGTTAATAAATGAAGCTTTATATTTACAGCAATGCACAATATACAAGCAGATATTTACAAGATGTAACAGATATTTACAGATATATATACAGTAAAAAGGGAATACAGACACCACACCCCTCCTGGAGACCAAAATCCCCAAGAGAGGGTAGCCAACCCCCCCACCCTACCACCTTTCACCCCTTCCCCAGCTTTATCTCACCACCTGTTGATGCTGCAGATTAAGCTGAAGATCAGTCAGAGATTAGTAATAGGAGAAGTTAGTAGTTTTAGTGATTTTACTCTGGATTTAGCCACCAAGACCAAGAGACAAAGGAGAGAGTGGTCGGAGCCAGCACAGACAGAAGCAGACTGTTAATCTGGATGCCTTGAGAACAGCTCTTAAAACAACTTTTTTTTTCCCCCTTTCTCAGTGAAACTCGGTGAAGTGACACAATGTGTTTAACTCTGTCTCAGCCAATAGTCTAATTTCTCACTCAAATTCTCCCATTAGCTCAAACCAACACACGGAGTCATCCCTGCTCAGTGCCTCTGAACGCATAGGGCGCAGGAGCGGCAGAATTGCTTTGGCAGAGGGGTTGGAGCTGGGTGATCGTGGTCAGTTTTGGGCACCTCAAGACAGAAGGGATATTGAGGTGCTGGAGTGAGTGCAGAGGAGGGCAGGGAAGCTGTGAGGGGCCTGGAGAATACATCTTATGGAGAGTGACTTAAGGAGCTGGGGATGGTTAGTGTGAAACAGAGGAGGCTGAGGGGAGACCTCACTGCTGTCTGCAGCTACCTGGACGCTGGAATCATCTCCCAGGGGCAGTGGTGGATTCCTCTACGCCAGACAGCTTTAAGACTCAGCCTGACAGAGTGCTGGGGCAGCTCAACTACACTATCACCTGGAAAGGTTGGACCAGCTGATCCCTGAGGTCCCTTCCAACCTGGCATTCATTCTGTGGCTCTGTGAAAACTTTCTGGAGGGGGACAGTGGGGTCCTGAGTGCCTCCTCTGCAGGGCACAGGGTTCTTCAGCCTAGGACTGGATGTGAAGGTCCTGCCTTGCCTGATAAATGTGGCTGCACATCTTTTAAACCACGGCCAGGCAATTTCCATCTCTCACTCCTCCTCACAGCTTTGCTCTAATTTATGCCTGGGTCACAGCAATAAACAGCCTCAGATCAATAAAAACGCTGACACCACCAAAGGGATCGCTTCCATCGCTCTTCCTCAGCTCACATCTGACTCGGTTTTGCATTTTAACTCTGCCACCTCCCCCTCCAGCCTTTGGCAGCCACGTGTGCAGCAGACCAAAGGACCCACACACATCTACCAGCTCCACAGCTCTGCATGTTCCTGCTCCTCTTAGCGGCTCACAGGACCACAGGGTGTTAGGAGTTGGAAGGGACCCCCAAAGATCACAGCATCTTAATCAGAGAAACAACCAGGTTGGCAGAGAACCTCCAAGCTCATCCAGTCCAACCTATCCCCCAGCCCTATCCAACCAACTACACCATGGCTCTAAGTGCCCCATCCAGGCTTTGCTTGAACACCTCCAGGGATGGCAACTCCACCACTTCTTCAAGTCCAACCCTCAGCCTGGAGAAGAGGAGGCTCAGGGGGGACCTCATTGCTCTCTACAGCTACCTGAAAGGAGGTTGTAGCCAGGTGGGGTTGGGCTCTTCTCCCAGACAATCAGTGACAGAACAAGAAGGGGCAGCCTCAAGCTGCACCAGGGCAGGCTTAGGCTGGATGTTAGGAAGAAGTTCTTGACAGAGAGAGTGATTGGCTTTGGAATGGGCTGCCCAGGGAGGTGGTGGAGTCTCCGTCCCTGGAATTGTTGAAAAGAAGACTGCATGAGGCATTAGTACCATGGTTTAATTAATTAGAAGGTGATAAGTTGAACTCAATGATCTCAAAGGTCTTTTCCCACCTGGTTAATTCTGTGTAATTCTCTGAATCCCCCTGCCAGAGCAAGACCATAGAGTCTAGGGCAGGTTGCACAGGAACACATCCAGACAGGGCTTGAAAGTCTCCAGAGAAGGAGACTCCACTGCCTCTCTGGGAAGCCTGCACCAGTGCTCTGTGACCCTTACAGTCAAGAAGCTCTTCCTCATGTTGAGGTGGAACCTCCTGTGCTGTAGTTTATATCCATTGCCCCTTGTCCTAGACTTCTCAGCATGGAACCTCATCACCCAGCTCCCCAGATCTGACTGTTGCAAATGTCCAGCTGAGAAAATTTAATATTTGAAGCCACCTGGGAGCCTTGAAAATGTTTGGCTGGTGGTGGGGAGGAGTGAAAGAGAGGCTGCTTTCTTACTTCTTGTTAAATGGTCTTTGCACCATGCTGTGGAGAGGAAAACACAGGATGCTCTGCCACATCTCTTTTGGGAGTGGGGATATCTGAAAATCCATTGGAGCTTTGCTCAGAGGAGCTTAAAGCTTCATCTGAAAGCATTTTATTGGAGAGGTGGAAGAGAAAACTCAGCAGGTTTGGGTTTGGGGATTTTGGTTTGGATTTTTTTTTTTCTTTTAGGAAAGCCAACTTAATTAAAAAATATTCTGCCACAAAACACATTTCACGGGGAAAAAAAAAAATGTTTAGCCAGTCTTGGATACTTCAGGAATTGAGACTCAGACAAAATATCTTCTTCCTGTCTGTCACCCCTCTCTGCTCCCAGGTGTAAAGAAGGTACCAGCCCCTGCAGTGAGCTTATGTAACAGAGGGCCCTAAGGATGCTCAGAGGGCTGCAGCACTTCTGCTATGAGGACAGACTGAAAGAGTTGGGGCTGTGCAGGCTGGAGAAGAGGAGGCTCCCAGGTGACCTTCTTGTGGCCTTCTAGGATCTGAAGTGGGCTACAAAAAAGCTGGGGAGGGACTTTTTAGACTATCAGGCAGTGACAGGACTAGGGGGAATGGAGCAAAGCTGGAGGTGGGGAGATTCAGATTGGATGTGAGGAGGAAGTTGTTGAGCATGAGAGTAGTGAAAGCCTGGAATGGGTTGCGCAGGCAGGTGTTTGGGGCCACATCCCAGAGGTGTTTAAGGGCAGATTGGCTCAGGCTGTGGGCAGCCTGCTCTAGGGTAGGGTGTCCCTGGGCATGGCAGGGGGGCTGGAACTGGCTGCTCCTTGTGGTCCCTTCCAGCCCTGACTGATTCTGTGTGGAAGGTCTTTAGTCCTCTTGGGAGTAAAAGAGTAGCATCATAAGCCACCAGGAACGGGTTTCAGTGACCTCTTTGGTAAGAGGTTACCGAAAGCTTTGCAATTCAAGAGCTTCTTCTAAATCAGTTCTCATCCCAGTTCACCACCTCCCTTGGCAGCACCAGTGTGTGAGCAGAGCCTGCTCCAATTTCCACATGCTGCTCTCTGCCAGGTCTGATACCCTGCTGCTGTGCCTGGGCACCTCCATGACCTCCTGCTTAATCTTTCCAGCAGCCCTGGGGATCACAAGGAGATATGATCAATTTTTAATCCAGCCAAAGTGCCCACAGAGGATGCAGAAAGTGGAAAATCCTCTTAATACCAAAGGATGTTGGAGCAGGTCTGTAGCAGCTACACTGCAGGTTCAGGCACGCAGCAGCTCTGCCTTCTTTAAATGTAAATGATTCACCTTGACTCCCTGCCAGCCCAAGCAGGTGTAGGACCTAGAATCATAGAACAGTTTAGGCTGGAAGAGACCTCAAAACTCAGCCAGTTCCAACCCCCCTCTGCCATAGGCAGGGACACCTCCCACTAGATCAGGTCGCTCAAGGCCTCATCCAACCTGGCCTTGAACACCTCCAGGGAGGGAGTAGCCACAACCTCCCTGGGCAACCTGTGCTGGTGTCTCACCACCCTCACTCCAAACAACTTCCTCCTAACATCCACTTTCAATCTCCCCTCTGCCAGTTTAAACCCATTACTCCTTGTCCTGTCATTACCAGACCTTGTCAATAGTTCCTCCCCAGCCCTCCTGTAGCCCCCTTCAGATCCTGCAAGGCCACTCCAAGGTCTCCTGGAAGCCTTCTCTTCTCCAGGCTGCACAGCCCCAACTCTCTCAGCCTGTCCTCATCGCAGAGCTGCTGCAGCCCTCTCAGCATCTTGGTGGCCTCCTCTGGACTCTCTCCAGCAGTTCCACATCCTTCTTGCGGTGAGGGCTCCAAAACTGCACACAGTACTCCAGGTAGGGTCTGAGGACTGAGGGTCAGGAGAGAGGGGACAGGCTCTGCTCACTGCTCTCTGGGATAGCACAAGGAGCAATGGATGGAAGCTGCAGCAAGGAGGTTGCAGCTCAACACAAGAGGCAACTTCTTGACTGGAAGGCTCCCAGAGCACGGGAGCAGACTCCCAAGAGAGGTTGTGGAGTCTCCTTATCTGGAGCCTTTCCAGGCCTGTCTGGATGTGTTCCTGTGTGCCCTGAGCTAGATTGTCTGGTCCTGCTTTGGCAGGGGTGTTGGACTCGATGAGCTCTTTGGGTCCCTTCCAGCCCCTAAGATCCTGTGAGCCTGTATCTAACAGGCAAAGCAAACCACTGTTAATAACCTGACAAAGTACCTCAGCTCAGAAAGGGCTGCCTCAAAACTAAGTGCTTCATCTTGGTTTTCCTCAGAGTTCTCAAACAAGGGCACAAGCTGCCCAGAGAGGTGACTGAATGCCCATCCCTGGAGGTGTTTCAAAGGGGCAGAGATGTGATGCTGAGGCCCATGGGTTAGCCCCAGCTTGGGTAAGGTTAGAGAACGATTGGCCTGGATGATCTCAAAGGGCTTTTCTGCCTGAAGCAACTCTGCGAAGCTACAGCTCTGTAAGCTCAGTGGGATGAGAGAGTGGTGAGGCTGCTCCAAGCCAGCTCGGCTGGAAGTATCAGCACATCATGCAAGGAAGCCTTTGGAGTAGGAACAAATCCCATTAGAGGCTGCCAACTGTAGTGAAATCTTTTTTCCTATGCCATGCTGAAAGCTAAGGCGCAGTAAACATTACATTGAAATCAATTAATTTGAAAATAAACTTTTTGACAGCTGAAGATGAAAGAACTAAAAATATTGCAGGGAGGGGAGAAGGTGGGTTAGGAAATAAAATGTGAGTCTAGCTTCAGAGGAGTTTACACATGAGGTACAGGCTGATCCAACTGACAGCAATAAGTCAGGTCTGCGTCAGGGCTCTGCTGTAGGGTATCTGAACATCAACACCTAGCAAGCATCCTAGAAGGTGGTGGAGCACTAGAACAGGTTGCCCAGAGAGTTTAGCTACAGAGGAGTTTAGACACGAGGTAGGCTGATCCAAATGAGAGCAATAAATCAGGTCTGTGTCAGGGCTCTGCTGCAGGGTATCTGAACATCAACATCTAGCAAGCATCCTAGAAGAAGCTCTTTACTCTGAGGGTGGTGGAGCACTAGAACAGGTTGCCCAGGGAATCTAGCTACTGAGTATTTTACACATGAGGTAGGCTGATCCAAATGGCAGCAATAAGTCAGGTCTGTGTCAGGGCTCTGCTGCAGGGTATCTGAACATCAACATCTAGCAAGCATCCTAGAAGAAGCTCTTTACTCTGAGGGTGGTGGAGCACTAGAACAGGTTGCCCAGGGAATCTAGCTACTGAGTATTTTACACATGAGGTAGGCTGATCCAAATGACAGCAATAAGTCAGGTCTGCATCAGGGCTCTGCTGAAGGATATCTGAACATCAACAGCCAGCGAGCATCCCAGAAGAAGCTCTTTACTCTGAGGGTGGTGGAGCACTAGAACAGGTTGCCCAGTGAGTCTAGCTACAGAGGAGTTTAGACATGAGGTAGGCTGATCCAACTGATAGCAACAAATCAGGTCTGCATCAGGGCTCTGCTGTAGGGTATCTGAACATCAAGAGCCAGTGAGCATCCCAGGAGAAGCTCTTTACTCTGAGGGTGGTGGAGCAGTAGAACAGGTTGCCCAGGGAGTCTAGCTACAGAGGAGTTTACACATGAGGTAGGCTTATTCAAATGACAGCAATAAATCAGGTCTGTGTCAGGGCTCTGCTGAAGGGTATCTGAATATCAACATCTAGCAAGCATCCCAGAAGAAGCTCTTTACTCTGAGGGCTGTAGAGCACTAGAACAGGTTGCCCAGAGAGTCTAGCTACAGAGGAATTTAGACATGAGGTAGGCTGATCCAAATGAGAAAAATAAATCAGGGCTCTGCTATAGGTTATCTGAACATCCAGTGAGCATCCCAGGAGAAGTTCTTTACTCTGAGGGTGGTGGAGCACTGGAACAGGTTGCCCAGGGAAGTGCTGGAGGCACCATGACCTGGAGACATTCAGGCTCTGAGCAACCTGATCTAGTCGAGGGTGTCCCTGCTCACTGGCAGGGCAGTTGAAGCAGGTGACCTCTAGAGGTCCTTTCCAACCCGAAGCGTTCTATGCATCCTCTCCAGACACGCTGACTTCAGAAGGCATCTTTAACAGCACTGCAACCTTCGAGCCTCAGTCAGAGGAGGGAACCCCACACATTTGGGTTCCAGCTCTGTTCCACACCTGTCAGAAACCTGAGCTTTTGGCCAAGCCTGAAATATCCTTCACACATCAACTGCTGCCACCGAACTCAGCTTTCTTCACTCATCACTCTATAAATACCACTTGTGCAGAGGTACATTTGAGGAGCTATTTATAGCTTGAACACACTGTACACGAAGCAGCTATGGCCTCAGTCAGTGCCTCCTCTTTATCTTTCCATGTAACACCACCTCTTTATCAGCTTTTCCTTCTAGTGGTCATTTCTCCCTCCATGTCCTCCCCGGTGCTGTCCTGCACAGCACCCAGGCCATGAGCACCTTTCCCGAAGCGCAGCTCCAGCAGCTCTGCCTCATCAGCACTGACAAAGAGCTGGTCCCAAATAGTGGTTTGTGAACCTGTGGCACCCTGGCTGGCCCTCACCTTTATTTCCAGCTGTGCAGTTTCATTACCCAAAGCTAAAAATACATCAGCACTTTCCCCCTCTGACTTTCCCAAAGAAGTCACCATGGCAACTGATGCTCCTGGCTCAGAACTGGGAGCGGATGTGGTCCATGGAGTAAACCTCTCAATAAAGACATTGCCAGGGCTTGGGAGAAACTTTGAGACCTCTTTGATTTTGGCTGCAAGCTGCTCTGTAAAGGGATGCTTCACCCTGATCAAGAGAATCAGAGCCCTGCTTTGTCTTTAAAATGAAGAGTAAAGATAACAGGGCAGAGGAGAGGGAGGCTGCAAAACAATGCTGGCCGAGTAGCTGCCTTTGCCCTTGTGCAGCCTGGCTGGCAGCAGAGCCTCTAGACACAACCAAGCACATACATCAAGGTTACCCTTCCCCTGGAGCATTAGTAAATAACGGTATTTATTCCCCTTTCCACTATGTAGCACCTTTTGTTACTTCTAAATAGAATAGGAACAGAATAGAATTAGAATATAATAGAAATAGAATTAGAAGAGAAATAGAATTAGAAGAGAAATAGAATTAGAAGAGAAATAGAATTAGAAGAGGAATAGAATTAGAAGAGGAATAGGAGTGGAATTAGAATAGAAATAGAATAGGAATGGAATTAGAACAGAATAGAACAGAACAGAACAGAACAGAACAGAACAGAACAGAACAGAACAGAACAGAACAGAACAGAACAGAACAGAACAGAACAGAACAGAACAGAACAGAACAGAACAGAACAGAACAGAACAGAACAGAACAGAACAGAACAGAACAGAACAGAACAGAACAGAACAGAACAGAACAGAACAGAACAGAACAGAACAGAACAGAACAGAACAGAACAGAACAGAACAGAACAGAACAGAACAGAACAGAACAGAACAGAACAGAACAGAACAGAACAGAACAGAACAGAACAGAACAGAACAGAACAGAACAGAACAGAACAGAACAGAACAGAACAGAACAGAACAGAACAGAACAGAACAGAACAGAACAGAACAGAACAGAACAGAACAGAACAGAACAGAACAGAACAGAACAGAACAGAACAGAACAGAACAGAACAGAACAGAACAGAACAGAACAGAACAGAACAGAACAGAACAGAACAGAACAGAACAGAACAGAACAGAACAGAACAGAACAGAACAGAACAGAACAGAACAGAACAGAACAGAACAGAACAGAACAGAACAGAACAGAACAGAACAGAACAGAACAGAACAGAACAGAACAGAACAGAACAGAACAGAACAGAACAGAACAGAACAGAACAGAAATAGAATTAGAATAGAATAGAAATAAAGTAGGAATAGAATAGAAATAGAATAGGCCAGGTTGGAAGAGACCTCCAAGCTCATCCAGTCCAACCTAGTATCCAGCCCTATCCAATGGCACTAAGTGCCCCATCCAGGCTTTGCTTAAAGACCTCCAGGGATGGGGACTCCACCACCTCCCTGGGCAGCCCATTCCAATACAAATCACTCTCTGTGAAGAACATTCTCCTAATATCCAAACATCAAATCCAACACCACCACAGCCATTAAACCATCTCCCAAAGTATTTACATCATTGTTTAACACCTCCAGGGATGGGGACTCCACCATCTCCCTGGGCAGCCATTTCCAAAGCCTAACCACTCTTGCAATGGAGGAATTCTTCTCAATGCCCATCCTGAACCTGCTCTGGTGCAACTTGAGGCCATTTCACCTCATCCTAAGAAACGTCCTCACCCACCTGCTCCCATTGCACCCATTCCAGCCCTTCCCTTCCAAACACTTCTCTGCATTCCCAGCAGCCTTGGGCAAGCAGGAGCCTGACCTCGTGCTCCCTTCCCCAGCTCTTCCCTTCTCCACGTTCAGCAGCAGCTTTATTTACAGATGATTTCCCTCAGACTGGTTACCAGAGGCAACCACCATTATTTTTGTTTTGCTTCCTGAATGGCAATGAATCATGATCCTCTGGGAAATAAACTCAGCCTCAGCCATTGGTGTCCACCAGCTCCCTTCAGGCACTGCAGATGGTTTCAGGTTGTTTCGCTGGGTTTAAATATCACCAGCAGCAGCGTCAGAACACCAAACTGGGAGGCTTGGCTGATCCAGCTGCAGGCTGTGAGGCCAGGCAGAGAGACTTGGACAGACAGAGCTGGACATGGAGGAACCAACTGGGGTTCAATAAGGACAAGTGCATAGTCCTGCACCTGGGGAGGAGGAGTAAACTGCACCAGGACAGGCTGGGAGGCGACTTTTTACTCCACGTATGTCAGCACACATTGCAGCAGGCAGCCAAACTGAAGGCTTTCTGAAGGTGTTGTAATCCAGAGTGTTTACAAGGAGGATAAATGTTCACTACCCACTCTAGATGCAAAAGGGAAAAGAAAAATAGAAAAAGCAGGGGGAAAAAAAAAACCAAAACAACCTACTCCTGCCAATGGAAGAAGATCACCACTACAAAACCAGACAAACTTCAGAGGCAGGCTCCTTCTGTCTGCAGCTGAAGTATCTACTGCTAAAAAGGTGAAGAAGCAGTGAATAGATCCCCAATGTTTGCCAAAGACATCTCCATCTCCTCTTTCTCTGGTTCTTTTTGTTAGGAAGCAAGCTTTATCCTTCACATACAGCAGGCACAAAGCAGCCTCCTTCCCCTGATAACACTTCAGAGAAGCTTGTAGAATCATAGAATTAGTAAGAGTTGGAAGGGACCACAAGGAGCAGCCAGTTCTAACCCCCTGCCATGCCCAGGGACACCCTACCCTAGAGCAGGCTGCCCACAGCCTGAGCCAGCCTGGCCATAAACATCTCCATGGATGAGGCTTCCACCACCTCCCTGGGCAACCCATTCCAGGCTCTCACCACTCTCGTGCTCAACAACTTCCTCCTCACATCCAGTCTGAATCTCCTCACCTCCAGCTTTGCTCCATTCCCCCTTGTCCTGAGAGCCTAAAAAGTCCCTCCCCAAATTATTTGTAGCCCCCTTCAGATGCTGGAAGGCCACAAGAAGGTCCCCTGGGAGCCTCCTCTTCTCCAGACTGCACAGCCCCAACTCTTTCAGGCTGTGCTCACAGCAGAGCTGCTGCAGCCCTCTCAGCATCCTTGTGACCCTTCTCTGGACACACTCCAGCATCTCCACATCCCTCTTGTCCCAGGGGCTCCAGCACTGGATGCACTACTCCAGGTGGGCTCTCAGCAGAGCACAGCAGAGGGGCAGAATCACCTCCCTGGCCCTGCTGCCCACACTGCTCCTGCTGCAGCCCAGCCTCTGCTTGGCTTTCTGGGCTGCAAGTGCACACTGCTGCCTCATGCAGAGCTTCTCCTCCACCAGCACCCTTAAGTCCCTCTCCTCAGGGTTGCTCTGCAGCCACTCACTGCCCAGCCTGGATTTGTGCTTGGAATTGCCTCGACCCAGCTGCAGGACCTTGCACTTGGTGGGACTCAGCCACAGTGTGGATTCCCCTGGGAACAGTTGAGCCACGTAGAGAACTTGTTTAACACCACCACAGCTGGGGGTTGTTTGTTTGTTTTTTGTTGTATTTTTTTTAAGCTGCCTAGCCATAAACCTGTAATATCTGGGAGCTGCTGATTCAGTTTAATGGCATCAATGCTCAGTTCATCACTGGAAGTGAAACGTTTGCTGGACATAAATAGGTAATGAGCTCAGGACTCTACCCTGCAGCAGTCTGGGAAGAGTGAGAGCAATTGGATTGGAGATTGCTTTAGGGATGGGCTCACATTAATGTTGAAGGGATAATGGCTGCCCATTATGCCTTGTTCTTTTTAATATCTATAATTTGCATCCTGTAGTGATTTACTGCCAGAACAGCCTTCACACACTTCTTACGAAAGTCAGTCTGCAGGCTTGCCTGGCAATAGCTGCGTAGGGAAATGTTGCCTCTCCCATCAGCCTGGGCAGGATGGAGGCTTGGGCAGAGGTGAACCTTATGAAGTTCAAGGAGAATAAGTGTAGAGGTCCTGCACCCAGGAAGGAATAAACCCCTGCAGCAGGATAGGTGAGGAAGCCAGAGTGCTGGTGGACAACAGGCTGCCCACGAGCCAGCAGTGGGATCTTGGGGCCAAGAAGGCAAACAGTCTCCTGCCATCTGTTGAGTGTGGCCAGCAGGTTGAGTTGGGTTCTCCTCCTTCCATACCCTGCCCTGGTGACAACACATTTGGAGAGCTGGGTCCAGCTCTGGGGCGTTTACTTCAAGAGAAGCTGGGATGGGATGGGACCTCCAAGCTCATCCAGTCCAACCTAGCACCCAGCCTTATCCAATGGCACTCAGTGTCCCATCCAGGCTTTGCTTGAACACCTCCAGGGATGGGGACTCCACCACCTCCCTGGGCAGCCCATTCCAATGCCAATCACTCTCTCTGTCAAGAACTTCATCCTAACATCCAGCCTGAACCTCCCCTGGCACAACTCGAGACTGTGTCCCCCCCTTCAGTTGTTGGGTGCCTGGGACAAGAGCCCAACCCCACCTGGCTACAACCTCCCCTCAGGTATTTGTAGAGAGCAATGAGGTCTGCCCTCAGCCTCCTCTTCTCCAGGCTAGACAACCCCAGCTCTGGAGAAAGTTCAATAGAGGCTAAGAGGATGGTTAAGGGTTTGGAGCATCTCTGTGAGGAAGAAATTCTAAGAGCCCTGGGGCTGTTTAGCCTGGAGAAGAGCAGCCCCAGAGGGAACCTGAACAATGTTTGATCATTCAGTTCAGTTTTGGGCACCACAATACAAGAGAGATGTGGAGGTGTTGGGGCAGGTCCAGGGGAGAGCAGTGAAGCTGGGGAAGGGGCTGGGGAATAAATCTGATGAGGAGGGACTGAGGGAGCTGGGGATGGTTAGTGTGAAACAGAGGAGGCTGAGGGCAGAGCTCATTGCTGTCTGCAGCTACCTGAAGAGACATTTGGAGAGGCTGCTGCTGGGCTCTGCTCACAGCTCATTGGAGACAGAACAAGGGGGAATGGCCTCAAGCTGAGCCTGGGGAGGCTTAGATTGGACATCAGGAAGAAGTTTTTTCCTGGAATGAGCTGCTCAGGGAAGTGGTGGAGTCCCCCAGCCTGGCTGTGTTTCAGGGTGGTTTGGATGTAGTGCTTGTGGCTATGGTTTAAGACAAATCTTGTAAAGTAGGGTTCTAGGTTGGACTTGGTGATCCTGAGGGACTTTGCCAACCTGGATGTTTCTGTGACTCAATAGCTAAAGGGTGGAGGTCATAAGGATGGGGCTGGGCTCTTTCCAGTAGTGCCCAGTGACAAGACAAGGGCCAAGAGGTACAAACTGGAACACAATGCAGGAGGTTCCACTTGACCATAAGGAAAAACTTGTTTACTTGGAGCCCTAAAACAGGCTTCTCAGAGAAGTTGCGGAGTCTCCTTCTCTGAAGGCTTTCCAAACCAGCCTGGATGCATAAAATCTGATCTAGGTGATCCTGCCTTTAGTAGAGGCAGTAGATGGAGTAGATGATCTCCAGGGGCCCCTTCCAGCCATTCTCTGATCTTATAATTTGTAGCCCCTTTCCCTTTGCAAAGGGACTTTGCATCAGACTTGGCACATTCTCTGTTGGAAATTTACTGCCCAATATTCCAGCCTAAGTACCTGCCATTTAGGATAATACCCTTGAAACAGCTGTGCAGAGACCCATTTGTTAGAAGCCTCTCAAACACTCAGGGGCATCGGCTCTGACAAAGATGATAACTCCACATTTCTTCCTCCCACTGTAAAATGAGCCTCCAGGCAGGACAGGCAGTACCTGCAGCAAGTGGTCCTGGAGCTCAACTGTATCCTCAGTCCCTCTGCCTTTAATTGTGGCACTGCTCAGACCACATTTTGAGTACTGGGTCCAGTTCTGGGCCACTCAATTCAAAAACAATGTTGAAGTGATGGAATGGGTCCAGAGAAGGGTGATGAAGCTGGTGAGGGGCCTGGAGCACAGCCCTGGGAGGAGAGGCTGAGGGAGCTGGGGGTGTGCAGCCTGCAGAAGAGGAGGCTCAGGGCAGACCTCATTGCTTCCTGCAACTACCTGAAGGGAGGTTGTGGCCAGGTGGGGTTGGGCTCTTGTCCCAGGCAACCAGCAACAGAAGGAGAGGACACAGCATCAAGTTGTGCCAAGGGAGGTATAGGCTGGATGTTAGGAGGAAATTCTGCACAGAGAGAGTGATTGGCATTGGAATGGGCTGCCCAGGATGGTGGTGGAGTCCCCATCCCTGGAGGTGTTCAAGCAAAGCCTGGATGGGGCACTGAGTGCCATTGGATAAGGCTGGGTGCTAGGTTGGACTGGATGAGCTTGGAGGTCTCTTCCAACCTGGCCTATTCTATTCTATTCTATTCTATTCTATTCTATTCTATTCTATTCTATTCTATTCTATTCTATTCTATTCTATTCTATTCTACTCTATTCTATTCTATAACGCTGCTCAGTGGCACATTAAACCTCATTTAATAGCTCCTTACCACAGTTCTAGCAACAACCAGAGAAGCATCTTGGGGCTTGGTGGTGCCTGCTCACAGCTGATGAAATTAAGCCACACACCTCTAATCCTGGAACCTCTCAGACTGAATGTGAGGAGGAAGTTCTTCAGCATGAGAGTGGTGAGAGCCTGGAATGGGTTGCCCAGGGAGGTGTTTGGGGCCACATCCCTGGAGGTGTTTGGGGCCAGGCTGGCAGAGGCTGTGGGCAGCCTGCTCTAGGGTAGGGTGTCCCTGGGCATGGCAGGGGGGTTGGAACTGGCTGATGGAATTTGGGAAGCAGGCAAGGGAGGGAAGCAGGCAAGGGAGGGAAGCAGGCAAGGGAGGGAAGCAGGCAAGGGAGGGATGCAACAGAGACACTGCCTGGAGTGTGAGCTCTGCCAGGTGATGACAATCCTGTGCTTGGCTGGGGTTTGGGCAGTTTGGCTGCTCACTGCCACTTCCTCAGCCTTACGGCAGCTACGATCAGGATACGATGGAGCAAAGGAGTGAATTTCAAATATCTCAGCAGAAAGAAAGATGAAGCAAACACTGCAATAATCTGCCCTTTGGCTTGCTTTTCTGTTGGTGGCTTTGCAATGTAACAAAAGCAAAGCACAGCCATCCTGCCTGCCCAGGAATGGTTTCCAGAGAAGGCTTCCCCACGGTGAAGTTCCAAAATTTCATGGTCCCATTATTTCATATCTTTAAAAGTGAAATCATAAATTCAAAATGAAATATTGCAGCATGGCTGGAAGTGAGGCTTTGCTATTATTTTCTGTTGAAAGGGCCATTGTCAACAGGGAGTGTGAGCAAATCTGCATTTTTCTGGTGGGAAACGTTCCCACAGAACGAGTTACAATCAGCTGGAGCTGCCCCCCAGCTCCCTCCCTGCTTTTTGGGCCCCAGGTTATTGTTTTAGGAAGAATAAATCAAAGCATCATTGGAACACGCTCACTTAGGGCCAGGAAGTGTTGAAATGCACCCCAGCAACATAGCTTCAGCCTGCGTGAAAAGCTGATACAGCCTCAGCAAGTCCAAAGTGCTTCCTTATGCAGACAGCAGAAAATTCATTGCAAGTCACTAAAAAGTCTGAATTAGAGAACCTGCATTTTGTCACAGAGCTACACTCTCGGAGATCAGAGGGCTGGAGCACCTCTGCTATGAGGACAGGCTGAGAGAGTTGGGGCTCTGCAGCCTGGAGAAGAGAAGGCTTCCAGGAGACCTTGGAGTGGCCTTCCAGGATCTGAAGGGGGCTACAAGAGGACTGGGGAGGGACTATTGACAAGGTCTTGTACTGACAGGATGAGGACGAATGGGTTTAAAGTGGCAGAGGGGAGACTGAAACTGGATGTTAGGAGGAAGTCGTTCGCAGTGAGGGTGGTGAGACACTGGCACAGGTTGCCCAGGGAGGTTGTGGCTGCTCTCCCCTCTCCTCCTCTTCCTCAATCTAACCATCCCCAGCTCCCTCAGGGCCTCACATTTCCCAGGTGTTGGTTCCCATCCAAATAAATGCCAGTGTGAGCACTGCACTCCAGAGCTGCCTTCAAGGGTTTGGTTGTTTTCAATTTTTTTTTTTGTTCTTGAGAAGGCAGCAGCCAAAGCTGAAGGTACAGAGAGTCCCTTCAGCCAGGATGGTTTAATTAGCTGCTGTGATACCAAAGCTGAATGACTTCTGGCACGCAATTACTGTGCATTGCCCAGGCTTGAAAGCCCACCTAGCCTGCCTTTCTCAACACTGCACCCTGCCTTCACTTCATACTTCCAAAGTCCATCCTATACCCACGTTTGGGTGGCCATTGTCTTCCTCCTGCTCCTTGGAACAAATGAACCTTTCTGAAAATACCAGGAAACCTCCTAACCTGAGCAGGCAATTGAGCAGGCAGGCTGCAACTGCCTTCCGCAGCTGACACTGGCATTCAAATGTGCTCCTTCCAACTCTGAAGAAGCCCAGCTTCAGCCTGGGAGGAAATGATTTATGCTTGGCCATCCATCTCTGTCTCTGGGAAGCAGAAAACCACCTGAAGTCGGGGAACAGCCTTCTCCAGCACTGCAAAGCAGAGTCAAAAGGTGACAAAGACAGCTACACCTTATCTATCTGGCTTCTTAGAGGTCTCTTCCAACCTGGCTGATTCTCTCCTATTCTGCTCTCTCTCCTATCCTACTCTCTCTCCCCTATCCTACTCTCATCAGACCACCTGGAGTACTGTGTGCAGTTCTGGAGCCCTCACCACAAGAAGGATGTGGAACTGCTGGAGCGAGTCCGGAGGAGGCCACCAAGATGCTGAGAGGGCTGAAGCAGCTCTGCTATGAGGACAGGCTGAGAGAGTTGGGGCTCTGCAGCCTGGAGAAGAGAAGGCTTCCAGGAGACCTTAGAGTAGCCTTCCAGTATCTGATGGGGGCCTGCAGGAGGGCTGGGGAGGGACTGTTCACAAGGTTTTGTAATAAGAGGAGAAGGAGGAATGGGTTTAAACTGGCAGAGGGGAGAATGAAACAGGATATTAGGAGGAAGCTGTTCACAGTGAGGGTGGTGAGACACTGGCACTGGTTGCCCAGGGAGGTTGTGGCTGCTACCTGCCTGGAGGTGTTGAAGGCCAGGTTGGATGAGGCCTTGAGTGACCTGTTCTAGTGGGAGGTGTCCCTGCCTATGGCAGAGGGGGGTTAGAACTGTTTGAGCTTTGAGGTCTCTTCCAGCCTAAACCATTCTATGATTCTATGATCCTATCCTACTCCATCCTATCCTACTCTATTCAGGTGCTGGCAATCTAGGAAAGATGCTGCCAGCATCCTCTGGCAGACTTTTGAGCCTCTTTTCACTGCTCCCTTTCCTCACACACCCCCTGGCTGCCCTTCCTGCACCAGGCAGCATTGCTCCCCTTCTCTCCTGCTCCTTGCACCCACCAAGCAAGCAAAATCCTTCTCTGCTGCCATCTCCACCCAGGCTCCACCTGTGACTCATTTCTAATCTTATTCCCTTTCCCTCACGCCAGCCTCACGCTGCCTATTTCAGTTCTTTCTCCAGTCCCTTCATTTCTTCTCCACTGCCTTTCATGTACAGCTCAAGACATTCCCTAGCTGCCTTCCAGCTGTCACTCAAAGCCTCCTTTGCCACTCAGGAGCACTTCTCAAGACCAAAATACATTAAGGATGATAAAGCATGATTAAGGCCAGATGCACCTTCCCCCTCTCTCTACTCCCATCAATTTGGGGTGGGAATTAGGATGAGAGATGCAACCCATTAGCAAGGCGGCAACCAAGTCTGCAGCCACTGTACTCCGAGTACCCACTCCCAGGGTCCTTATGCAGATAAGGAGTCAGCTTAGTAAGAAGGCAACTAAGTGACTAACCTCCGTGAGTCACTGTGGAGCCTGATGGTCTTTCTGGGCACTAGGAGATTGTGCTTCACCTAGGGCACAAAGCTGAGGTTCTTCAAGATCATAGAATAACAGAATCAGTCAGGGTTGGAAAGGACCACAAGGATCAGTCAGTTCCAACCCCCCTGCCATGCCCAGGGACCCCTACCCTAGAGCAGGCTGCCCACAGCCTCTGCCAGCCTGGCCAAAAACACCTCCAGGGATGAGGCTTCCACCACCTCCCTGGGCAACCCATTCCAGCCTCTCACCACTCTCATGCTCAACAACTTCCTCCTCACATCCAGTCTCAATTTCCCCACCTGCAGCTTTGCTCCATTCCCCCTAGTCCTGTCACTACCTGACACCCTAAAAAGTCCCTCCTCAGCTTTTTTTGTAGCCTCCCTTCATATCCTGGAAGGCCACAATAAGGTCACCTGGGAGCCTCCCCTTCTCCAGCCTGCACAGCCCCAACTCTTTCAGTCTGTCCTCATAGGAGATACACAGAGTGGGCAGGTGGCATTGGCTCTAAACCCAGAGCCAATTTTATTCCAATACACCTGGCTAAATATCACAGAATGTCAGGGGCTGGAAGGGACCTCCAAAGCTCATCCAGCCCAACCCCTCTGCCACAGCAGCATCACCCAGAGCAGATCACACAGGAACACTTCCAGGCAGGTTTTGAATATCTCCAGAGAGGGAGAACTCCAGAACCCCCCTGGACAGCCTGTGCCAGGGTTCTGTCACCCTCACAGGGTAAAAAAAACCCTTCCTCATATTTCCATGGAACTTCTATGCCTCATCTTCCACCCCTTGCCCCTTGCCCTGTCATTGGGCATCACTGAGGGGACGATCTTCCACCTAGAGGGGATTTAGTAATAAATCAGGCTCAGATGCAGGCACAGGCTGAACCTGACACCGGGTGCAGAGTGATTTCTCCCCACAAGCAAAAAAGCTCAGGCTCCCATTTCTAGAAAAGGACACCAGATGCCTCTGACGTCACCTAAACGAGCTCTATTTTTAAGATAGTTTCTCTTTCCCTTTCGCTGCCAACTCCCCAAGCCCCATTTGCCAAGACAATCCATCTAGTGTGGATGAAGATTTCCCAACTGGAGGTAACAGTCTCTTAGCAACTGTAGTACTCTCTCTGTCGAAACCCAGCACGTTGGAGCTGTTGTCCTCCCCCTGCAGCCCTGGGTGCACCTAATCTGTGAACTGCCATCACCACAGGGCTGGGTGTTGGGTTTCCAGGTGTATACAGAACATACACACACACACACACACACATCTATTCCATTATTGTCTCTCCACAAGAGTATTCAGGGTAGGTAGGAACCTCAGTGGCATCTCTGATTCACGTAAGGAATGAGATAGGAGATGAGAAGCTGAACTTAACACTTGGCACTGGGCAGGCCACATCTTGAGTACTGGGTCCAGTTCTGGGCCCTTCAATTCAAGAGAGATGCTGAGGGACTGGAACATGTCCAGAGAAGGATGACCAAGCTGGTGAGGGGTCTGGAGCACAACCCTGGGAGGAGAGGCTGAAGCAGCTGGGGGTGTGCAGTCTGGAGAAGAGGAGGCTCAGGGTAGACCTCATTCCTCTCTACAGCTACCTAAAAGGAGGTTGTAGCCAGGTGGGGTTGGGCTCTTCTCCCAGGCAACCAGCAACAGAATGAGGGCACACGGCCTCAAGTTGTGCCAGGGGAGGTCTAGGCTGGATGTTAGGGGGAAGTTCTTCCCAGAGAGAGTGATTGGCATTGGAATGAGCTGCCCAGGGAGGTGGTGGAGTCCCCATCCCTGGAGGTGTTAAGAAAGGAGAGGAGCAGCTTTCCTGTCTTCGCTGTGTTCCCTCCTGCTGCCTTGCAGCCACATCTCATACTGCAGCCCCATCCCACAGCAGGTGTGGCCAAGAGTACACCCCAGGTACTCCCAAGTGCTGACTGCCACAGATCAATCAGACCTCCAGAGCAGCAGCTCATTCCTCACCAAGCACCACAGCTGCCTCGGGAGGGGATGGAATCAAAAGCTCAGAAGCAGCCACAGGTGGGTGCCTGCTGCTCCACCACCTTGCAGAAGCAAAGCCTTAAATCTTTTACAAACATATTGGGACTTGGTTCCTTTTTCTTTCCCCCTGACATATAAAATGAAATCAATGCAAGCCCTGCTCTCTTCTCAGCTCCTTCAAGTACTGCTCACCTTATTTATGTGCACTCGCAGCCCAAAGGACATCCTGGGCTGCATCAAAAGAAGCATGACCAGCAGATGGAGAGAGGTCTCTACTCTGCTGAGACCTCACCTGCAGTGCTGTGTCCAGCTCTGGAGCCCTCAACACAAGAAGGGCATGAGAGGGTACAGTGGAGGCTACAACAAAAGATCAGAGGGCTGCTATCAGGACAGGCTGAGGGAGCCTGGAGAAGAGAAGGCTCTGGAGAGACCTATTTGTGGCCTTCCAATAACTGAAGGGAGCTGGAACATCTGTATCCAACAGCTGCACAGCTTCACTCAGAAGTTTGCTATGAAAACACCTTAGGGGAGAGAGAGAGAGACGAGCAGGGAAGCATCTTGCTAAGGGAGCAATGTTTCTAATCACAGAATGCCAGACTGGTTTGGGTGGGCAGGGATTTTTAAAGCAAGATGAGCAGGGACTCTTTAGAAAAGCCTGTAGCACTAGGACAAGGAGCAAGGCAGATTTAGCTTGACTATAAGGAAGTTCTTTACTCTGAGGCTGCTGAGACACTGACACAGGTTGCCCAGGCAGGCAGCAGAGGCCCCATCCCTTCAACACTTTCAAGATCAGCCTAGATGGAGCTTTTAGCATCCTGCTGTAGTTGAGGACATCCCTGTTGACTGCAGGGGGCTTGGACTAGGTAACCTTTAGAGGTCCTTTCTAACCTGCTGCCTTCTGGGATTCCCACAGCACTCCCCAAGGCAGCCCTCATACAATTCCAAGGCAATCACAAAGCTTGCTCCACACTCAAGGGCAGGGGGAAGAGCCAGCCAGGTGCATTTAGATTTACAAGAGAGAGCAGCTTCCACGTTTTCAACTGCCTGTGGTATTCACCCTGGGTTTACTTAGTGGCACATGAAAAAAAAAGGCAGAGAGATGATCTAGAGCTGCCTGCCCAGTGCTCTATCTCGGATGCGCTGGAAGCAATCAATCAGAGAGCAGCTCTGCCACCTGCATCCTTCCCTTGCTGTCTCAGCTTGCTGAGTGGGCAGCAGCTCGCTGCTCAGACACACACTGTGGCAAAAGTTTCAAGAAAGGAGGGGCTGGGGTGGCTGCAGCTCTTGGGGTGGCTGCAGCTCTCAGGGTAGCTGCTCAGGCACTGCCTGCCTCCCTTTTTGTGGCACAGCACAGACAATCAGAGAGTTGTTCTGGTTGGAAAAGACCTTTAAGATCATGGAGTCAACCCAACAACATCACCATGCCCACTAGAATCATAGTATCATAGAACCCATCATAGAATCAGTCAGATTTGGAAGGGACCACAAGGATCAGCCAGTTCCAACCCCCCTGCCGTGCCCAGGGACACCCTACCCTAGAGCAGGCTGCCCACAGCCTCTGCCAGCCTGGCCAAAAACACCTCCAGCAATGTGGCCTCAATCACCTCCCTGGGCAACCCATTCCAGGCTCTCACCATTCTCATGCTAAAGAATTTCCTCCTCATTTCCAATCTGAATCTCCCCACCTCCAGCTTTGCTCCATTCTCCCTCATCCTGTCACTCTCTGATAGCCTAAAAAGTCACTCCCCAGCTTCTATGATCCTCCAGACTAAGCTGTTCCTTTAGCTGCTCCCCACCAGCCCTGTTCTCCAGACCCTTCACCAATTTTGTTGCCTTTCCCCGAATCTGCTTCAGCCCCTCAATGTCCTCCTTGGAGTGAACCTGGTCCTCAAGGTGCGTCCTCACCAGTGCTGAGTGGAGGGATGCAATCATTTCCCCAGCCCTGCTGGCCACACTATTGCTGATCTCTGATGCTGGCTGCTTTCTTGGCCACCTGGGCACCTGCTGGCTCCTATTCAGCTGGCTGTCAACCAGCATCCCCAAGACACAGCAAAGAAAAACAAAACAAAAACCCAAAGCCAACCCCAAAACTGCAAAAAGAGGACTGAAAAAAAAAAAAACCCAAAACAACTCCAAAACTCCAGAGAGGACTGAAAAAAAAAATAAAAACCAACCAAAACAACTCCAAAACTGCAAAGAGAGGACTGAAAAAATAAAAACCCCAAAACAACTCCAAAACAGCAAAGAGAGGACTGAAAAAAAAAACCCAACCAAAACAGCAAAGAGAGGACTGAAAAAAAAAAAACCCAACCAAAACAACTCCANACAGCAAAGAGAGGACTGAAAAAAAAAAACCCAACCAAAACAACTCCAAAACAGCAAAGAGAGGACTGGAAAAAAAATAAAACAACCAAGCAAAACAACTCCAAAACTGCAAAGAGAGGACTGAAAAAAAACCCAAACCCCAAAACAACTCCAAAACTGCAAAGAGAGGACTGAAAAAAAACCACAACCAAAACAACTCCAAAACTGCAAAAAGAGGATTGAAAAAAAACCCAAACCCAAAAACAACTCCAAAACTGCAAAGAGAGGACTGAAAAAAATAAAACAACCAACCAAAACAACTCCAAAACTGCAAAGAGAGGGCTGCAATCATTAGCAACTATTAACTAATTGCTTGCAAGCACAGGACTTCAGCACAGGCAGCTAGGCAGGACGTGCAGCGTGGCATCAGCAGGCTCCATTTATCACCCTAATGTACGTCTACACTACACACCACGGATGCAATATTCACACAGTGCCTGCCTCTGAAACTCATAATCGAGCTCGACTGCAAAGTGGAACTGGTCCCAGATTAAAATTGCATTGAATTTCCCTTGGCAATATTGAAATTGTTTGATAAAATTACACTAGAAGTATTTCTTGCAAATATTAATCTATTTAGGATCATTAAAAAAAAACCAAAAAAACCAAAACATAATAAAGAACAGAGAAGGAAAAA
>VWZI01000276.1:1866-13161 GCA_013396835.1 Psilopogon haemacephalus | reverse complement strand
AAAAAAAAAAAAAAAAAAAAAAAAAAAAAAAAAAGAAGGCAACCACCAGCACCTCACAGCTCTTGGCAGCTTTGCCATTAAATGCATAATTAAATTCAAAGTAAACCTGGTCCCTAGTCTGGATTCTCAGCACGAAGAAAGCAACTGCAGGAAGAAAAAGGCTCCAGCACTAATCCCTCTCCTAGAGCAACCAGCACACAACTCCTGCGTGGAGCAAGGGTCCAGGCTCAGAACCATCTCCCCCTGCATGGCTTCCCAGGGCTCTTCCAGAGGTCTACCACTACAGTCCCTGAGGAGCAGACAGCTCAAGGACAGCAGATGGAGAGAGGTGATTGTGCCCCTCTGCTCTGCTGAGACCTCACCTGCAGTGCTGTGTCCAGCTCTGGAGTCCTCAACACAAGGAGGGCATGAGAGGGTACAGTACAGGAGGCTACAACAAAAGATGAGGCTGGATGAGGTCTTGAGCGACCTGATCTAGCGGGAGGTGTCCCTGCCTATGGCACAGAGAGGTTGGAACTGGGTGATCTTTGAGGTCTCTTCCAACCTGAACCATTCTATGATTCTATGATTAGAGGGCTGCTATCAGGACAGGCTGAGGGAGCCTGAAGAAGAGAAGGCTCTGGAGAGACCTGTTTGTGGCCTTCTGGCACCTGAAGGGGGCTGGAACATCTGCTCCAACAGCTGCACAGCTTCACTCAGAAGTTTGCTACGAAAACAACTTAGGAGAGAGAGAGAGATGAGCAGGGAAGCATCTTGCTAAGAGAGCAGTGACAAGGGAGCAATGTTTCTAATCATACAATCCCAGACTGGTTCAGGTGGGCAGAGATTTTTAAAGGTCATCCAGTCCAACCCCCTGCAGTCAGCAGGGACATCTGCAGCTAGAGCAGGTTGCTTGCAGCCCCAAACCAACCTGACCTGCAATGCTGCCAGCAGCAGAGCTTCTGCCACCTCCCTGAGTCTCACCATCCTCAGTATCAAATATTTCTTCCTTCTCTCCAGCTTAAATCTCCATCTGTTAGCTCCAAACTACCACCTCTTGTCCTGCCACAACAGGCCATGCTCAAAAGCCTGTCCCCAGCTTTCTGTTCTTCCCTTTCACTACTGCAAGGCCACCAGAAGGTCTCCCTGGAGCCTTCTCCTCTCCAAACTCACCACCAACAACTTTCTCAGCCTGGCCTCAGAGCAGAGCCCTTCCAGCCCTGCTGCAGCCTCCTCTGGCCCTGCTCCAACAGGTCCCTGCCTGTGCTGTGCTGAGCACTCCAGAGCTGGTCCCAGCACTGCAGGGGGAGTCTCAGCAGAGCACATCAGAGGGGCAGAATCCCCTCCCTGCCCCTGCTGCCCACACTGCTGGGGATCAGCCAGGACAGGCTAGGGCTGGGCTGGCAGATCTCAATGCCAGCTCATGCCCAGCTATGCACTTACCCCCAAGTCCTTCTCCACAGGGCTGCTCTCCAGCTCTTCTTCCTCCAGTTTGTGCTGGTCCTGGAAACTACCCCAACCCAGGTGCAGGACCTTGTTGAACCTGAGCTGACTCACATGAGCACAATTCTCCAGCCTGCCCAGGTGCTCCTGGCACATCAACCACACCCCATCCTTAAACCTTCTGAGGATTCCCTCACTCCTCCTATGCCAGCGATGAAGACATTAAGCACCACTCACCCCATCCCTGAGGCACACCAGGATGGAGCCCTGAGGGACACTTTCTAAATCAGCTGGGAGAAGATGAAGTTTTTAGAAGCTGGGGGGGAATTCTTTTTTTTTATTATTATTATTATTTACTATATTCCCAGCCTTCTCCCACAACCTCTCTCAGAACAGAAGCCACACTGCTGGTTTGTGTCCCAGGCTGGTGCAACTTCTTCTCCCAAAGAAGACTCTCTCCAGCTAAGCCTGCTGGGCTAGACAAAACCTTCCTGGTATCTCGGAGATGTTGCTACGCTAAAACAACATCAGCAGAGCTATTAGGAAAGCTGCTGCAAGTTCTGCAGCTTGCCAATAGCTCCAGGGGGTTTCATAACGGCCAAGAAAAACAAGGAGGAGGGAAATCCCAGCTGTGCTCCTTCCACAGCCTCCATCCCATGTGCCAGGTGCCTGCAGAGCAGGACTGTGCCCCAGCACGAGCACACTGGAAGGTCCTGGACATGAGAGCACTGCTTCACAACCATGCAATGTGAAGCAGAGAAGGGTAAAGACAGCTACTTGTTCTTCATCGCCACCTGAGAAGGACAGGGAACTGCTGGAGAGAGTCCAAAGGAGGGTCACAAAGATGCTGAGAGGACTGCAGCAGCTCTGCTGTGAGGACAGGCTGAGAGAGTTGGGGCTCTGCAGCCTGGAGAAGAGAAGGCTGCCAGGAGACCTTGGAGTAACCTTCCAGGATCTGAAGAGAACCTACAGGAGGGCTGGGGAGGGACTACTGACAAGGTCTTGTCATGACAGGACGAGGAGGAATGGGTTTAAAGTGGCAGAGGAGAGATTGAAAGTGGATGTTAGGAGGAAGTTCTTTCCAGTGAGGGTGGTGAGACACTGGCACAGGTTGCCCAGGGAGGTTGTGGCTGCATTACCCCTTGTCTTCCTAACATCCACTTTCAATCTCTCCTCTGCCACTTTAAACCCATTCCTCCTCGTCCTGTCATGACAAGACCTTGTCAGTAGTCCCTCCCCAGCCCTCCTGTAGGTTCTCTTCAGATCCTGGAAGGTTACTCCAAGGTCTCCTGGCAGCCTTCTCTTCTCCAGGCTGCAGAGCCCCAACTCTCTCAGCCTGTCCTTACAGCAGAGCTGCTTCAGCCCTCTCAGCATCTTCATGGCCCTCCTCTGGACTCTCTCCAGCAGTTCCATGTCCTCCTTGTGCTGGGAGCTCCAGAACTGCACACAGGTGGGGTCTGTCCCCCAGTTTTATACCAGTCTCAGCAGGAAGATGGGAGGGGGCTAAACACAACACCCCAGGGGCAGGTCAGACCACCCCCAGGGAGGAATTTGGATAAGGCTCCAGATGTGCTTAACCCTTGACAGGGTTTTAATGGGAAAACAGCAGAAACATTCCCACTTAATTACGGCAGAGGCTGCGCAAGGGCCAAGCCAAGGAGGATGGCTCCTGGAAACCATCCCCGTGGCATTTCTGGCGAGTAATTAGGGTGCTCCAGAGCGCACCAAGCCGAGAGCTTTACTAGCCCTAAACGAGCTTAGCAGATTTGTAAAGAGCTTGCTACGGAGCAGTAATATTTTATTAATTATTTTTTTTTCTCCCCCCTTTCTGCTCGTACCCAGTCTAAAAATACCTCGGGAGAATTTGCTCCAGCACAAATGGCTCCGCTTGAAAGGGTTTCAAACAACAACAGCAGCGAGAAGAACAAACAAACAACGAAAGAAATGAAAGCTGAAGATGATTCGGAGCAGGTTTGTGTTCTCTTTGCCTTGCTTCTTGCTTCCTGACGTCCAAGAGCTGCCCAGCCCAGAGCTGGGCTTTGCTAAAGCCCTCGGTTTGGCCAGAAATGAAATAAAAACTGTGCTGACGCCTAGCTCCATCCCTCCTGCCCTGCTTCCGATGTTGGAAAAGACCCCTAAGGTCAAATCCAACAGTTCTCTCACT
Organism: Psilopogon haemacephalus; assembly: GCA_013396835.1. Taxonomy (NCBI): domain Eukaryota; kingdom Metazoa; phylum Chordata; class Aves; order Piciformes; family Megalaimidae; genus Psilopogon; species Psilopogon haemacephalus. The sequence continues at coordinate 9,575 of VWZI01000276.1, read as the reverse complement.
CTACCAAAGCTGGTGCTAAACCACATCCCTCAGCGCCACAGCTCTGCCTCTTGGAGCCACCTCTGGGGATGAGGATTCCAACACCTCCCTGGGCAGTGTTGTAGTGGTTTAGCAGTTACCTGTCCCCCCACCTTTTATAAACCCTGGCTAGGACTCAAAAACACTGGAAGTTAATACATGAAGCTTTATATTTCCAGCAATGCACAACATCCAAGCAAATATTTACAAGGCATAACAGATATTTACAGGTACATACAGTGAAAAGGTCATACAGAAACACCACAGCCCCTCCCAGAGACCAAAATCCCCAAGATTTTGGGGTAACCAACCACCCCCTACCACCTTTCCCCCCTTCCCCAGTCTTATCTCCCCACCTGTTGGTGCTGCAGATAAGCTGAAGTAGATTGGCCAGGGGGATTAGTAGCAGGAAAGTATTTAGTAGAATTACTCTGAATTAGCTACCAAGACAAAGGGAAAGGAGACCATGCAAGAGAAGCAGCCACAGCCCAGAATGGACAGAAGCCATCTGCTATCTGTTGTTTTGAGAACAGCACTTTAAAAACAACTTTTTTTTTTCTCTTTCTCAGTAAAACTTTGGCAAAGTGACACACTGTGTTCACCTCTCTCAGCCAATAGTCTAATTTCTCACTCAAATTCTCCAATTAGCTCAAACTAACAGAGCCATCTTTGAGAACCCTTTCAGGGAAGATGTTTTCTCCAAGGTCCAACCTAAACCTCCCCTGGTGGCCCTTTCCTATCACTAATTGCTAGGCAGAAGAGACCAACATTCTTGCTGGCTTCAACCTCCTTCTTTCAGGGAGTTGTAGAGAGCCAGAAGGTCTCCCCTCAGCCTCCTCTACTCTACCTGATCCATGATCAGATTATAGATTTTTGGTCATTTTCCTGCAGGTCCAAGAGGGCTGAGATCTCACATAGTCACTGCTGGACCACTGCTTTGGAAGGCAGAATCTCTGCCCCAAGGACCTATGTAAGAAGAAATCCAGGACCCAGCTCACAAACAGCTTCATGGCTTCCTAAATCACAGTATCACAGAATGTTAGGGGCTGGAAGGGACCTCCAGAGATCATCCAGTCCAACCCCTCTGCCAGAGCAGGAGCACCCAGAGCAGATCACACAGGAACACATCCAGGCAGGGTTTGAATATCTCCAGAGAGGGAGACTCTGCAACCCCCCTGGGCAGCCTGTTCCAGTCACTCTCACAGAGAAAAAAATCCTTCTCATGTTGAAATGAATCTTCCTATTCCTCAGCTTCCACCATTACTCCTTGTGCTGTCATTGGGCATCACCCAGCAGAGCCTGGCTCCAGCCTCCTGCCACTCACCCTGCACATATTTAGAATCATAGAATGGTTTAGGTTGGAAGGGACCTCGAAGCTCAGCCAGTTCCAACCCCCCTGTGCCACAGGCAGGGACACCTCCCACTGGAACAGATCGCTCAAAGCCTCATCCAACCTGGTCCTGAACACCTCCAGGGAGGTTGTGGAGCACAGAAGCACAGAATGTGATCTTCAATCTTCAATCACATTCTCTGATTCTTTGATCTACAACCTCCCTGGGCAACCTGTGCCAGTGTCTCATCACCTTCACTGCAAACACCTTCCTCCTAACATCCAGTTTCAGTCTGTCCTCCACCAGTTCAAAGCCATTCCTTCTCATCCTGTCATTACAAGATCTTGTGAATAGTCCCTCCCCAGCCTTCCTGTAGGCCCCTTCCAGTTTCAATCTCCCCTCTGCCAGTTTACACCCATTACCTGTTTATAAACTGGGATTTGGTCACCTCTCAGCAGCACAACCCCAGCTCCCTCAGGCTCTCCTCCTAAGAGAGATGTTCCATGCCCTTCATCACCTTTGTGGCTTTGCTCTGGACTCCCTCAGGCAGCTCCCTGAGGTCCTTCTTGAACTGAGGAGCCCAGAACTGGACACAATATCCTAGATGCAGCCTCAGCTGGGCAGAGCAGAGGGAGAGGAGAACAACAGGTGCAGACTGAGCGCTGGTAGGAGCAGCTGTTTTCCCCTTCTGCTTGTGCCAGCTTGGCCATTCCAGCAGTTAGCTCTGCTGGTTTATTTGGGAAGAAGCAGACCATTTGGGAGGTTTGTTATTCCATCCACACTTATCATCAGGAGGCTGTTAATGAAACCACAGAGACCTCCTGATGCCCGGGAATGGCAGCAAGAGGAGTACAAAGTGGCACAACTCCTTTACACTTCATTGGGAAGCTTTGGAAATTAATTGGGAGTACAAAGTCGGGTCTAATTGATGTTTGTATTGATTGAACTGCTCCAAGCCTTAATTTCAGTTGTAAAAACTCATTTTAAAAATGGAGCCATTTATAATTAAGACAGGATCTGTAATTAATTGAGTTTTTATGCTCGTAAAACTGCCTGGCTCATCAGTCTAAATTAAACTCCACATGAAAGTTTGTGCAAATGAACTGCAGTGGATGCCAAAGCTGTTTTCTCCCCAACTCTTTGCTCTTCTTCTTCTTCATGGCAAAACAAAAGTGGTCTGAGGAGGTGGAAAGGAGTGGTGAAAGTTCGTGCTGGAAGAGGTGACAGCAGGGAAAGGTTCCCAATGGATGCAGGAAGCCCTGGCAGGGTGCAGACACCCAGCACCACCCCATCCAGTGCTGGCATGAAGACATCATGGGCATGGCCAGCACCAGGACACCGGCAAAGCCAGGAGGCACTTGGAGTCATAGAATCATTGAGGTCCCTTCCAACCTAAACCATTCTAAATTCTTCACCATGAGGGGTTGATCCTTGTGGTCCCTTCCAACCCTGACTGGTTCTATGATATTTTGGTGAATTCTGCAAAGAAAAACATGGATTAATGGAAAGTCTTGAATAATGGATGACATTGCACCACCATGAGGGTGGGTTGCCCAGGGAGGTGGTGGAAGCCTCATCCCTAGAGGTCTTTAAGGCCAGGCTGGATGTGGTTCTGAGCAACCCTATCTAGTGTGAGGTGTCCCTGGGCATGGCAGGGGGGTTGGAACTGGATGATCCTTGTGGTCCCTTCCAACCCTGACTGATTCGATGGTTCTCTGATATTTTGATGAATTCTGTAAACAAAATTAAGGATTAATGGAAAGCCTTGAATAATGAAAGACCTTTCACCATCCTGAGGGTGGTGAAAGCCTGGAAGGGGTTGCCCAGGGAGATGGTGGAAGCCTCATCCCTAGAGGTGTTTAAGGCCAGGCTGGATGAAACTATGGCCAGCCTGATCTAGGGTAGGGTGTCCGTGCCCATGGCAGGGGGGTTGGAACTGGCTGATCCTTGTGGTCCCTTCCAACCCTGACTGATTCTAGGNTTTGGGGAATTAGGAAATTAATCATAGAATTGTTTTGATTGGAAGAGACCTCTAATAGCATTGACTCCTGTTGGCAACCCACCAACACCACCATGGCCATTCAACCTTGTCCCAAAGTGCCACATCCCCAGGTTTCCACAGACCATTTGATGCTTACAGGGAAGGTCTTCCCTTGCACACTTGTGTCAGGTTGTAAGAATACTTTGTCCCACCAAAGTCACACACAGGTGACCAAGACCATCTGATGCTCACAAGGAAGATCCTCCCTTGCACGTTTGTGTCAGGTTATAAGAATATTTCATCCCACCAAAGTCACACACAGGTGGCCAAGACCATTGAATGCTCACAAGGAAGCTCCTCCCTTGCACACTTGTGTCAGGTTGTAAGAATACTTTGTCCCACCAAAGTCACACACAGGTGACCAAAACCATTGGATGCTCATGAGGAAGCTCCTCCCTTGCACACTTGTGTCAGGTTGTAAGAATACTTTGTCCCACCAAAGTCACACACAGATGACCAAGGCTATTGGATACTCACAAGGAAGGTCTTTCCTTGCACAATTCTGTCAGGTTGTAAGAGTATTTTGTCCCACCAAAGCCACACACAGGTGACCAAGATCGTTGGATGCTTACAGGGAAGGTCCTCCCTTGCCTTCGTGTGCCAGTGGTTATTTAAAGCAAAGGTTGTGATGCCCTCAGAACTTGCTCAGCTGCTGGAGCTGCTAATGAAATGCTCCAGTTCTGGTAAGTGTGGTTGACCATCTGACTCCAGCTTTGATCTCACTGGAAATCTTTGCAGCCATCAGCCACAATATTTACAAAGCAGAGGCAATTTGGGGCTGCTGCTGAGAAAACAAATCACCCTGGGACATATGCAGACAGAGAGAAGCTCCCCAGTAAATCTGCTTTCCATGTGTGAGAGTCTGCCTCAGCTTTATCTAGGCAATTAGCTATCTGCTTCTTTAAAGGCTCCCATTTAATTGGGGTTGCTGTTCCTAGTGGAATGCCATTTCCTCTCCCCCAAAAGGGCTACTACTATTTTTGTAGCTTTCTTTTCTTTTTTTCCCCCCTTGGCTGCCACATTTTGGTTTTCCCACTGAAATGAAAAAGTCACTGCAGCCCTCACCAAGTATTTATGGCTCGAAGATTCCTGTCCCTGAGCTGACATCCAGCAAAGCTTGTCCAGCATTTTCCTGCATCAAACTGATGCTGAAGCTCAGCGTCCCTCAAGAGCTGCTGTAAAGAGCTCCACAGGTTGACCTGAACTCTGGTAAGTCCCAAGGGAGTAATTCCCAAACCATCACTGCTCTGGCAGGGGAGTTGGACTGGATGAGCTGTGGAGGTCCCATCCAGCCCCTGGCATTCTGTCTGTGATTCTGTGATCAACCTTTTCACCTCTCAAGGAACACTTTGTGGGCAGCTTCTCCATGAAGCCAAGCAAGGAGGGAATTCTGAGCTGTGCAGTGCTCAGCCAGGAGCATTATTGTGATGGAGAAGTGCAGACTGCCAAGGTCAACAAGCTATCAGAAAAGCTTTTTATTTGCTGCAACTCCACACTGCCATTCCAAGCCTGAATTTACTGCCTGCTGCAAAGCACCCCGGGAAGTGCTAGAAGGCACAAAAACACCTGAGAACAGCAGCTTCAGGCCTCTGGCACTGCAAATAAACACTGCTGGAGACATCAGTACTGTCCCACAGCAGAACTCCTTCCATGCCATACCTGCACACAAGGTGCCCACTGGGCTTGTGTCATCTCTCCCCAGAGAGAGTGATTGGCATTGGAATGGGCTGCCCAGGGAGGTGGTGGAGTCCCCATCCCTGCAGGTGTTCAAGCAAAGCCTGGATGGGGCACTTAGTGCCATTGGTTAGGGCTGGGTGATAGGTTGGACTAGATGAGCTTGGAGGTCTCTTTCAACCAGGCTTATTCTAGTCTAGTCTAGTCTATCCTAGTCTGGTCTTATTCTAGTCTACTCCATTCTACTCTTATTCTAGTCTATTCTGGTCTAGTCTAGTCTATCCTAGTTTGGTCTTATTCTAGTCTACTCCATTCTACTCTTATTCTACTCTACTCTATTCTATTCTATTCTACTGTATTCTACTCTTATTCTATGCTATTCTATTCTACTCTTATTCTATTCTATTCCATTCCATTCTATCCTACTCTATTTTACTTTACTCCTATTCTATTCTACTGTATTCTACTCTTCTATGCTATTATATTCTACTCTTATTCCATTCCATTCCATTCTACTCTTATTCTATCCAGCCAAAAGCACTGACAGGCTGCAGTCAGAAGACAATAAAGACAGAAAACAATAAATTTCACCTAGAGAAACATTCCTCCAATCCCTGCCTCAAAAAAACCTCTAAAGCCCAGGGACAGCTGCTGACAAAGAGCTTTTGAAGTGAGAGATTGCTTGTCTGAGCCAATGCCCTGCTGCATTTTTATCACCACAGCGTTGCCCAGGTCTGAAGAGACCCTTAAGGTCATTGAGTCCAATCATTAACCCTTAACACTGACAAGTCCTTGACTAAACCACATCCCTAAGCACCACATCTACACAACTCTTCAATCCCTCCAGGGATGGAAACTTCACCACTGCTCTGGACAAGCCATTCCAATTCTCTCCCTACAGGGACACCTAAATCTTACCCTTACTTTTAGGAGTTACAGAAACCAATGCACATCTCCTGCTTGCTATTATCAGAGGCAAAAACAAAAAAAAAAAAGGACAGGCAGAAAATGCAGGACCTTAGTGTGGAGTAGGAGAAAGCCTGAAGCCAGCCAGAACCTCCATCCAGAGCCCCTGTGTTTAACCACCTTCTTTATTTGCTTTGCTTTCACTTCCTTGGCTCCTGTCTTCTACTCCTAGTCGTGAAAAAGGAAAGAGAAAAAAAGGAGATGGGGAATGCAGCAGGATACAGCCATTGAGAAATGAGCCTGGAAAACAGCTGGAATGAACTCTGAGGAAGTCCTGAGCTACCTAAACCCCTCCATGGGGTGTGGGGGAAGTGTGCTTTCGTTTTGCGTCTCAATCCAACCCAAACCTCGTATAATTTTACTGGTCAGGAACACCCATTCCCTGGGGCATCGCCAGCAGACCAGGCTCAGCTCACAGAAGCTCTGCAGTGAAGCAAGGAAAGCACTTGAGAGACCATTTGATGGACAGCTGCATGAAAGGAGTGACACAAAAGCCTCCAGGTGACTCCAGGATGCCACCAGTTTTTCAGGCATCCTCCTCAAGTGGGCCAAGATGGGAGGCACAGCTCTGTGCCCCCTGCCCACACATTCTTCTCACCCTATCACAGCACCTTGCTGTTGCCTTGGCTGCAGGAGAAACACCACGAGATGCTGGAGAGCAGCCCTGAGGAACAGGACCTGGGGGTCTGGGGTGATGCAAAGCTCAAGACGAGGCTGCAGTGTGAGTGCAGCCCAGACAGCAACTGTGTGCTGGGCTGCAGCAAGAGCAGCTGTGGGCAGCAGGGCAAGGGAGGGGATTCTGCCCCTTGGCTCTGCTCTCCTCACCCCCCACCTGCAGCACTGTCTGCAGCTCTGCAGCCCCCAGCACAAGCAGGACATGGAACTGTTGGAACCAGTCCAGAGGAGGGCGATGAAGATGCTGAGAGGGCTGCAGCAGCTCTGCTGTGAGGACAGGCTGAGAGAGTTGGGGGCTCTGCAGCCTGGAGAAGAGAATCATAGAATCAGTCAGGTTTGGAAGGGACCACAAGGAGCATCTATTTCCAACCCTCCTGCCACAGGCAGGGACACCCTACCCTAGATTAGGCTGCCCACAGCCTCATCCAGCCACCAGGCTTCCAGGAGACCTTGGAGTAGCCTCTCAGTATCTGAAGGGGGCTACAGGAGGGCTGGGGAGGTCTCCCCTCAGCCTCCTCTTCTCCAGGCTAACCAACCCCAGTTCCCTCAGCTCCTCCTCACCAGCCCTGTCCTCCAGGCCCTTCCCCAGCTTCAATGTCTGTTCCTGGACCTGCTCCAGCACCTCCACGTCCTGCTGGTAGCGAGGTCTCTGTTCTCCAGCTCTATTTTCTCATTTGCACTTCTGCAACGCTGAAATCAGATTTACAAGGCAGTGACAAGCCGCACTTAAGTCCTCCTGATGGACATTTCACCCCTTAGCCACACTGGCAGACACAGTTGCACGTTTCCAAGGCAGAAATTACTGTGTCACTGCACAGCAAAATTTACTCCTGATGGGCAAACATGAAAAATTAGTGGGGGGGAGGGGGGGGGGGAAACCCAACAAAACCACCAACACTAATATGGCTTTCACATCTCTGTCAGCTTGGGGAAGTCCCAGCAATTACCATCAGTTACACTGCCACATCTCTGCCCCCCCTCCCCACCCTGTCCACAATACCTCA
>VWZI01000274.1:18592-30306 GCA_013396835.1 Psilopogon haemacephalus | reverse complement strand
GTTCCCCCCCACCCTGCTGCTGCCATCCCCACCCCATCCTGCTGCCCCTCTTTTTATTCCCCCCACCAAACCCATCCTGCTGCAGGCACAATTCCAGGCCATTTCCTCTGGATCCCAGGCAGGAGAGGTCGAGCACCACCTCGCCCCCAGCCTCCTTTCAGGCAGTGTCCCCCAAGGGCTGCGGGTGCTGAGCTGTGCCCGCGGCACCGAGAGGCACAAACCGCTGGAAGAAGGCAGGGGCGGGAGGGGCTAAAAGAGGAAAAAAAAAAAAAAAGAGAAAAAAAAAAGGGGAAATTTCCCCCAAACNGAAAAAAAAAGGGCAACTTTCCCCCAAACCGTCAGAAAAGGCTGACGCTGGAGTTCTGCCGAGGGACGGGGACTAAATCGGGAAGGTCCTTGTGACTTTCCCCGCGCGTAAGCAGAACGGGGACTTGTTTGTGTGTGCGGCAGCAGGACAATGCTGACGGCGGAGGAAAAGGACCCGGCTCGGGCTGAGCCTGGCGCAGGTAGCAGAGCCAGGATGCTCAGACAGCCTCGATGGCTCCCGGCTCGCTGCCCTGATGTTCCCCTGGGATGGCTCCCGACGAGACTATCCCTTCCCTTCAGGGGGCACCGTGATCCCTCCCTTCCAGCCTGCTCAACGCCAGCCTTTCGTTTTGCACCACCAAACTCACCAGCAGGGTCCTGCTCCTGCCATCCCCCATCCCTGCTCCTGCCGGGATGGAACTGGATGATCCTTGTGGTGCTTTCCAACCCTGACTGAGTCTGTGATCACAGGATGTTAGGGGTTGGAAGATACCCAAAGAGCTCATCGAGTCCAAGCCCCCTGCCACAGCAGGACCATCCAATCTAGCTCAGGTCATGCAGGAACACATCCAGACAGGGCCTGGAAAGTCTCCAGAGAAGGAGACTCCACAACCTCTCCGGGCAGCCTGTGCCAATGCTCTGGGACCCACACAGGCAAGAAGTTTCCTCTTGCGTTGAGCTGCAACCTCCTGTGCTGCAGCTTCCATCCACTGCTGCAGCCAGCCCTGCGCTCCCAGCAGCCTGCTCCAGGCCTCCAGCACCCTCACACCAAAGAACTTTTCTCTCCTGTTCAGCTGCAACCTCCTGGGCGCCAGTTTGTGCCCCTTGCACCTTGTCCCCATCACCGCGCACCACCGAGAAGAGCCCAGCCCCATCCTCTTGCCCTCACCCCCCCTCCCCAAGCTTTTCTCTCTCTCCGAAGCATCAGATCCCTTCCTAGGCTGCTCTCCTCCAGGCTCAGCAGCCCTCTTGTGCCCCCTGGCAGGAGTTCGTGATGATCGTGGTGTTCGGCATGGAGTACATCGTCCGGGTGTGGGCCGCCGGCTGCTGCTGCCGCTACCGGGGCTGGCGAGGGAGATTCCGCTTCGCCAGGAAACCTTTCTGCGTGATAGGTACCCGGGGAGGGGAGGGGGAGGGATGGCAGCAGGGCCCTGGGAGGGGGAGGGATGGCAGCAGGGCCCTGCTCCGGGTGGAAAAAGCCCTCCAGCATTACAGGATCGCAGAATGTCAGGGGCTGGAAGGGACCTCCAAAGCTCAGCCAGTCCAAAGCTCAGCCAGTCCAACTCCCCTCTTTGAGAAGCCTGCAAAACCTTTCAGCTTCAGCAGGTTTGGGCTCCCCAGATGGAGTGGGAGGTGTCCGTGGGAGGAGGGTTGGAAGTGGATAATGGAACCACAGAATGTCAGGGGCTGGAAGGGACCTCCAAAGCTCAGCCAGTCCAAAGCTCAGCCAGTCCAAAGCTCAGCCAGTCCAAAGCTCAGCCAGTCCAACTCCCCTCTTTGAGGAGCCTGCGAAACCTTTCGGCTTCAGCAGGTTTGGGCTCCCCAGATGGAGTGGGAGGTGTCCATGGGAGGAGGGTTGGAACAGGGTCACGGAATGTCAGGGGCTGGAAGGGACCTCCAAAGCTCAGCCAGTCCAACTCCCCTCTTTGAGGAGCCTGCGAAACCTTTCGGCTTCAGCAGGTTTGGGCTCCCCAGATGGAGTGGGAGGTGTCCATGGGAGGAGGGTTGGAACAGGGTCACGGAATGTCAGGGGCTGGAAGGGACCTCCAAAGCTCAGCCAGTCCAACCCCCCTCTTTGAGGAGCCTGCAAAACCTTTCGGCTTCTCCAGAACTGGACACACTACTCCAGATGCGGCCCCAGCAGGGCAGAATTAGGAGGGCAGGAGAACCTTTCTCAACCTCCTAACCACAGCCCTTCTAATCCACCCCCTTCTGTCACCCACCCCCAACCATCAACCCATCAACTGGAGGTCCCCAGAACTGGACACACTGCTCCAGATGTGGCCTCACCAGGGCAGAGTTGTGGGGGCAGGAGCACCTCTCTCAACCTCCTAACCACAGTCCTTCTAATCCACCCTCATATCATCCAACCATCAACTGGGGGTCCCCAGAACCGGACACACTGCTCCTGACGTGGCCTCACCAGGGCAGAGTTAGAGGGGCAGGACAACCTCTCTCAACCTCCTAACCACAGCCCTTCTAAATACCTCCCAGGATGTTATTTTCCCTTCACTGAAATTAGAAACCAAGAAGCCATTGCCAGTTGCAGGATAAATTATTTACTTACACAATTAACATGTTACATCAGCTCAACACACCTCAGATCCTATAAACATTGTAGTGCCATACAAGGATTTCTCCCTGCTTTGGGGAGACAGAAATCCACTCTGCATTTCCTTCTCTGAAGGTCAGTAGGGAGACATTGCAAGACAAAACCACAAATAACACAAGGACATGGATCCAGTTCTGTATTATGACATTTTAGGCNCCCTAGATTTCATCGTCTTCATCGCCTCGGTGGCCGTCATCGCGGCCGGCACCCAGGGCAACATCCTGGCCACCTCGGCGCTGCGCAGTATGCGCTTCCTGCAGATCCTGCGCATGGTGCGCATGGACCGGCGCGGAGGCACCTGGAAGCTGCTGGGCTCCGTGGTCTACGCCCACAGCAAGGTGAGCCTCTGCAAGTCCTGCTACCGACACACCCCACCCCACGATCCTAGAGCTGCTCTCACCCCTCCCCGCCGACCTCTGCCCCTGCAGGAGCTCATCACCGCCTGGTACATCGGCTTCCTGGTGCTCATCTTCTCCTCCTTCCTGGTCTACCTGGCAGAGAAGGATGCCAACGTCCAGTTCGCCACCTACGCCGACTCCCTTTGGTGGGGCACGGTAAGCTCGGGGCGCCGCGGGTGCCCCAGCCCCGGGAGGGGACGAGGAGGGTGGGATGATGCCGTGGAGGGGGGAGCTCCCTCCAGGCTTCCCCCTGCTCTGGCCCCGGGCAGGTCACCCTCACCACCATCGGCTACGGGGACAAGACGCCGCAGACCTGGCTGGGACGGATGCTGGCGGCTGGATTCGCCCTGCTCGGCATCTCCTTCTTCGCCCTGCCGGCTGTGAGTATCGCCCAGCTGCTTCGGCTGGCTAAGCCCTCTCGGCTCATCCCCTCCTACCACCAACCCCAGGCCGCCGTGGCCATCGAGTCGTGCCCCAGAGTGCCCTGTCCCAAACCTTCCTGGAGCACCTCCGGGGATGGCGACTGCTCAGGAGGGCCAGGGAGAGGGCTCCTGGGGACAAAGGGGCTAAATCCACTCCTCTGGTGGGAGGGGGGAAGTGGAGGCTGGATATTAAGAAGTTCTTGGCAGAGAGAGTGATTGGCATTGGAATGGGCTGCCCAGGGAGGTGGTGGAGTCCCCAGCCCTGGAGGTGTTCAAGCAAAGCCTGGATGGGCACTGAGTGCCTTTGGATAGGGCTGGGGGATAGGTTGGACTGGATGAGCTTGGAGCTCTCTTCCAACCTGGCTTATTCCATTCCATTCTATCCTATTCCATTCCATTCTATCCTATCCTATTCCATTCTATCCTATCCTATTCCATTCCATTCCATTCCATTCCATTCCATTCCATTCCATTCCATTCCATTCCATTTCTACTCCTATTCCATTTCATTCCTATTCTATTCTATTCTATTCTATTCTATTCTATTCTATTCTATTCTATTCTATTCTATTCTATTCTATTCTATTCTATTCTATTCTATTCTATTCTATTCTTCTGGGGGTGGCATGGGCAGCACCCATGGACCCCATATCTCCTCCTTGTCCTCCAGGGGATCCTGGGCTCTGGCTTTGCCCTCAAGGTGCAGGAGCAGCATCGGCAGAAGCACTTTGAGAAGAGAAGGACTCCAGCGGCCAACCTGATCCAGGTAGGGCAGGGCTGGCATCTCCTGCCCCATCCCAGGGCTGCTCCTCTGTCTCCTCCAGCCCATCCCTCCCTGCTGCAGGCAGGGTGCAAATGCCTGACCCCAGGCCTGGCTCCTTCGGGCTGGATTCTGCAGTTGAGGGGGTGTTGGGGGGGTCTGGCTGATTCTGCTGCCCCTGGGCTCTCCTGTGCAGGCTGCCTGGCGCCTCTACTCCACTGATGCCAGCCGGGCATACCTGACTGCCACCTGGTGTTACTATGACAGCCTCCTGCCTTCCTTCAGGTAGGCAAGGAGTGGGTGAGGGCAGTGGGGGAGCTCCCTGGGCATGTAGGGGGGCTGATAAACCACCCTGGTGGCACCGCAGGACCAGGCAGAGCTGCTGAGGGTTTGGTGGCACCGAGCAGCACAGGCACCTTGGGACTCTGGAGCCTTCAGCACAGCACCTGTGGAAGTGTCCAAGAGCCTCCTCCACCCTCACCATTCTCCCAGCAGCCAGCACCCATCCCACCCTGTTCCTTCTCATCCCATCCATAGGCTTCCTCCAGCAGCGCCAGGGGAAGGAGGAAGGTGCCAGCAGCTGCGGTGACCTCCTGGCTGGGGCCATGAAGCTGCAGCTGGGTGGGAGCTGGTGCTGAGAGTGGTGGCAGAGTGGATGGGCCTGGAGAGGCTCCAGCAGGGAGCCTCATGCCCCATTCCTGCCACCTGCTTCCCTCCTGTGGCCCCTGGGATGTTGCCACCATAGGCAGATCGAAGCTCTCCAAAGCCTTTCCCCGTGCCTGATGTGCTCCCATCACACCACGCCAGGGTCTGCCGTGCTGTGCCCATGCCCAAGCCCTCCCTTCCTGCCCACTTGTCCTACTGCCCCTCCAGCCACCTGTCCCTTTGCAGTGACACATCTGTGGTCGTGTTTCACTCTTGGTTTTTCCCAAGGACAGGGCTCCGAAGAGTGCATCCCTCTGGTCCCAGAGCCACTGCAGCTGAGCACAGTGCCAGAGGCTCTCCCAGCATGGGCATCACAGCACCAAGCTCCATCTCAGCTGCCTCGGAGCAGTCCCCTCCTGACTGCTCCAGCAGTGCCCAGATCCCCAGCTCAGATGCTGGCAGGTCCCCATGGGTGGTCCCCTCCCAGCACAGTGTGTCCCCTCCCTCAGCTGGAGCTGTTAAGAAACTTCCATTTGAAAGAAAGCTGCTGCTTGCTCCTTGTTAATGTCAGGTTTTACTCCCAGTTTGCTCTTGGTTTTGCTCTGGTTTTGCTCCTGGTTTGCTCCTTGTTTGCTCCTGGTTTTACTCCCAGTTTGCTCTTGGTTTTGCTCTGGTTTTGCTCCTGGTTTGCTCCTTGTTTGCTCCTGGTTTTACTCCCAGTTTGTTCTTGGTTTTGCTCCTAGTTTTCCTCCTTGTTTGCTCCTGGTTTTACTCCCAGTTTGCTCTTGGTTTTGCTCCTCATTTTGCTCCTTGTTTTACTCCCTGTTTGCTCTGGATTTGCTCCTTGTTTTGTTCCTGGATTTGCTCCTTGTTTGCTCTGTATTTGCTCCTTGCTTTGCTCTGGATTTGTTCTTTCTTTTGCTCCTTTTTTGCTCCTAGTTTTGTTCTGGATTTGCTCCTCGCTTTGCTCCTTGCTTGCTCTGCATTCTGCTCCTCGTTTTGCTCTGCTCCTCCCAGAGGAGGACCTGCCTCTGCTCAGCCTGGCTTTGCAAACCTGATTTGCTTGGGGAAGTTGAATTTCTCCATGTTTTTTCTCTAACCCCCCTCAACCCCAGAGAGCTGCTCCCCATGTTTGAGCACTTGCACCGAGCCCACAACGGAGGATTTAGGAATTCAGAGGTGAAAAAATTGCCTGATGGAGCTCCACCACCTTACCACTCCTACACCCCTGGCCAGAAAAGCCTCCTCCCTGCTGCTTGTGCAGGGGAAAGGTAGGAGGGTGCAGCCCCCATGGCTCCACATTCTCCCTCCTCTCTGCTCTCTCTCTTTGTCTGTGTCCTCCTGCAGTGCCACCCTGGTGCCCATCGCCCTCAGAAAAGCAGGTCCTGATCCCACTCCCTGCCCAGCACCCATGGGTGCCAGGGCACCCATCCTGCTCTGTGGCTGGCTGCTGGCATCACTCCTGCCTCTCAGCTCTGGAAAGGGATATAAAATCATAAGATCAGTCTGCTGGGCAGGGGTGACAGCCTGGTGCACCTCTTCCTGTGGCACAGGGAGGAGGACAGGGAGAAGATCAACATCCAGACAGCAGAGTGAGAAATCACAGACCCTTAGAACCAGTCAGGGTGGGAAGGGACCACGAGGAGCAGCCAGTTCCAACCCCCCCTGCCATGCCCAGGGACACCTCACACTAGATCAGGCTGGCCACAGCCTCACCCAGCCTGGCTGCAAACACCTCCAGGGATGAGGCTTCCACCACCTCCCTGGGCAACCCCTGCCAGGCTCTCACCACCCTCATGCTGAACAACTTCTTCCTAACCTCCAATCTGGATCTCCCCATTTCCAGTCCTATCGCTCCCTGACAGCCCCCCTGTGGCTGCAGGGGGGGGATTGGCACAGTGTGGGGGTGTGCCATGGGGCTGTGGCTGCCTCCCTCTGGTCACGGAGCCAAAGGGGGACCTGCTCCCCATGGCAGCCCCTAGGTGAGTATGGGCTTGGGGAGGTGCTCCTCGTTGCAGCAGCAGTTGCAGAGAGCTGGGAGCTGACAAGGGGAGGAGCTGCACCCCCCCCACCCCCCCAATCCATCCCACCCAGGGTGGGGGCTGAGCTTCCTCTCACCTCCTCCACGAGCATCACCTCTCACGACATCTCATCTTCTCTCTCTCCTCCCTTCTCCTGCTCACCTCCCTCCTTTCCATCCCTTCCAACCTCCCCCCAAAACCTTCTGTGCCTGCCACTCCCCACCCCACCCCCCCAAAAGCTGGAAGGAGGAGGATGTGGAGTCCCACAGGTGCTTACGCCTCAGGTAATGTTCACCCTGGGTGGTGGTGGCCAGGACACAGCAAACGGGCAAGGGGCTGGGGGGATGGGAGGGGGCTGCAGAGCCCTGGCAGGGTGGTCCCAGCCCTGCTGCTCGGCACCGTGTGCCTGGCACAGCCTCAGCACCCAGGACCTGCAGCAGGGCTGCTCTCAGGTGTTTCATGTAGGACCTACACAAACAACTTGGCTCTTGCTTCTGGCCCTCCGGAGCAGGTGAAGCTGCCAGGGCGCAGCAGGAGATGCTCAGCAGCAGCCAGCGGCAGGCAGGGACCCTGTGCCCAGGGGAGCTGGGGACAGGGGGACCCTGCTGGCTGTGGGCTTAACTCTTTGTTTTCTCCCCTGTCTCTGCCCTGACCCTCCAGCCTCATCTTTAGTGGTAAGAGGAGGCTCTTGAGGACGTGGGGCACATGGAGACGGAGGTAGCCTGCCTGGCCTGCCCTGCCTGCTCTACCCTGTCCTGCCAGCATCCCTGTCCTGCCCTGCCAGCATCCCTGCCCTGCCAGCATCTCTGCCTGCCTGCCCCAGGGGTCAAAGGGGCTTGGGGGGTGGGTGAGGCAGAGGAGGGTAGAGGCTTGAAGGGTGTCCCCTCTGCAGGGTGTCCCCTCTGCAGGGCTGGGAGGTCTGTGCATGGCCTGGGCTGAGCTGATTGTCCCCCACCAAGCTCTGCCTCTACCTCTCCATCCAGCACAGCTGAGCCCACCCCGGGCTTGCCAAGCCTAGCAGCAGCAAACTGAGGCACCTCGAGGGGAAGGGATAGTTCCCATCCCGGCTCTGTCCTGGCCTGCTGGCACACAGCTCTTCCCATCCCTGCCACCAGCTGCAGGGGCTTGCTCCCCAGGGCCAGCTCCCCAGTGACCTGCATGGGGAGGGACTTGGAGCCCAGTGCCCTGCCTCTGCTCCTGCCAGGCCCTGTTGTGCAGGGGTGTAGGGGGAGAAGGGTTTGCTCTGCATCTTTGCCTTCCCCTGCATGTGCCAGGATGTCCTTGTGTGCACACAAACACACACACACACACACACACACACACACCCTCCCCCCATCAGACGTGGTGGGTTTGTGTAGGTCCTACATAAACGATGCCTGTTGTAACCTCCCCAGCCCAGCAGAGCAGGGTGTGGGGGCAGGAGGAGCCTGCTGGAACAGAGCCTGAATTAGGGGGGTGCAGCCTGCAGGAGGAGGAGGAAGGGGACTGCCTGGGTGCCCCAGGATGCCCTGTGCCAGCGGGGATGGGCTCCCTGCAGGACCAGGGTCTGGAGCTCTGCTGTGTGTTCTCTCTGCCAGTCTGCCCATCTCCTCCCACTCTTGTCAGTCTGGCTGTCAGTCTGTCTGTCTCTTTCCTCTCATCTGTGCTCTCAAGGGCGGGGGGAGTGGTGGGGGGGAGCTGCTCTGGCATGGGCACTCGGTGCCACCTCCCCCTGGCCCGGCTGGCACAAGAGCTGATGCCCATCGTGTGCCAGGGGCTCTCTGTGAGCTCAGCACAGCCACCCTCACCCTCCTCTTCAGGATGCCCATCGTGTGCCAGGGGCTCTCTGTGAGAGCTCAGCACAGCCACCCTCACCCTCCTCTTCAGGATGCCCATCGTGTGCCAGGGGCTCTGTGAGAGCTCAGCACAGCCACCCTCACCCTCCTCTTCAGGATGCCCATCGTGTGCCAGGGGCTCTGTGAGAGCTCAGCACAGCCACCCTCACCCTCCTCTTCAGGATGCCCATCGTGTGCCAGGGGCTCTGTGAGAGCTCAGCACAGCCACCCTCACCCTCCTCTTCAGGATGCCCATCGTGTGCCAGGGGCTCTGTGAGAGCTCAGCACAGCCACCCTCACCCTCCTCTTCAGGATGCCCATCGTGTGCCAGGGGCTCTGTGAGAGCTCAGCACAGCCACCCTCACCCTCCTCTTCAGGATGCCCATCGTGTGCCAGGGGCTCTGTGAGAGCTCAGCACAGCCACCCTCACCCTCCTCTTCAGGATGCCCATCGTGTGCCAGGGGCTCTGTGAGAGCTCAGCACAGCCACCCTCACCCTCCTCTTCAGGATGCCCATCGTGTGCCAGGGGCTCTGTGAGAGCTCAGCACAGCCACCCTCACCCTCCTCTTCAGGATGCCCATCGTGTGCCAGGGGCTCTGTGAGAGCTCAGCACAGCCACCCTCACCCTCCTCTTCAGGATGCCCATCGTGTGCCAGGGGCTCTGTGAGAGCTCAGCACAGCCACCCTCACNGGGGAGGGGAGGGGGCTGCTGGGCTCTGCCTCTTGAGGTGATGCTGGAGGGGGCACAGGCTTCATTCTCTGCCCCCTGCCCTGCTCTCGGCAGCCGAGTGCCCGCCGGAGGACAGCGGCGAGGAGAAGAGCTCCCACTGCGACCTGAGCTTTGAGGACATCATGCCCGCGGTGAAGACTCTCATCCGGGCTGTCAGGTGGGGCTGGCACCTCCCGTGTGCCACCAGCCTGTCTGCTGCCCCTCCGCAGCTAAGTGGATGTGTCTGGAGAGCCTTTGGTGGCCCAGCGCAGGGGCAGGGATCGACTCCAGCTGTGGGAGAGCCCTGCCCAGCCTGCTGCGGGCTCCTGGCTCACAGTGATCATGACCTGGGTGCTTTGCATCCTCCCCCCCCCACCCCCTGCCCTCCTCAGCACCCTGGCACGGAGCCTCTGGGCACCTCCAGTCCTCCTCAGGGTGGGTGTCCCTGCAGGATCCTCAAGTTCCTGGTGGCCAAGAGGAAGTTCAAGGAGACCTTGCGTCCCTACGACGTCAAGGATGTGATTGAGCAGTACTCAGCAGGGCACCTGGACATGCTGGGCAGGATCAAGAGCCTGCAGACACGGTGAGCTGCCCCGAGGGAGGGGTGATGGCACCTGGCGGTGGGTAGGACACCTGCCCAGAGCCCCAGCCCCATCCCCTGTGGTCCCACAGTGGCCTCTAGAGCCTCATCTCCACGCCTTGTGGTCTCACGTGGCCTCAGGAGTGATGGGCTGTGTCCTTTCCCACCCTGCCAGCGTGGACCAGATCGTGGGCAGGGGAGCCCTTGGCGCAGACAAGAAGGTACGGGAGAAGGGGGAGAAGCTGGCGCTGGAGACCGAGCTGGTGGACGAGCTCAGCATGATGGGACGGGTGGTCAAAGTGGAGAGGCAGGTCAGGAGGTCCCCATCCATCCACCCACTCATCCATCCATCCATCCATCCATCCATCCATCCATCCATCCATCCATCCATCCATCCACTTATCCATCCATCCACTTATCCATCCTACCACCCACTCATCCATCCATCCATCCACCAATCCATCCATCCATCCATCCACCAATCCATCCATCCACCAATCCATCCATCCACCTACCCATCCATCCACCCATCCATCCATCCACCTATCCATCCATCCACCTATCCATCCATCCACTTATCCATCCATCCACTTATCCATCCATCCACCAATCCACCCATCCATCCACTCACCCACCCATCCACCCACCCATTCCTTCAGCTCCATCAGGATGGAGGAACCAGGCCCCTCAGGCCCCTCCTCACAGGGCAGCTCCTGCTGACCCCAGCCCCCCTCTCCCCCCACCCCCAGGTGCAGTCCATCGAGCACAAGCTGGACCTGCTGCTGGGCCTCTACTCGCAGTGCCTCCGCAAAGGCTCCATCAACTCCTTCAGCCTGGCAGCCGTGCAGGTGCCCCCCTGTGAGCCTGACATCACCTCTGACTACCACAGCCCCGTGGACCACGAGGACATCTCTGTCTCTGCCCAGACCCTCAGCATTTCCAGGTCTGCCAGCACCAACATGGACTGAGCAGCTTGGAGGGACCCATCCTGCTGCGGGGTGCTGGGACGGTGGCAGCAGCCTGGTGGCACTGCCCAGCCTCATCCTTCCATGGCTTTACTTGAACCCAAATCTTCCCAGGCCTGCTGCAGGGGCTGGCCTGGGAGCTCGAGGCACTGTGGCATGGGCACACCACGCTGCTGGGGTGGTGCTGGGATGCTCTCATCCTTCCCAAGAGGTGACACCACCACCACCACCTCCTCCCCACCCAGCCCAAGCTGCTGGGGGCTTGAGTGCTTCCCAGCTGTGCCAGGGATGCTCTAGGCTGACCTCATCCCTTGGAGTTTGGCTCCAGGTCCTCAGGATGTGCCCAGCTCCCCCTGGGGAGGGGAGGGGTCCTGCCTGGTCCCCCCCCCAGAGCCAGCCTGGGGTCACCACCAGCTATGCAAAGGCTCCATCTGCATCCTGCTGCCAGCCCTGAGCAGAGATGCTGGGGGCATGACCCAGGCTGGTTTTACCTGCCTTGATCTCTGGGTCAGGGCAGTGGTGGGGACCCCCTTAGGCAGATGAGGGGGGGAACTCTGTCCCACACTTGACCCTCTTCTGCCTGGGTTGTTTCCCTGCTCTAGAAGCACAGCAGAGCCTTCTGCCTGCCCGTGCATGCTCTATGTAGGAGAGGTTATCCATAGATCTATTTATGCAATAATGTCTTAATATGCAACACCCCCCGGGGCAGAGTCCCCCGCGGGGACATAGGCAATAAGCAGCCCCCAACCCTCCCCACCCCCG
>VWZI01000273.1:0-19805 GCA_013396835.1 Psilopogon haemacephalus | reverse complement strand
CTTCAGTAACTCTCCTGGTAGGACTCCAGACTGCTGACTTCCATCTTCACTTGTTCCCAACAAGAAGACAGGAACCATCTGTGAACAAAGCATAGTTCTTTTCCTGATCAGAGAGATCACCATAGGGAGGAGCTTCTTTAGCACAAATTGCCTTCTGTTGCGATTATTAATTTTAATTACTATTAATAATCTCGGGGATTCCGGGAATTGTTCCCCGGGGTTCTTTGGATGTTCAGTTGGTGAGAATAAATACACGAAGTCACTTAAAACACAGAATTAAACGGTTTAAACAGTCAGAATTTAGGAAACAGCCTAATAACAAAGCGATCCTAACCGCAGGGGAAAATACTCACGAAGCGTGCACTGGATACAGAGTTTTCCCGAGAAAGAGGAAAAGAAGGAGCTTGTCCCGAATTAAGAGGAAAACGGGGGGGTTTTGCCTTGCCGTGGTTGCAGTACACTGTGATGGTGCTGCTGCCGCTGCTGGACGGGGTGCGGAGGTGTGTGTTCCTCACGGCGGTGGTGGAGAGAGAGAACCTAATGGCCGTCACACCCCCTTAAATACCTCATTAGGATGCGTGGAACTGACCAATAGGCACTTAGCATCCATTTTCTGGCCAATTGGTTCAAAAGTCCTGCACCCAGGGGTGGGTTCTAACACCCTAAGAGACAGCACAGATCACCTGACTCATGCGCGTGACCTATGCATGTGGCCCAAGACTTCCTGGTTCCAGAACCACATGGTCTGCCCCTGCAACCCACCTCTGGATCTTACAACAGAAGCGGGAGGGGAACCTTAGGAAGTGAACCAACTCTGGGTAGTAATTATGCCCATACCAGGACAGCTTCTCCTCTGGAGGTTTTGTAGAGACTGTGCCTTCCAGCCAGTTAGTGATCACTTCTACCAGACCAGGTTGATCAAAATTACCCATGCGTGCTCACTGGGTTATCAAAGCCATCCATTTAGACCAGGCTGCATCTGTGGCATGATGTGGTGATGAACCTGTGCCGTTGAACATCCAGTTCGGAACTGGCAATCTAGGAGCTAAAAGCAATTGTGACTCATTTCCATTCACTTCAGAAGCTGCTTTCACTCCCTCATAGGCTGCTAGTATTTCTTTCTCTGTTGCAGTGTAATTTGCCTCTGAACCTTTGTAACCACATCCCCAGAAACCAAGAGGTCGTCCACATGTTTCATTTGGAGCTTTCTGCCAGAGACTCCAAGTTGGACATTCACAGCCGTGTACAAAATGTTTTTAATGTCCAGACCAGATCGTACAGGTCCCAAGCCTACAGCATGGACTACTTCTCGCTTTATCTGATCAAAGGCTGCTTGTTGTTCAGGACCCCACTCAAAGTGGTTTCTTTTACAAGTCACATCATGCAGAGGTTTGAAAATTTGACTGAATCCAGGAATGTGTATGTGCTGGTTTGAATTAATTGGAGAATTTGAGTGAGAAATTAGACTATTGGCTGAGAGAGGTAAACACAGGATGTCACTTCACCAGAGTTTTACTGAGAAAGAAAAAAAAAATTGTTCTTAAAATTCTGTGCCCAAAACACAGATATCAGATGGTTTCTGATCGTTCTGGGCTGCGGCTGCTCCTCTTGCATGGTCTCCTTTCCCTTTGCCTTGGTAGCTAATTCTCAGTAAAACTACTAACTTCTTCCTACTGCTACACCCCCTGGCCGATCTACTTCAGCTTATCTGCAGCATCAACAGGCAGTGAGATAAGACTGGGGAAGGGGGAAAGGTGGTAGGGGGTGTTTGGTTACCCTCTCTTGGGGATTTTGGTCTCTGGGAGGGCTGTGGTGTTTCTGTATTACCTTTTCATTGTATATATCTGTTATACCTTGTAAATATTTGCTTGTATATTGTGCATTGCTGTAAATATAAAGCTTTGTTTATTAACTTCCAGTGTCCTGAGTTCTAGCCAGGGTTTATAAAAGGTGGGACGGCAGGTAACTGCTTAAACCACCACAGTGTAGTCTCCAAAATCCCACTGCACCCAAGAAATATAGAGTGTCCTTTTTGTTTGTGGGAAATGCCATAGTGGAGACTTTGTTTATCACATCCTGTGGAATGTGACAGCGACCATCCTGCCACCACACTCCCAGAAACCGAATTTCTCTGGAAGGTCCTTTGACCTTGTCTCTCTTAATGGCAAAACCTGCTTGCAACAGAATGTCAATTATTTTGTTACCTTTCTCAAAGACTTCCTCAGCAGTTTGGCCCCACATAATGATGTTGTCGATGAATTGGATATGTTCTGGAGCTTTACCTTTCTCCTGTGCTGTGCCCAAGCAGCTGGCAGCTCATGCAGGCTCAGCACAGCACAGCAGGGAGCTCTGCGCTTGGGAGCAAGGAGGTGGAGCCTCAGCTCCTTGGCTGCTGAGCCCTGCAGATCCTCTCTGTGGAAGGAGAGAAAGGGCAGCAGAGGAGCAGAGGAAACTTGCAGGGTTGGAAACTTGCTGAGCAGGGCTTTGTGCCCCTTGAGATCTGTCAGCAACTGAGGGACCTAAGGTTGTTCAGCCTGGAGATGAGGAGGCTGAGGGGAGCCCCTCTGACCCTCTGCAACTCCTTGAAGGAGTCTGGAGCCAGGTGGAATTGGTCTTTTCTGGCAAGGAACAAACAATAGGACAAGAGGAAAAGGTGTCAGGTTGTGCCAGGGGAGGTTTGGGTTGGACATGAGGAACAAATTATTCCCTTTGAGGGTTGTCAAGGCCTGGCCCAAGACTGCCCAGGACAGTGGTGGAGTCTCTGTCCCTGGAGGAGTTTCAGAGCCCTGGAGATGTGGTGCTGAGGGCCATGGGACAGTGGGGAGCTGGCAGTGATGGGTTCAGAGTGATCTTAAAGGTCTCTTCCAACCCAACAAGTCCATGTCCTGTGGCACCTGTGTTATTGTCTGCCTGTGCAGCTGCTTTGTGAGCAGAGAGATGCCCACAGAACCCTCCTGGAGGGCGTGGAGCCCTTCTGTGCATAGGCTACAGGCACAGGTGGTGCAGGGGCGTAAAGAGCAGGATGACTCTGCTCCATGGGGAGGGAGGTTTGGCTTGAGAGCAGGGCAGGAGGAGCTCAGTCTGAGGGATGTTCTCTGCTCTCTTCTCTGGGTGCCCACCAAAGGAAGCTCTCCAGCAGGACAGGCCCTGGCTGCCAGAGCAGACCAAGCCCTCCATCGAGGTGGGTGGCTTCAGCCCCCCAACACAGCCTCCTCCACTGCTGTGCCCAGGCAGGGGGCATTAGGGTGTCTTCCTTGCTGGGATGCCCAAGGTGAGGCTGTTGGTCTTTAGGCTCTGCTGGGACACTCTCTGCAGGTTCACTTCCCTCTGGGCATATTCACAGTGTCTCTGCCTGGGGCTACATCCTTCCTGGGGACCAGCAGCTGGTGCTAGTGGACTGTGCTGCAGGGCTGCCAAGGCTGTGCCAGGAGCACCTGGGCATCAGCATCACCAACAGAGACTCAGGGACATCCTTCTTGGCATCCCTTACACCCTGCTGGCCAAGTCCTGCCTGCCAGGTACTGCTACCCACAGGTTCCTGTGCCAGACCTGCTGCTGCTCAGCACCAAACTCCATCTTAGGGCGGAGCAGAGGCCCTGAGGCACTGTCTCAGAATTCTCAGAGGTTCTTGTCAGCTCTGCCAGAGGGAAAGGCTGAGAGGGAGGCATGGAAGGATCAGAAGAAATCCTTTCAGGCTAAGGGTGCCTGACCTCCATCATCCTCACTGCCAACTACTCCAGCCAGGGCTGGGGTTTGCAGCTTACTGAACAGATGTGTCGGAGGGGCTAAACAATCCTAAAATGAATCCCAAGAAACCCAATACATCCTGGCATGTCCAGGCCATAATCCCTATCCCACTTCCCCTTCCAGAGCTAGAGAGACATGGGAAAGAGGATAAAGACCTGGAGCCAGGGAGTCTGCAGGATCAGGGCTTGCCCAGATGTCACGAGATAGCACTAATTAAATGTGATATCTCGCGGCGAAGGGGTCCTAGTGCCTTCCTCGCCGGTTCTTTTAGGTTTCGGTCGGCAGAAATAGACAAACGTGTTGCTCAAACGTCAGGTGCAACAGTTTAACAATTAGAACTTGGGAAAACAGAGAGGTTACATGCAAAATAGCTCCCGACGCGCCTACAAAATGCCCGCGAGGGACGGGAGCGGGGGGTGAAACACGCTTCTTCCCGAACCCGAGGGCAGGGGGAAGAAAGGAAACCGACTTAGCCCAGAATAGGATACAGAGAGAGAGAAGGAGATTAGCTCTGCTACTTCTCTGGAGGGTTGCTATGCTTCGCTGCCTGCTGCTGTGCACGTGGCTGGGCTCCTCAACAGCCACGGCGGGAGACGATGGTGAGCGAGGAGAGTGAGGAAGAGTGGAGGAAGAGCGCTAACGGTTGCTGTGCCCCTCCTTAAATACCCCCGGTGGTGTGTGAAGCTGACCAACAGGCACTCAGCATTCTTCAGCTGGCCAATTGGTTTAAAAAGCTCCACGCCTGTGTGCTGCCCAAGGCATCCCTGGCTCCGGGGGGGCCACGTGGGATGCCCCTGCCCCCTCAACTCCTACCGGACCTTGGACGGTAGCGGGAGGAGAGAGCCCAGAGGTTGGACCAATTCTAGGGTATGTGTCACCCCATACCTGGACACCAGACATGTTTTGGTTGTGTTTACATCTTGGGGCAATCAAGGGGCACACGGCTGGCCCATGCTTGCCTGGTGGAAGGCTCAGGCCTTGCCAGCCATGGTACAGCTCTGGCTCAATGCCATTGGGTGCTGCTTCTGCTGTTCTGTGTTGCTGATGGTCAGATCAGTTCTCTGCACTTGAGACATGTGAGCCAAGCTGTAAACAGCTTCCATTGCTGCTTTGAGCCTTGCCTTGCTGCCACTCCCTGTGCCTTGCTGCTTTGAGCCTTGCCTACTCAGAGTTCTGCTGTGACTCGGGAGGGACACAGGTACCTGTGGTGCTGCCCGTGGGCAGTCACTGCTGAATGCTGCCCAGCACCACACCAGCTCAAGGCGTCATCATCCTTGGTTTTGCCAAGGGAGCTCCCAGTGGGCACACAGCCACCAAGGCTTTGCAGAAGGGGTAAGAAGCCCGAGAGAGCCAAGAGCCCAGGACAACTCTGCCTTGCTGCAACTGCAGATACAGCCCGCAAATAAATGGAGCTGTGCACCTACACCTCCACACAGATTAAGCATCAAGAGACCAGGACCCAGTCCAGGAGTCTGAGAGCCTCGGGAAACGCCAAGAGAGGTGACAGCAGCCTGTGAGCCAGGAGAAACCCACTGAGAGGCAGGGCCTGGCCCAGCACCGCCTTGGCTTGGTGCCCAAACCTGGTACCACCCCTACCACACTCTGGAATATCAGCTGTAGTGCTTTGGGAATTACCCATTCCCAGACACAGTTAGGAGTTCACCCAGACTAAACTCAGCTGGCTGGCAGTTAATCTTAGCACAATTTGCAAGCGTTTATACACACAACATACACAGATATTTACTGTAGTATACAAGTAATAGAGAAACATAAAATCCCTCCTGAAACAGACTGCCCAGAAGACTCCCGAACCAACCCTCCCCCCCGAGATTGATCCCCTCCCCAGATCAATCCCCATACAGCTCATGTGATAAATCTGCAGGGATCTGAGGTGAGATGTCAAAAGAGAAAGGTTAGAGGAAAAGGGTTAGATCAGGTTACGGAGAGCTCATGCAAAGGAGCCAAGGCAGATGCAACCAGTCACAGACTGACAGAGAGAAGAACTGAGAACTAAGTGTGTGAGAAGTGAGTGCCTTCTGTACTGACTATCTGCATCTCTCAGCAGAAGAATGAGTGACAGCCCTCACTGGTATCTCCTTCTCACAGCCAAGGATTTAATTTCTCCCAGTAAAATGTTCCAATCTAGAAAAAGCATAACCAGAGTGAGGGGAAAGCGCAGAGCTCCTGCCTGTACAGAGTTCTGCCTTTGCAGTGCTCCTGTCTTTGGGCTGTCCAAAGACATCCACAGATAGAGCTCAGAGAGTGGTGTTCAATGGTGCCAGGACCAGCTGGAGAGCTGTAACCAGTGCAGTCTCCCAAGGATCCGTGCTGGGTCCAGTCCTGTTCAGCATCATTGCTGAGGGCACAGACAGACAGAGTCTGCTCAGCAAGTTTGCTGATGGCACCAAGCTGGGAGGCTTGGCTGAGGCAGCTGCAGGCTGTGAGGCCATCCAGAGAGAGCTGCACAGACAGAGCTGGGCACAGAGCAACCAAAGGAGGCTCAACAAGGACAAGTGCAGAGTCCTGCAGCTGGGGAGGAAGAATAAACTGCAGCAGGACAGGCTGGGAGGGGACTGCTGGAGAGCAGCCCCAAGGAGAGGGAGCTGAGAGTGCTGGGGGAGAACATCCATGGCACAGCAATGTGCCCTGGGGGACAAGAGGGTCCTAGAGGGCATTAGGCAAGAGTGTGTCCAGCAGATCAAGAGAGCTTCTCCTCCCGCCTCTACTCTGCCCTGCTGAGACCTCACCTTGAGCACTGCCTTCAGTTTTGGGCTCCCCAGTGTCCTGGTAGGGCATAAATTCTGCCCAAGTTAGTTCAGACTCCTGCTCTTTCCCTCTTCCTGTTGCAAGGTCCCGGAGTGGCAGGTGAGCAGGCGATGAGGGTTTGAACCAAGAGAGCCTCATGGCACATGACCAAGTCAGGTGTCCTGTGCTGCCTCTCAAGGGCTAGGGTGGGTGCCCAGGTTGCAGAGCTTCGAATTCATCGGCCAAAACAATGGACACTGCTGCCTGTTGGCCAGTTTCACCCTTCAAAATAGGGTATTTGAGGAAGGGTGGTTAGGACCATTGCTCTCTTTTCCTGCTGCTCTTCTCGGGACCAGACATCTATTTGCACCTCCTTCACAGTGGCCACCTGTTTGCAGCCTGCATTGCAGTTTGCAGCAATACAGCAGCAGCAAGGCAGAAATCTTTTCCTCCTCCTCTCCTCAGGACTCTGTACCTATCGTGTCTGAGTATCAGGTGAGGTTAGGATTTCCCCCTGTTGCCAGGTTCCCTGCTTTCCAAGTTCTGGCTGTTTAGACTGTTTAATTCTGTGTTCATAAATAACCTTGGTGCAACAGCCTCTTATCGACCAAACATCCAAAGAATCTCAGGGAATTTTCCCTGAAATTTTGATTATTATTAATAATAGAAAATAATATTAATAAAATATTATTAGTAATTCATAATCACTTATTAATAATTGCAACACTCAGTTGAAGAGGGACAGAGATCTGCTGGAGAGGGTCCAAGGATGCTGAGGGGACTGCAGCACTGCCTGGTGAGGAGAGGCTGAGGGACCTGGCTATGCTTAGTCTGGAGAGGAGAAAGCTGAGAGGGGATCTGAGCAACGTATCTAAGTGTCTGAGGGCAGGAAGGAAGGGACAGGGACAGGCTCTGCTCACTTGTGCCCTGGGATAGGACAAGGAGCAATGGATGGAAGCTGCAGCACAGGAGGTTGCAGCTCAACACAAGAGGCAACTTCTTGCCTGTGTGGGTCCCAGAGCACTGGCACAGGCTACCCAGAGAGGTTGTGGAGTCTCCTTGTGTGGAGCCTTTGCAGACTCTGTCTGGCTGTGTTGCTGTGTGCCCTGAGCTAGCTTGGATGGTCCTGCTGTGGCAGGGGCCTGGACTGGATGAGCTCTTTGGGTCCTTTTCCAACCCCTGGCATCCTGTGAGCATGTGGTCTCTGCTTTGGGCAGCTCCTGCCTTTTGCACAGCTCCTGTTCAGCACTGTCCCCGCTTCTGGATGCTCCCCCACTTCTGCACCATCCTGTGCATGCCTGCAAGCTCTGCAAGTCCTTAGGTTCATTTGAGAGAGCTGCTGGTGGCACCCAGACCTGGCTGCTCTCAAACCACACCATGCAGCCTGACTTCCTGCTTGCTACCCTGAGTTGGGGAAGATGCCAGTAATTTGGTTTCCCTCCTGGGCTGCTGAGACAGCGCCACTCCGCAAAACTTTGTCTCATGGAAGCTGCAACCCTTGGACTTTTGCCATTCAGATCCACCATTGGATATAACTTGCAGGGGGCTGCTTCCTGAGAGAAATTCACCAGGGGATCATCTCTGATTTCCCACCTCACCTCCTTGAGTAATTGCTGCTGTTCCCTTAGCTTCTCTGCTCAGCCTGATTGATAGTGGGGATAATGCTGTGTTTGTAGCTCAGCCTTTTCCATTGTCTGACTTCACTAAATCTCTAAATTTGTCCATAAGCATCCTTTGAAGAATTTTTCCCAACTGAATTAGAGCCTGCAAAAATACCTTAATTAATTCTGTATATGGTTTGGGGGAGGGTTTTTCAGGAAATAATAATAATTCCATTTTTATAATTCCTGCCTTGGCCAATTAATACCAATAACCCAGACACAGCTGTATGCAATTGCCAATCAGTTTTCAGTATTTTTCACCTGCTGTATTACTTGAGCACAGGAATGAGTACCTCAGTCTGAGGGACTGACCATAGGTACTCCAGAGAAAACCTCTGGCCATCTGAAAAGGGTATATGTGAGCACTAAAAGACACCTATATCCCCCTTTCCTTGACAATCCACCAAGTCACTAATTACTTAACTGTTTCTATTATTTCAGGCTAAAGCCTATCCCTTTATGTTTTCTACTGGTTTTGGCCCCTGTATCATCCAATCTGTTACCATTTTCCTGGATCAGTGTTACCCTTTGGGGTGCTTGACAAAGCACAGCAGCAACCTTGGCTGGTGGTTGAACAGCTTCCAGTAGATGGGAGTTTGCTTTTCCTCAAGCTCTTAATTTTCCTTCAAAACTTGTTGATGATGGTTTAGATGAAATTACTGCAGATGTCCACTACATCCTTCAAAGGCTTTTCTCCAGGTCTGGTCTGCTCAAGTATACAACTTCCATGGTTTTTCAGGCAGTCATATCACTAATGAAGGACACTGGATATATAATTTAGTGGTTTAATTGTGTGATAGTGACTGTCTTCCTGTTGCAGAACAGCTGATTTAGAATCATAGAATCCTAGAATCAGTCAGGGTTGGAAGGTCCACAAGGATCAGCCAGTCCCAACCCCCCTGCCATGCCCAGGGACACCCTACCCTAGAGCAGGCTGCCAGCCTGGCCCCAAACACCTCCAGGGATCTGGCCCCAAACCCCTTCTTGCAGGGGCAACCCATTCCAGCCTCTCACCACTCTCATGCTCAACAACTTCCTCCTCATCTCCAGCTTTGCTCCATTCCCCCAAGTCCTGCCACTCCCTGAGAGCCTCAAAAGTCCCTCCCCAGCTTTTTTGTGGCCCCCTTCAGATGCAGGAAGGCCACCAGAAGGTCCCCTGGGAGCCTCCTCTTCTGCAGCCTGCACAGCCCCAACTCTTTCAGTTTCTGCTCACAGCAGAGGTGCTGCAGCCCTCTCAGCATCCTCGGGGCCCTTCTCTGCACACCTCCAGCATCTCCACATCCCTCTTGTCCCAGGAGCTCCAGCACTGGATGCACTACTCCAGGTGGGCTCTCAGCAGAGCACAGCAGAGGGGCAGAATCCCCTCCCTGGCCCTGCTGCCCACACTGCTCCTGCTGCAGCCCAGCCTCTGCTTGCCTTTCTGTGCTGCAAGTGCACACTGCTGCCTCATGCAGAGCTTCTCCTCCCCCAGCACCCCCAAGTCCTTAATTGAACTGGAAGAGAAGGTTATTGCAGTTAGTATACTGCTTGTGCACTAGATGGACTCAAGGAAGCTCCTTCCTGCTTACAGCAGAAAGCAATTGGTAAGTTACAAGAGGCTTTAAGTATTTACTCATGTCATGTGGAGCTAGCTACAGCTTCAGACAGTACCCAAACACTGGCAGGGAATTCTGTCTGTGTCACGATGGCCGCCTAGACTCCCAATTCTTCCCAGGCTTCCCAGGCTGCTGGAGAAAGGGGGCAGACAATCTCTGACCTGGTCCTGGTTTCTCTGGACAATCTGTGTACCTCCAGGAGTTCCCATCTTGGAGGAGACTTTCAGGTGTAGGCAGGATGTCTTGTGATGTGCAGTCTCAGCACAGGTAGTTGTGCAGGCCTATCACATGGAGGCCTTTAAAGCTTGTTCTGGGAAATTCGGGGCAGGCAGTTTCCAGGCAAACAAACTAGCTTATAGATTAGCAAAGCATAATGCTATAAAGTATGGCAGCAGGCACCAGCAGGCAAGTAAGCATGAATACAATGGCAGAGCAGGTTGTGCTACCTGCTCATCTCTTTTATCAATGCAGCCCAAAACTAATGGGCCTTTGGACACATTATAGACAATCAGAATGGCAGCTCACCAAGCTTGACCATATTTGATGAAGCCATAGGCTTGTGTTACCCAAATTTGGGAAAAATACAGGCCTTGCATGAGGCAGGCACAAGTCTGTCACATGTATCCTTCTCAACACAGGATGCAAACAGGAGCAAAACAAGTCTGGGCAAGCCAGGGTCCTTAGACTCCATGGCTCCGGGTTCTTTGTCCTCTTTCCCACAGTTTCTTCTCCCCACAACAGAAGGAAGAGCAGAGAAATGTCTGGGCAAGCCAGGATATGTTCAGGCCTATTTTGGCCTATCAGGCCTTCCACAATAGATGAGGACTAAGTCTTCCTTATCGGTTAGCTGTCTCTGTGCTGTCTGCAGTGAAATTTCATCCATACCAATTACCACAGCAAATCATATTGGAGGCAGCAAGCAGTGGCTGCCCTGGTGGGGTTGCTACCAAGGGACAGAGGAGCCAGCCCTGGCAAACCTTCTGGAAAGCTTGGAGCTATCCATGAGGGATGAAGGATCTCCCTGGACAACCAAGATCATGACAAAATCCTAAACCCCTTTGACACTTTTCTGACATCCTCCTGGCATCATCTGGCATCACAGATCAGCCATAAGAGTGATCAGAGAGCTGGAAGTCCGCTGCTGTGAGGCTAAACTGAGAGAACAGTTGTTCAGCCTGGAGAAGGCTCCAGTGAGACCTTCTAGTGGCCTTTCAGTGCTTCAAGGGGCCAAACAGAAATGTGGAGACAGACTTTTGAGCAGGGCTTGCTGTGACAGGACAAGGAGTGATGGTTTGAAAGAGGGAGATTCAGAGAGAAGAGAATGGAGAAATATTTGATGCCGAGAGTGCTGAGAACCTGCCCCAGGCTGGCTAGAGAAGTGGTAGGTTCCCATTCCTGGAACTATACAGAGAAAATCAAATGCGTGGGATAATGAACCAAATAGAGTCCTGGTATGCATAAGCATGAAATAGGTCAGTGAAAGAACTAGAGGACAGAAGAGAATCCATAACTGCCAGCTTGTTAGACTTTGTTTCTTTGAGATAATGGAGAACATAGCTGGAGAGAGATCATCTTTGCACACCTCAGATAAGGAGATGATGAATCACAGAAGGAGAGGTAATAAATGGTGAAGTCAGAAAATTTTCTGGAGATGAGAAAGAACAGAGACTCTTCTGGACAATTAAACCTTTCACTAATGAGTCCACCCCTCTCTGGGCATGCACGAACCTCAGGATCAGGTAGAGAACAGAGTGATGAAGAGGATTGGAGCATCATACAGGGAATAGGTCAGAGGGATTCTTCTTGAAGGCTCCTCGACAACATTTGCCAGAGACTAGAAGTGCACGTGCAGGAGACACATTTGCTTGCATTAGCATGAGCTGGACAGACCCATGGAGACGTTACAGCGTTCTGGGCAAGGTGATGAATGTGCACGGATGTGTGCGTTACATGCTGTAACCAGATCCTCCTCGTCAGGTCTGCGGGGGGAGACTCATCTGCACCTTCCCATCTGAAATCAATGCCTTTGTGCTCCCGAAGCGTTCGAACCGGCCTAGGAGCACCTGAATCCGAGCTCTTCGATAACAGAACCATCCCGGGTCAGGTAGTCTGGGGCCCTGAGCAAGCTGCTCGCGTTGCAGATGTCCTTACTGAGTGCAGGGGGGTTCCACTGGATGAGCTAGAAAAGTCCTTCCCGCCCAACCGCTCTTCGCCTCGGTAACCACCCGAGCCCGGAGCCCCCCCGGCTGCGCGCCCACTGCCCTCTNCCCCGCCCCGGCCGTTCCCGGTCCCGCCCCGCCCCGGCCGTTCCCGCCCCGCCCGATCCCGCCCCGCCTTCCGCCGCCGCTTCCAGTTCCGGTGCCCTTTGCCGTGCCGTAGCGGCCGCCATGGCCGTGCTGGCTTCCAACCCTAGCAACCCTGTAGTCTTCTTCGATGTCACCATCGGCGGGCAGGTGGGCGAAGCGCGGCCCGGGTCCTCCCGGGAGGGAGCGGGGAGCTGAGCGGAGCGGAGCGGCGTCGGCAGGCTGCGTGGCGCGGGTGGAGCTGTAGGGGTGAATTGGCAGAGGGGCTGTGGGGATGGCGCCTGGCAGGGGCTTGCGGGGTAACTGGAGGGGGTTGAAGGACAACGCTTAGGGGAGCAGAGAGGCGTGCAGGGAGGGTGCAGTGGCTGCCCGGGCGCAGTTTTGCAGGGGTGCACAGCTCAGGTTGCTGTAAGGGTTTGATTGGGTGTGTGGGAACGCAAAGAGGCTGCAGCGGGGAGAGGAGGTTGTCCAGGAGTTCGTTGTGGGGTTTGTAGGAGGCAGTTGGAAGAGCTTGGAGGGGTGCAGCGAGAGGGAGTAGCAGGGTGATACGGCGCAGGTGAAAGGGTCGGTGGCAGGCACTGCAGGGTGCAGAAGTGCATCGGGAGGGACACACAGGGAGGGTGCAGCAGGAGGTTGAATTTTGGGGAAGAGCCCTAGATGCAGATGCTCACCTGACCACTGTCTCCCCAGGAGGTTGGGCGCATGAAGATTGAGCTGTTTGCTGATGTTGTACCCAAAACAGCTGAGAACTTCAGGTAAGGAGCAGCCAGTGTGCCTGCAGCTCAGCCTGGCTTTTCAGTGCAGGGATGTTTCTGGAAGCACAGTAGCTGCCTGCCCCCTACAACTACTGCAGCCACCTTACTGCTCTCTGTGTTCCTAGAGACCTTGCAGCTTCCTGATTCTCTAGGATGAGCCCATTTGGCTGGAAGGTGATGGGCTCCGATTTCTCTCTGCTCCCTCTGTGGAGCTGCTGATACACTGGGTACATTTATGGACTCGTACAGCCACAGAATGGTGGGGGTTGATAGGGACTGCTGGAGATGGTGGAATCCACCCACCTGCTAGGGCAGGTTGCACAGGAACACGTTCAGGAGGGTTTGGAAAGTCCTCAGGGAAGGAAACTTCACAACTTCTCTGAGCAGCCTGCTTCAGTGCTCTGGCACCCTCAAAGAGGTTTCTGGATAAGTGAAGCCATTTGTACAAGATGCATCCAGGAGTTTCTGTGGTATATACCCTGTAGGAGACCATGGTGTATGCCAGTGCCTGGTTTGTCTTTGTGCTTTGTACAGAAATAGGCTCTGTCCTCACTTAAATCAGCCAGGCAGAGAGGGAGCTGTGGGTGCTGGTAGATAGTAGCTGAACAGAAGGCAGCAGTGTGCCCAGGTGGGCAGCAGAGCCAATGGCATCCTGGGCTGGAGCAGGAGCAGTGTGGGCAGCAGGAGCAGGGAGCTCATTCTGCCCCTGTGCTCAGCACTGCTCAGCACACACCTTGAGTGCTGTGTCCAGCTCTGGTTGCCTCCATTCCAGAGAGATGTTGAGGTGCTGGAAGGCGCCCAGAGAAGGGCAGCAAGGCTGGGGAGGGGCCTGGAGCACAGCCCCAAGAGGAGAGGCTGAGGGAGCTGGGGGTGTGCAGCCTGCAGAAGAGGAGGCTGAGGGCAGAGCTCATTGCTGTCTGCAGCTGTCTGGAGGGAGGTTGTGGCCAGCTGGGCTTGGGCTCTGCTGCCAGGCAGCCAGGGACAGCAGGAGGGGACAGAGGCTGAAGCTGTGGCAGGGCAGGCTGAGGCTGGATGTGAGGAGGAAGTTGTTGGCAGAGAGAGTGATTGGCATTGGGATGGGCTGCAGGGGAGGTGGTGGAGTCCCCATCCCTGGAGGTGTTGAAGCACAGCCTGGATGGGCACTGAGTGCTGTTATGTAGGGCTGGGTGCTAGGTTGGGCTGGATGAGCTTGGTGCTCTCTTCCAACCTGGCTTATTCTATTTTCTCCTCTCCCTCCTCTTCTCTTCTTTATTCTCTTCATACATTACAGCACATTAAACAGAACATTTAGTGCAGGTACATCTTTCTGTTCCAGCTGTGACAATTATAAATTAGTTTTATCTTTAGCTGCATTTACTAGATAACTGCCCAGGCACGAATTATCTGGGGAATAACTTAACTGTTGGATGAGAGCAGGGTGATTTTCTTCTGTTGGCATGGGCATGACACTGAAAGAAGTTAGATACTTTTTGTGTGTTCTCACATAAAGCTATTTGGTAATGAACTGTAATTTTAAAAAAGGGGGACAATATTAACTAGGCATTATACCCATTTCCAGTTGCCTCCCCCAGGAGGGAGTGGTATATAAACTGCTTTACTTGTGTGTTCCAGTTTGCACCCAGTGCCCCTTACATAGTCACTGGCCACGGTCTGCCTTCTATAAAAAGCAGTCCCTAAGTACCCTGATGGAGTTCTCTTAGCACTGGCTGAAAAACACTGCTTGGACCACCCACTTCCACAGAATGCCTGTGGACATACTTTGTACCTTGTGAAAGGTGATGCCTGCTCTCCATTCACTGCCTCTCGCAGATGTTAAACATTTGCCCTTCTGAACTGCAGAAGGCACGGGAGTCCAGTTTGAAACAGCAGTGGAGAGAAGTTGCTGACTGTTCTTTCACTGGGAAGGTCCCCAGTGCAGTAAGGAAAGTCCTGTACAGCAGGCAGTACATGGTCACTGAGCCTCTGTGTCCTCAGAGGTCAATTCTAACCTCATACTCTGCTCTTGTTTTTGTTTTCCAGGCAGTTCTGTACCGGGGAATTCAGGTGAGTGGGTTCAAGTGCTCAGAGAAACAAGGCTGGGTGAGGAAGAGTAAGAGTAAGGCTCACTTCAAGATTTCTTTTGCTACAGTAGCACAAACTGGAGAGAAATCTGCTTTGAGGAAGTTGTGCTGGGCTCAGTCAGTCACAGACAAGGCAGGCTTTTTGGGCACACCTTTGTGCTCAGGTCGTTCTCAAAAGCCACTTCTGCAAATGCCTGCTGCCGATGCTGCAGACTGCACTGGGGTCCCGTGGAGGTGGTGCAATCTCCACGGGGTACCAGGTGGCAGAGCAGGCGGAGCCCGTTCAGGGTGCCCTTGGCCTCTGCTGGCAGCAGGGGGCAGCATTTGGCTCTCTGGACAGGGCTGATAACTCTGACCGCCTGGAGCCTTTGGTGGGGGCACAGCTGAGAAGTGGCAATGATTGTAGCTTCTGTTTCCTTGCAGGAAGGATGGTGTGCCTATAGGCTACAAGGGAAGCACTTTCCACAGGTAATTCATCTACTTAAACAGCTGCCTGAGCTAGAGGTGGTTCTGAAAGCTGCTTCAAGGGCCTTACTGGTCTAGGAGTCATTTTGTAGGTCATTGTCCTTCTGGGGATTTGGGGTCTTCAGGCATGTTCTCAGAAGTGCACCCTGGGATCACTGGGAGGGATCCCCTGTACCTGGTGTGCCAGGTCAGAGATTATTTTCTGGCATCAGTCATCAAATTACTGTCACTGGTTGTGCAGCAACAGGTCCCCAGTAACCCAATAGCAACCAGCAGTTAATGTTTGTTGTGGCTTTTAGGTTGTAGCATTTGTAGACCCTGATAACTTTGGTTGTGCTGCGAGGCAGAAATCCTTATTAACATGTTAAGATTCTTGAGGCATTTGTCTGCTGAGGACTAAGTATTGTTTTGCTTTTTAGGGTTATAAAAGATTTCATGATCCAAGGAGGTGACTTTGTAAATGTATGTACTTCTCTATTGCTTTTGTAATCTTCCTGCATGCTGTCATGTGAAACTTCTTCCAAGGGCCCATGCTGTTTGGTGGCATCTGAGGGCAGGGATGGCATCCAAAAGATCTTGACAGGCTTGAGAAGTGAGCCAGTGCCAGCTGCAGGAGATTCAACCAGTCAAAGCACAAGGTCCTGCAGCTGGGTCAAGGTCCTGCAGCTGGGTCAAGGTCCTGCAGCTGGGTCAAGGTCCTGCAGCTGGGTCAAGGTCCTGCAGCTGGGTCAGGCCAATCCCAGGCACAAATCCAGACTGGGTGCAGAGTGGGATCAGAACAGCCCTGAAGAAGGAGAGTTGGGGGTGTTGGTTGCTGAGAAGCTGCCCAGGAGCCAGCAGTGCCCTCCTGTACCCAGCAGGCAGCTGTGAGCTGGGCTGCAGCCAGAGGAGTGTGGGCAGCAGGGTAAGAGAGGAGATTCTGCCGCTTGGCTCTGCTCAGATCTCAACTTCAATCCTGCCTCCAGTTCTGCTGTCCCCAGCATAGGGACANCAAAGAGACCTTTCCTGAGGATGTCCAGAGCCAGGCCAAGGGGGAATGGTTTGGAGCTGAGGCAGAGCAGGGTTAAGAGTGGATCTGAGGAAGAAGCTCTTCAGGAGGAGGAAGGTGGTGAGACTCCAGAACAGTCTGCCCAGGGAGGCTGTGGCTGCCTCCTCCCTGGGGGTGTTCAAGGCCAGGTTGGATGAAGCCTTGAGCAGCTGAGGCTAGCTGAGAGGTGTCCCTGCCCGTGGTGGGGAGGTTGAAGCAGATGATCTCTGAGGTCCCTTCCAACCTGAGCCATTCTGGGATGATGATGATGATTTTATTCTTCTGCAGTAATTAGTACAGAGCAAATGCTGTGGCTCACTGGGCACCTCTCTTGCAGGGAGATGGCACTGGAGTGGCCAGTATATACAGGGGACCTTTTGCAGATGAAAACTTCAAGCTGAAGCACTCTGCTCCTGGGCTGCTCTCCATGGTGAGTGTAAGATAATGACATGATGGAGCTAAAAAGCTGTTTGGTACTTTCTCTGTGCCTTCCTCCTAATTGGATAAATTGTTTGCCAGACAACAGAAACCTCCACCATGATACACAAGGTCTGAAAGAGCTGCTTGGTGACTCCTGGTCAGAAGGCTTCTCAAGGATTAATATGCTGAGTAACACAAAAGTGCTGATTCTCATGCGTCTTTTCTTTGGTAATTGTTGGAGGGCTGAGGCAGGATCTGGCCAGCTCTCAGAACAGCTGATTCCTACAGCTCCCATACAGTGGCAAGGGATGGAGTTGGTGGATGCCTCCTCCCTGGGGGTGTTCAAGGTCAGGTTGGATGAGGCATTGAGCAGCTGAGTCTAGTTGAGAGGTGTCCCTGCCCAGGGTCAGGAGGTGGCAGTAGGTGGTCTCTGGGGTCTCTTCCAACCTGAGCAGTTCTGGGATTCTATGATCCAGTTCAAAACATGGCTCAGAAAAGGTGATGTGACCCAGCTAGTAACCAGTGCTCCACAGTGTGGGGGATGGTATCCAGGCTGGCACCAGCAGCTTGTGTTAATGTGGCCATGGCTCTGCAGGCATTCTGGACCAAACCATGGCCTGCCCCAGCTGTCTGGAAGGATCTGCTTAGCAGAGCATAAATGCTCTGGGTGTTACACTCCAGTGTGAATTAAATTGCACATCTTCACACTGCTCCTGTGAGTCCTGTGCCAATCTGATTGTTGACTTTCTTATCCTGGTCACACAACAGACACACTTCTTAGTTTTAATTATTCTCAGTATAGCTTCCACAGAGCAGACATCAACTGCTTTTTTGTTTCTTTTCTGCCTGAGTTTCCTGGCTTGGCTTTGCCCAGGACAATGCTGCAAGCCAGTAAGTAATGACCAAAAAGTTCAGCCTTTTGTCAGGAGCATGCTCTAGGACCCAGATTTCAGCACAGCCTTGTGCTGTTGGGGAGTTATACTAAGTTGGTGCCACAGTCCCTGTGCATGCTGGCGTGAGCAGAGGTGGTGACATGCCACAGCCCAGCATGGAGCACTCCTGCAGATGTGTCTTGCCTCCTTTGGCTTGTATAGCAGTCAGCTAACAATGAGGTTGGCTGGCCCACAGCAACAGATCTTTCCTATGAGACCTGAATCTACCTTCAGTTTCAGGAAGGCTCCAGGGAGACCTTAGAGCAGCCATCCACTACCTGAAGGAGGCTACAGAAGAGCTGGGGGGGAATTTTGACAAGGGCTACGAGTGACAGGACAAGGGGCAGTAGATTGAAGCTCAAGAAGAGGAGACTGAAACTGGAGATTAGGGAGAACTTCTTTAGAGTTAGAATGGGGAGAGACTGGCACAGGTTGCCCAGGGAGGTTGTGGATGTCTCCTTCTTGGAGGTGTTCCAGGCCAGGCTGGATGAGGTCCTGAGCAACCTGTGCTGGTGGGAGGTGTCCCTGCCTATGGCTGGGGTTGGAACTGGATTCACAGATTCATCGAATACCAGATTGGAAGGGACCTCAAGGATCATCCAGTTCAGGCTTTCAGTGTAAGAATACAGTTGAAACGAGCTGGCCCAGCACTCTGGCAAGCTGGGCCTTGACACTCTGATTGTGGGGGAACCCAACACCTCCCTGGGGAGCTGTATCCAACATCCAGGAGTTCCAGTGGTGAAAACAGTTTTTCTGGCATCCAGCTAGTATCTCCCCGGGAGCAACTTGTCCCTATCAGCCCCTGTCTTTACCATGGGACTCTGTCAAAAAGAGGTCTCCCTCTTCCTGACATCTACCCCTTCTGTACTTTTACATGGTTATGAGGTCTCCCCTAAGCCTTCTCTTCTTAAGGCTGAACAAACCCATTTGTTGCAGCCTTCCTCCATATGCCAGGGCTGCCAGTCCTGTGGTCCTTCTTGTGGCCCTTCACTGGACCCTTTCCAGCCTGTCCCTGTCCTTCTTGTATAGCAGGAACCAAACCTGTGCCTAGTGCCCAAGGTAAAGGCTGCCCAGCACTGAGCTGAGTGGGACAATGACATCTTTATCCCTGATGGTGATACCCTGATCAGTGCAGCCCAGCATCCTGTTGACTTTCTTTGTCCCTGCAGCTCACTGCTCATTCATCTTGAGCCTTCTGTCCACCAAGGCCTCCAGTCCCTCTGAACAGGGCTGCTCTTAAGCCAGGTGGCTCCCAATCTGAGCTGTATTCCTGGGTTATGTGTTCCCAGGTGCAAGACTTGGCCTCATTAAACTTCATG
Source organism: Psilopogon haemacephalus (assembly GCA_013396835.1). Classification (NCBI taxonomy): domain Eukaryota; kingdom Metazoa; phylum Chordata; class Aves; order Piciformes; family Megalaimidae; genus Psilopogon; species Psilopogon haemacephalus. Next base: position 776 of record VWZI01000273.1, on the reverse strand, counting down.
CAGATGGTCTTTAAGGTCCCTTTCAACCCAAACTGTTCTGAGTCTCTGAAGTCCAGACCTGGACACATTTGATGTTTTGCCATTCTCACCCCCAGGCAAACAGTGGCCCCAGTACCAATGGCTGTCAGTTCTTCATCACCTGCTCCAAGTGTGACTGGTTGGATGGCAAGCACGTCGTGTTTGGTGAGTCCCTGCAGCACAGCCTGTGCCATGCCTCACAGACACGAAGCTGCCAGGGGCTGCTGCTTTTTCCCCTCCCCCCTGGCTGCCACTTAGGCCAGCAGAGGAAGCTGCTGGGGTGAAGCACTGTTTGTACAGTGTGGTTGTTTGGCAGTTTCCCCCACACACACACTTTGAAATAACCCAGGCTGGAACTCAGTCAGGTTGAAGTTAAGGAGTGAAGCTTTGCACAATACACAAGCAGATACTGGCAATATATGACAGATATTTACAAACATATACAGTAAAAAGGTAACACAGACACACCACAGCCTCCCCAGAGATCAGAGTCCCCAAGAGGGGTTCCCAACCACCCTGCCACCTCCCTCTCACCACCCAATCTTATTCCAGTATCTGTCTCACGTTCCAGGTAAGAAAGGAAGATTGGCCAGGGTGGGTTAAAGAGTAGGAAACTGGTTGGTGGAGTTACACAAATCCAGATAGAAGGGAGAGAGAGAGATGCAGCAGCCAGAACAGCTCAAACCGCTCTGAGTTATCTATGTTTTGGTTCTAACTCTTCTACTGTGTAGTGGGTTTGCAGTAACCTGCCCCCCCAC
>VWZI01000272.1:171923-205601 GCA_013396835.1 Psilopogon haemacephalus | reverse complement strand
GCTTTGAGGACTCTTCCAACCTAAACCATTCTATGATTCTATGAGCTTGGAAGCGAAGAGGGCATCTTTAATTAGCACATCCTCTGAAGGGACAGTTCCTTGCTGGAGCCTCCTGCTCCATGGGCAGGGAGTGGACATGAGATATGTGCTGCCAGAAGCCACTCAGCCCATGGAGAGGAGCTGCACCCCAGGAGGACCAGCCTTTGGGGTGCAGCATGGTGGGATGGGGCTTTCGGGTAAGGGGTTGGCATCTTCATGCCAACATGAAGAGAGGGAGTTAAATCCTGAGAGCTGTTGGAATTTTAGCAACTAAAGGTTGTGTGGAAATGTCAGAGCCACAGCTGGTGGGTCCCGTATCACCAAAGCCCTCTCCCTGCCCTGGGACCTGCCATTTCAGAGGCTGTGCCTGTTTGTGACCTTGGCAAAGTCATTTCATGTTGCAGCTCTCCAAGAGTTTGAGGGTTTGGGGTGTGGTGAGCAATGCTGGAGCAAACTTCTCCATGGGACTGAGAGCCCAGAGGACTCTGTGGAAGGTCTCAGCCCTGCAGTGGGGTGAGTTGTGAGCAGCCATGGGGCTCAGAGACCTTGTCACTCCTGCTTCTATGGAAATCTGGGAAGCTGAACCCTCCCAGAGTCCTGGCATCCCCAGCAGGGTCCAGACCTCATCCCAGCTTTTCTTACCTACCACCTGCTCTGTGCATGGAGAGACTCAGCAAGGAGGGCTTGAAATGGGCTTCATGGAGCTCCAAAACAGCTCAGGGCTTCATCCTTCTCATGTCTTGGGCTTCTTGTCCACCAGTGTCCAGCCTTAGGCACTTGGCAGTGCCTTTGTCTCCTCCTTGGCTGCAGTGATGGGTGGGTTTGGCACAGGGTTATGCAGACCTGCTGGGGGTTGCTCCCGGGGTGGGGGAGCTGCTCCTGGATCTTCTCTGTTGTGCAAACACAGCAACAAGGGTTTTGTGAAGCTTCATCGACCATCTGGCTGCTTCTCATCTCCAGGCATGGAGCTTTGTCAAACATTTTTGCTTTGAGTGCAGCTAAAAATCCTTTCTTCTGCCTTTTTTCTTTTTTGATCTGGCAAGTACACAAGAGAACATGAAGGTGTTTGCTAACAGCTGTTTGGGATTGGTGTGCAGGGAGGATGGGCCTGGGTCCCTCTGAAGCCAGGTGGGGAGGTGCTGCTGTCCACCAGGCACTGGATCCCTATGGAGAGCAGGGGGAGCAAGGTGCTGCCCGTGATGTGTTAGCAGGGATGGCACAATTGGTTCCACGGGAAAGTGCTTCTGCTGCTTTGATCTGCTTTCTCCTGCTGATCTCCTCAGGCCCTGGGGAATTCCACACAGTCACAGACTGCATTGGGTTGGAAGGGTCCCTCAAAGGTCACCTTGTCCAACTCCTCTGCTGTCATCACGGACGTCCCCAACTAGATCAGGCTGGCCAAGGGCCACATCAAGCCTGACCTTGAATGTCTCCAGGGATGGGGCCTCAATTGCATTGCTGAGCAAACCTATCATAAAAAAAACTCCTCCTAATGTCCAACCTAAGTCTCCCCTGCTCCATTTTCAAACCATTGCCCCTTATCCTGTCTCTACGAGCCCTTCTAAACAGTCTCTCCTTTGCTGGTGCTTGGCATCTCCAGATTTGTGCCCTGGAGCTGGCAAGCCCCTGTGGTGCTCGAGGGCAGCACTGTGGTGCTGTGGCAGCAGCCATGAGCCAGCTCAAACCATCTTCTCCTGGACAGTGGAGCTGCATTTTCCAGGGAGCCTTTCGTCTGATATCTCAGAGCATCTTTCTCCTGGCACACCTGATAGCCCAGGCACCTCAGAGCATTTTTCTCCTGGTTCAGGTCTCCAGGGTGCTGCCTGGCTCTGGGCTGGGGTAGGTGGAGAGAGGTAGCCAATTAGTGGCTGTGGTTCATCAAGGAGAAGAGCTGCTTTCTTCCCAGCAAGGTCAGCAAGCCTAGGCCATCTTCAGAGGCTTTTAGAGAAGAAAGCAGGGAGAGATGAAGAGTGGCTGGGAAAGGTCAACATTCATTTCAGCAGAAGCTTTTGTTGGGTCCCAGGTGAAGGCAGAGATTTGCATTTAAATGAATATGTATTTTGAGCCGTTAAACCCAGGGGCAGAATCAAGAGCTGGCTGAGATGACAAAACATCTCCTCTGCTGCTCGTTCCTGCCAGGCAGCCTGCAGAAACAAACCCACCTCGAGCAGTTTTCTTTTCTTTCCTCTCCTGGAAGCTGCAGCCTACTGGAGACCCTGGATGTGGCCATCAGCCACTCAAACTGTGAATGACAAAAGAGCAGGCTGGACACACAGACACACGGAGTCTGGGTGTGATGGGCAGGAATTCCAAATCAGAGCCTTTCTGCAGTTCCAGGTCATCTCTCTCAGCCTAAAAGCCTAAGAGAGAAACATCTGCTTAGAAAAAGCAAATCAGCTCTGGGTCACCTGGGAAGCAAAGTGAGCTGGGGGTTGGGTGTCGTGTTTGGGATATTTTTAGGTAGGTTTCTGTGTTTTCAAGCTCTTGGTGCAGCCCAAAGCCCCATCTGTGAGCAGGCTGAGAGCTGACCCAGGGCTCCAGCCCCTGACCCCTCCGTTGAAGTGAGTGGCACTGGCACACACTGGGTACAGCTGGCACAGCTGCTCACTGGGGCTTGGACCATGGCAAGCAGCAGCAGCAGCTCTTGGACTCTGACCTGCTGGCAGCAGGACTCCTGCAGGGCATCTCTTTGGGTTCTTCATCAGTGCTGTGCTGGAGTCAGATGAGGTCCCAGATTGAAGAGAGCTGAGCTGCTGCCTGATGTCTGCTGCAGCATTGCCTCTCTATGAGACCTTCTGGCTCTCTACAACTCCCTGAAAGCAGCTGCAAGGACCCTTAGGTGAGTGTTTGGGGGCTGCAGCTGTCTTTGGGATGAGTGTTTTGGGGCTGCAGCTGCAGGGACCCTTGGGTGAGTGTTTGGGGGCTGCAGCTGCAGGGATCTTTGGGGTGAGTGTTTTGGGGCTGCAGCTGCAGGGACCCTTGGGTGAGTGTTTGGGGGCTGCAGCTGCAGGGATCTTTGGGGTGAGTGTTTTGGGGCTGCAGCTGCAGGGACCCTTGGGTGACTGAGGGTTGCAGCTATCTTTAGGGTGACTGGGGACTGTAGCTGCAGGGACCATTAAGTGACTGTTTTGGAGCTTGTGTGCTCAAGGGGCTACAGCTGCAGGGATCTTTGGGGTGAGTGTTTGGGAGCTGCTCTGTGAGGAGGGGAGGGTGAAGTCAGATTTGAGCTGGGCTCTGGCTTCTCCAGGTGTTGCTACAGATCTCACCCCTGCGTTGCTTCCAGCACCTCCTTTTGCTTTCATGAGAAGTAAATTTTTGATGAACCATTTAGACTTTTCCTTCTCCTCTCCCCTGAGCTTTTGGGCAGGTTGGGTTGCTGCTCATCAGGAATTCTGCCAGGAGAACCCAAGGTGCTCATTCTCTGGCTGTGAGCAGCACACACAGATTTGGTATTCTGTGGTTTGATTATTTTGCATGGACTGGGTGTGCAGCAGCACTGAGCACAAGAAGCACAGCTCCTTCCCACAGGGTCTGGGAGAGGACATTCCCTGCAGGACTTTGCCAATCCTTGTCCCTTCGTGGGGCAAAGCCCTCAGGGCTGCCTTGTGCCTGTGTCCCAGAGTGGGTGACAGCATCTCTGTGCCTCTTTGGGGGTCTCAGGGGTGCACAAGGGAGGGTGTCAGCTGATCCTGGTTAGCAGAATTTCCATGGTGGTTGTTCTTTCTTCTGCCAGCATCTCCTTGGGCTCACAAGGTCTGACCCATCTTTGCTGAAGTCACAGAATCACAGAATTATTTCAGTTGGAAGAGACCTTTAAGATCATCAGGTCCAACCTCCAGCCTAAGGCCACCGTGGCCACCAAACCACGTCCTGAAGTGCCACGTCCACAGGTTGCCAGAGGATGCTGAGACAGGGCTGACAGTTCTGGGATCCCATGGGAATACAGGGCTTGATTCAAGGAGCAGTGGCCAGATTGCACTGGTACCAGAGCTACTCTGCAGCCAGCACAACTCCAGGTACCAACGCATTTGCATAACCTGTTCAGGTGCAGCATCACCTGGCACCAAGCTGGAGGCATCTCGTGCCGCTCTGCAGATCAGAGGAACCTGCAGATGGTCCCTGAGGCTTTGGTTGCTCCTGGCTTGTGTCTGAAAGTGCAGCAGAAGCAGAACCAGGCAGCTCTGCGGCTTGCTGGCTCCTGCAGCCACTGCAGGTGAAGCTGCTGCTGAAACAGCTGCAGTTCTGCAGGCCTGCAGGAGGGTCACTTGCTTGTATCCAGCAAGTGGGGCTGACGAGGCTACCTTCACCATCAGGTGATCAATATGGACATGCGGATCAGCCTCCAAATAGTACATCCCAGAATGAGCCCCACCAAGAATCTCTGGAGTGCTGATGGAAAGAGCAGGACTGGAACACGTGGAGCCTCCCCAGGCTGGGATGGATGAGAAGAGGGTTTGAGTCATTGGCAAAAGCAGTGTGGGTCATGGAGAGAGGATCCCTCAAAACCCCAAACTTAGGAATCTAAAATTTAGTGCCTGAAAGCTACAGAGCAGCAGTAAGCAGCAGACTGGAAGGCGACGTCATCAGTCACTGCCACTTAATGTGTGGCCTGCTGGAGAGCTGTGCTGAGGGCTGAAGGAGGCTTATGGGTTCATGGAATCATAGAATCAGTCAGGGTTGGAAGGGACCACAAGGATCATCTAGTTCCAAGCCCCCTGCCATGCCCAGGGACACCCTACCCTAGAGCAGGCTGCTCACAGCCTCTGCCAGCCTGGCTGCAAACACCTCCAGGGATCTGGCCCCAAACACCTCCCTGGGCAACCCATTCCAGGCTCTCACCACTCTCATGCTGAACAACTTCCTCCTCACATACAATCTGAATCTGCCCACCTCCAGCTTTGCTCCATTCCCCTTAGTCCTGGCACTACCTGATAGCCTAAAAAGTCTCTCCCCAGCTTTTCTGTAGGTCCCCTTCAGATCCTGGAAGGCCACAAGAAGGTCACCTGGGAGCCTCCTCTTCTCCAAACTGAACAGCCCCAACTCTTTCANTGCAGTACTCCAGGTGGGGCCTCAGCAGAGCAGAGCAGAGCAGAGCAGAGGGGGAGAATCACCTCCCTCTCCCTGCTGGCCACACTTCTGATGCAGCCCAGGATGACATTGCTGGGGGACCCCCTGGGACAGCACCGGGGTGCTCCTGCTCTTCTGAAGCCCTTCCTTGGGGATCTGCAGGGAGAGAGGGATCACTTGGAGCCCATTGCAGGTTCTGCTCCAGGTTCTCCACCACTTCCCGAGCTGCTTGGCTGGCAATGAGCCTTTCCAGAGGTAATTTTGCTCATTTCCTTCTCGCCTCGCGGCTCAGAGGAGACCTCGGCTCACTTTGAGGGCTCAGAGCTCCCAGTGAGCAGGGCTCAGAGCAAGCAGTGAGCAGGGCTTTGCCCAGCCTGCAAAGCCAACATTAACTTTGTCCGAGGGATGATGAATCCCGAGCACGATGCCGGATTTTGGGAATGAGGCATCAAAGGCAGGGAATCGCAGTCAAATTGGCAGCCGAGATCTGCCCGCGCTGGCGGCAGAGCTGCTGGGGGCTTTGATCTCTCCCAGCTCGGATGCTGCTGCCAGACAGACTTAAGCTTAAACTTCACTTTGTAAAATCGCCCTTTTCTGACAGTTTCTTTTAAAAAAGATAATCTCCTGAGGAGCTGGGGGCTGGGGGGGGATGGTGGGGGAAAGCAGGAGGGGTGGATGGACAGCCCCACAGATCTCCAAAGCCAGCAGCTGCCTCCAGCTGCTGCTTCTCCTCCTCTGGCAAATCCTGAGCTTAATCCACAGAGCGGCTCCAAGGAAAGGTCTCGGCTCCAGACCTGCAAACTGCTGGAGCTGTGGTGGAGCTGGGGTGCTGCTGGGGTTGGGTTTGGAGGATGGTGGCTGGGGCTGCTCAGGGTGAGCTCTCCTGCAGGCCTGGGGGTGGTTGGGCTTCCTTATCCCACGGCATCAGGGATGCTGCTGCTCACCAAGGTCCCAGCCATGTCCTGGCAGGAGATCCATGGTGCAGGTAGCTCTAGGCCAAAGCAGAGCTGGCTGGTGTGGGAGATTGGTCCAGCAGGTTGCAAAGCCCTGGTGCTCCTCTTCTGTCCTCTTCCTGCTCCTCACCAGTGCTGTTGGCCACAGTGGTGGAGCAGATCCAAATTGAGTCACACAGGCTGCCTGGAGCACAGGTTACAGAATGGTTAGGTTGAGCCCCTCCTGCAGCCTGTAGCTGCGGGAACTGCTTCCCTGGAGCTTCCTCGTCATGTAGGGTGTGTAGTCTGGAGGCTTGAACAAGGAACAATCCCCTGCTTCTTCCTTCCCACCTGGAGTGAGGACACTTCCAGCATCTCCCCATCACCACAGCTCATGTTCTTGCAGAACTCTGGCTGTGAAATGAGCATGGTGTATGGAGGCTCCAGGCACACTCCACAGCCCCTCATGCTTTGGTGGGCTCCCTACCACCATCATCTCCTCCCGAGGACTGCCCTCTCCTCCAGCTCTACACTCCTGCTGGGGCAGGATTTTTGCAAGGAGCCCTGTGGAGGGTGATCCCATCTGGTTTGGTGCTTCTTGTCTCAGAGTTCTTCAGCGTGAACCGAGTGAAGGGAACAGGAGGAACCTATCTGCTGGGGGGTTGCTGAGATGTCCCACACCACAGGACACCTGGGCACAGGGATGCTGGAGCAAGCACATGGTACTGAGCCCTCACCTTCCCCTTGCAAGCACCACGGTGAAGGTTGAGACCCTGGAATGGGTTGCCCAGGGAGGTGGTTGAGGTCCCATCCCTGGAGGTGTTTGCAGCCAGGCTGGATGAGGCTGTGTCCAGGCTGCTCTGGGGTAGGGTGTCCCTGGGCGTGACAGGGGGGGTTGGAACTAGATGATCCTTGTGGTCCCTTCCAACCCTGACTGATCCTATGATGGGGCTTCTAGCAGACACATCGAGCTGTCCCCATGCACAGGGCCAGGCAGGCTGTGGGAAGGGGCCAGGCTGGGGAAGGGGCTGGTCAGGCTCAGCTTTGTTATGGTAGAAACTGACCTCACAGGTCTGGTGTTGGCAGTGGAGGTGGCAGTGGTGCTTGGGCTGGTGTGGGAAGCTTACACTAGGGTATGGCTTGTGCTTGGTGCTGCATGGTGCCTGATGAAGCAGCTGCAGTGAAACAAACCATCATGGCCCGTGGTAGAGAAACTTAAAGGGAAAACTTCTTTGGTGTGAGGGTGCTGGAACCCTGGAGCAGGCTGCCCAGAGAGGTTGTGGAGAGATTCCAACTCCCTCTGGCCATTTTGATCCTGTGTAAGCCACTGTGGGTGCCCCTGCTTTGGCAGATAGGTTGGGTTGGATGATCTCCAGAGGTCCCTTCCAGCTCCACCATGTTGAGGTTCTGTGGTTCTACGTTAAATGACTTTTAAAACTGTCTGTGCTGCCAATCTCCAGAAGGGACTTGGGTCTCATCCTGCCATCCAAAGGGCTCTGGAGATGATGGAGGTGGTGCTGGAGAGCTGCTGTGCTGGTGGGACAGGCAGCAGTCCTGCTTGCAGAGAGGCACACTGTTCATTTTGAGAGGAGCTGCTATTTTTAAATCTCTCTCTCTCTTTTTTAGCTGTGGATGACCCTAAATTTGGCTGAGAAGCTTAGAAAAGCTAAGAACTCAAGGTTAGTTTAATCTTCTTAAAATAAAAAAAAAATCATCTGGGATTCTTCTGTTTGGTGCTGGAGGCACCCATGGCCTCACACAGCTCCTGTTTCTCATGGCAGGGTCCTGCAGGACTTTTCTGCACTCAGGGCTGCACGTCCCAGTTGTTGCGCTCAGGACATCGGAACAGGCTGCCCAGGGAAGGTGATGGAGTCACCATGCCTGGAGCTGTTCAAGAAATGTGTGGACATGGCACCTGGGACGTGGTTCAGTGGCTGTGCTGGTGTTAGGTTGCACCAGTTAGGTTAGCTTGGATGTCTCTTCCAACCCAAACAAGTCTATGATCCGATGGCACTTTACAGCTGCTGCTGGCTGTGGTAGCTTGAGGGCTCCTGGGTCTCCATTAACAAAGCCATGGAGGCAGAGGCAAATCCTTCTCCTTCTGAACAGCTCAGTGTTATGAATTAGGGAAAAGTAACAAACAATATTAATTTTGATAGAGAATCATAGAATGGTTTAGGTTGGAAGGGACCTCAAAGATCATCCAGTTCCAACCCCCCTGTGCCATAGGCAGGGACACCTCCTACTAGAACAGGTCACTCAAGGCCTCATCCAGCCTGGCCTTGAACATCTCNCCTCCCCAGCCCTCCTGTATCCCCCTTGGAAGGCTACTATAAGGTCTCCTGAAAGCCTTCTCCAGGCTGCAGAGCCCCAACTCTCTCAGCCTGTCCTCATAGCAGAGCTGCTGCAGCCCTCTGAGCATCACTCCAGCAGTTCCATGTCCTTTTTGTGTTGGGGGCTCCAGAACTGCACACAGTACTGCAGGTGGGGTCTGAGGAGAGCAGAGTAAAGGGGCAGAATCCCCTCCCTTGCCCTGCTGCCCACACTGCTCTTGCTGCAGCCCAGCACACAGTTGCTGTCTGGGCTGGACTCACACTGCAGCCTCATCTTGAGCTTTTCATCAGCCCAGACCCCCAGGTCCTGTTCCTCAGGGCTGCTCTCAGCCATTCCCCGCCCAGCCTGGAATTGTGCTTGGGATTGCCCCCACCCAGTTGTAGGACCTGGCAAAGATTGCTAATAACTATGAAAGCTGTTTATTAACATTAAATCTCACCAGAAAACTAATTTGTGATGCTCGAAACTCAGGGTTTGGTTACTCATGCACCCAGGGAAAAGGCAAAACCAGAACAATTTAAGGAATAAGTAGCGAATGCAAACATTGAAACTGGAAAGAGATTCTTAGTGAGAGGCTTTGAAATGTTTACTCACAAAATAGTATCAGGCAGTACCCAAAGCTCAGAGGGAATTCTGTTGATATCTTAGAATCACAGAATCAGCCAGGCTAGAAGAGACCTTCAAGATCATCCAGTTCAACATATCCCCCAATCCCTATCCAATCGACTAGAGCATGGCACTAAGTGCCCTATCCAGCCCTTTCTTGGACACCTCCAGGATATATAATGTGGCAGGACAGAGCAGGCAATTCAAAAGCAAAAGCAGCCCAGAGGCCTGTGGCAGAAGCCTATTTATTGACTGCCTATTTATAGTCACTGTGGCCATGTAAACTCACCAATCATAGAATCAGTCAGAGTTGGAAGGGACCACAAGGATCACCTAGTTCCAACCCCCTTGCCATGCCCAGGGACACCCTACCCTAGAGCAGCCTGGACACAGCCTCATCCAGCCTGGCTGCAAACACCTCCAGGGATGTGGCCCCAACCACCTCCATGGGCAGGGACAGAATCCCAGCGTGGTGGGGGTTGGAAGGGTCCTGCTGATCATCCAGTCCAACCCCCCTGCTCAAGCTGGGGCACCCACGGCAGCCTGATCAGGGTCACAACGGCCAGGGGGGTTGGAATCTGTCCAGACAAGGAGACTCCGCAACCTCTCTGGGCAGCCTGCTCCAAGGCTCCAGCATTCTCATGCCAAAGTTCTTCTTCATCTTCAGATGGCACCTCCTGTGCCCATTGCTCCTTGTCCTGCCACTGGGCAACACCGATAAGGGCCTGGCCTCATCCTCTTGCTCCCTGCCCTTTAGCTCTTGCTGAGATTGCAGCAGGGTTAGCAGCCCCAGGGCTCTCAGCCTTTCCTCCTCACAGAGATGCTCCAGGACACTCAGCATCTTTGTAGGTTCTGATGGACTCTCCTCAGCAGTTCCTCTCTCTCTCTCTCTCTCTTGAACCACGGAGCACAGAACTGGGCTTAGGACTCCAAATGTGGCCTTGCTAGGGCAGAACAGAAAGGGAGGAGAAGCTCCCTTGACCTCCCTCAAACGCTCCTTGTTGTCCTGCTCCACTGCATGGTTGCATTCGCAGCAGTGATGCTGGTGATGGACTCTCTGCCAGTCTGCTGCATCCCCAAAGCTCCCAAAGCCTTCAGACAGACAGGATTCATCCTTCTTTAAAAACACCCAGAGATGAAAAGGCAGAATATTGAAGCTGCTATTCTGCAGTGGCAGCTCTTTTAAGTCATGATTTGTGAAGACAGCTCAAATAATGTCCTGGCAGACGTGGGGCTAATGAGGAGTTTAGAGTCTGGTTAATTTGGGTTGGAGAGATCAAAGCAGGAGCTTACTCTGCAAATGCTGTTTGCATTTTCATACTTTCCCTCTCAGCTGAGCTGGGAGGTGACTCTGCTGCACTGGCAACTGGCGACTCTGGTAGTCTAGGGGAGGGTGACCCTGCTGGACTGAGGGAGATGATTCTGCTGGACTGGGGAGGGTGATCCTTCTGGACTAGGGGAGATGGTCCTGCTGGATTGGGGGAGATGACACTGCTGGACTGGGGGAGATGAACCTGCAGGACTGGGGAGGGTGATCCTGCGGGACTGGGGGAGATGATCCTGCTGGACTAGTGAGATGATCCTGCTGGACTGGGGAGGGTGATCCTGCTGGACTGGGGAGGCTGTCCCTGCTGGACTGGGGAAGATGATCCTGCTGGACTAGTGAGATGATCCTGCTGGACTGGGGAGGGTGATCCTGCTGGACTGGGGAGGCTGTCCCTGCTGGACTGGGGAAGATGATCCTGCTGGACTGGGGAGGCTGTCCCTGCTGGACTGGGGAAGAAGATCCTGCTGGACTGGGGAGGGTGACCCTGCTGGACAGGGAGGTGTGACGGGTGAGATGATTCTCTTTGCCTAGGGGTGTTTGATTTGTGCTTCGTTGTTGTTTCTCTGTTCAGAGGAGAGCAGAATGTGGTCGTTGGTGCCGATTTGGGGCTGGAAAAGAGAAAAGAGCCTGGAGCAAAGCTCTGCAGAACAGGGGAGCGAGGAGGGGCAGGAGGCTGGGTGTGCTGGATTGTCCCCTCTGCTGTTCTCCTCTAGCTGGAGGGATTTGGGCTTTGCAGCTTCTTCCAGTGTCTCCCATGGCTATACCTGTGCCTGACTGGGACAGTTCCATGGGCAGGACTGGGACAGAGCTCACAGCACTGTAGTGGCTTCACTGGATGGTGACTGGGGCTGTAAGCCTGCAACCTGCACTGCTGACCTGCACCACCAGCACCGTGAACCCATCTGTCTTCTCAGGTGCTGAGAGGATCCTAGGGCTGGAGTTTGTTCTGGTCCTGTGCTGAGGCTACTTCTGATACTGGTCCTGGGCCGGTTCTGGTTCTGGGTCAGGGCTGATCCTGGTCCTGGGACTGATCCTAGGCTGGAACTGGTGTTGGGGCCCCATGAACATTGTTGGTGCCCTCAGAACAAAGCAACAAGCCCTCAGTGGTGGCCATGGCTGCCATGGCTTTCGGTGGCACCTTCTGCTGCTCCAATGACCACTGGCAGTGGTGTCACACACAGCATCTCCCCATTGCTCCTTCAGCTTGAGGTCATCTCATCAGTTCCAAGGAAGTGACGTTTTCTCTGGAGTGAGTTTTCTCTCACACCTGTGTGTATCCCACAAGGACGCGGCCCCAGGGCTGCTGGAGGGGCTGTGTTTAGTCTGCAGAGGTGTGATGGTTTCTGAGCTGAAAACATCACAGGTGGATCACCAAGGGGGCTGGGGGGATTTGCACCATCCTTGGTGCCCCTCGACAAGTTTCAGACCCCTCATCAACCTGGCTTCTATGCTCCACCCTCCTCCTGCAGCTTTGTTACTGAGTTTCTTTGCCTTGCAGAGAGATGCCAAGGGCCAGTACCTGTTTGACCTTCTCTGCCACCACCTGAACCTGCTGGAGAAGGACTACTTTGGCATCCGGTTTGTGGACCCTGACAAGCAAAGGGTGAGAGCCCTCCCTGCCCAGGCTGCTGATGGTGCTATCAGACCTGGCTCTCTTCCTGTTCTCACTTAGCATGTAAGCAGAACAGCTCAACAAAGTCCAGCTCAGTTGGTGGTGAGAGGCCCTTCCCCAGAAGTTCTCCCCGGTCCTGCTTCTGGGCAGAGTGGTTGTGGGTGCTCTCAGGGGTCATTACTTTGTCCATGGGAGGGCACTGGAAGAGGCTGCCCAGGGAGGTGGTGCAGTCCCCATCCCTGGAGATGTTCAAGAAAGGTGGACATGGCACTCTGGGACATGGTTTAATGGCCACAATGGTGTTGGGTTGATGGTTGGACTCGATGATCTTGGGGAGCTTTTCCAACCCAAGCAATTCTATGGGAAGGGCATCTTCTTGAGCCCCCCTGAGGAGACTTCCCACCCCTTCCACCAAGGCTGTGTCTGGTGCTGCAGCCCTGGGGAGGCAGGACCAAAAGCAGCAGCATCCTTGGTGTCCATCAGCTGGGATGTGTGAGCCGGGGGAATCCACAGGGCTCGCAGGTCCTGCCAGGGCTTGCACTGTGTGGGTAGAGAGAGGACTTGATGCTCTGCTGAAGGTGAAGCAGAAAGTCTCCTGACACTGGGCTTGCAGGACTATTTCTAGCTCAAAACTGCATCTTAACACTGAGCTGAAGCCATGAGACAGCTCCGTGCCAAGAACCCAAACACTTGGGCGTGTTGCCTCAGGCAACAAGGAGTGAAACAAGACATCAGAGAGCGGGAGCTGAGAGCCCTGCAGGAGGACCTGGCCTGACATCTCTGTGCAGCTCCCAGCACGGCTCCCCATGGGGTTCCACTGAGTCCTGGGCAGCTGCAGCAGATCCAGGAGGAGGGTGGCACAGCCACAGAGCCCTGTGGGTGGGAGTCCTGTGCCACAGCCTCACTCAGATGGCTTTCCAAATACAGGACTTGTATCCTAGAGGACAGATCCTGTGAGGAGCAGCTGAGGAGCCTGGGATTGTTCAGCCTGCAGGAAAGGAGGCTGAGGGGAGACCTTCTGCCCCTCTACAACCCCCTGAAAGGAGGTGGGAGCCAGGTGGGAGCTGGTCTCTTCTCCCAAGAAACAAGGGACAGGACAAGAGGAAACAGCCTCAGGGGAAGTTTAGGCTGGCCACGAGGAACAATTTCTTCATGGAAAGCGTTGTCAAGGCCTGTTCCAGGATGCCCAGGGCAGCAGTGGAGTCCCCATCCCTGGAGGGGTTTTAAAGCTGTGGAGATGTGATGCTATCAGGCAGTGAGAGGACTAGGGGGAATGGAGCAAAGCTGGAGGTGGGCAGATTCAGACTGGATGTGAGGAGGAAGTTGTTCAGCATGAGAGTGGTGAGAGCCTGGAATGGGTTGTCCAGGGAGGTGGTTGGGGCTACATCCCTGGAGGTGTTTGCAGCCAGGCTGGCAGAGGCTGTGGGCAGCCTGCTCTAGGGTAGGGTGTCCCTGGGCATGGCAGGGGGGTTGGAACTAGATGATCCTTGTGGTCCCTTCCAACCCTGACTGATACTATGATTCTGTGGTGCTGAGGGCCATGGTTTGGCAGTGCCCTGGCAGTGCTGGGGGAATGGTTGGACTCCACAAGCTTGAAGGTTTCTCCCAACCCAGATGTCTCTCTGACAAAGAACTTCCCAATCCACCTGTTGCAATCACTGTTTCCCATAAACACCCAATGGTAATCCAAAGCCTTTGTTGCTGAGCTGCTTTCATGCCTTTCTTCTCCCTTGCAGCACTGGCTGGAGTTCACCAAGTCGGTGGTGAAGCAGATGAGGGGTGAGTGTTGCTGTGAGCAGATGGCCTGAGCAGGCAGTGTGAGCTCCTTTCCTTCTGGAGTTGTTTCCCTTTTCTCCTGTCCTGTCCCTCGGGGGTCAGTTCCCAGCACATCTCCCTTTTTCATCAACCATGAAGCTGTTCTGGGGGTCAGGGGTGGGATCATCCTCCACCAGTCCCACTGCAGTCACAGCTGCCATACCTGCCCCTCAAACAGGGCTTGGCCACAGGACACTGGTCCTGCTGGATACCAGGACAGAACTGACGAGGATGAGCCAAGAAGATGTGGCAGCTCTGGGGAGCAGGCTCTGTGGCCAGCAGACTGTGCCCATGGGTGCTGCCCCATGGCTTTACCAGAGGCATTTGCTCCTACCATGGCATGACCACGGTGGGGAACAGTCCCATACTCATCTGCTCCCTCCTTACCAAGGGCAGCTGGGTGTGTTTGGGGGTGATGGGGAGGGCAGATGAGAGCCCCAGCAGTATCTGCCCATCTCATTGAGCAGTGTTGTTTGGGAGGACAAGAGGACAGAGCCTGCTGTTTGGTGACCATGGTTTCACTCTTCTCTCCTCAGCCCAGCCTCCCTTCACCATGTGCTTCCGTGTGAAATTCTACCCCACTGACCCTGCTGCACTGAAGGAGGAGATCACCAGGTAAGACCCTGACATGGTGGGACCAGCCAGCCCCAAACCAGTGAAGGCTTGGCCAAGGCAGGAGCACACTCTGCCAAGCTCCATTTCATCATCAAGAGAGAGCCACAGCTGTTTGGGTTTCCAACTCAACCTGAAATTTTCTGGATTGTTCCAGCTGGAAGGCAAAAGCCTGGGAATCTCTCCCCCCCCACACATACAAACAGCTGGAACCTCTGATCCTGGTCAGTTTAGGCAAGTGGGATTCAAGCAGGAGCAGCAATTCTCCAGCAAGAGTACACCTTCTGCTAATCCTCTTGTCACTTGTGACCCAGCTGGTAGTGCCATGGCCCAAGCACCTCCTTAGCTCAGGGTCTCATTATGTGTGCTCAGTCTGCTGGAAAGGATTTGAGGGTCTCCAGTTCCTTTGATGTCCCCTGGCAGTAATGATCCACATCCCTTTATATAAGGGACATGAATGCTCGGGGAGAAATGGGTGATAAAATCTAGTCCAGCAAGTTGGCAGCACTTCTCTTGAGCTTCTGTCTTTAGAGGCTCTTCACATCTCCCTTCCTTGGCCAAGGACCTGAGGAGCACTCTTGGAGAACTGGCAGCAGCCTTGGCAAATAAGCCATGACTGTGGACACACCAGCCCAGAACCCTTCATCTGTGTGGGGTGGAGAAGGGTCAGGTCTCTGCCTTGGGCAGCTGGGCTGGAGCCTTGCTTGGGGGGGTCTCATCATTTTTCCCCTGTGACTGAGGTGTCCAAGAAGGCCTGGACCAGCAATGGTGTGTCCAGCAGGACCAGGACAGCCATCACTGCCCTGTATTGGGCACTGGAGAGGCTGCAAACTGCAGGACCCACAACATCTTGGCCCCACATATCTTCAAGTGGTGGCAAGCTGCCCTTGTCACCCCCTGAGAGGGCTCAGAACTGTCAGGCTGAAGCTGGGCAGCCCCAAATCTTGTCCCAGCAGCTGGGCTGCTCCTGCTCCATCTGCTCTGGCTATGGTGCTCTGGCTGCCATTCCAGATTCCTGATGAATAGCTGAGGTCCTTGCTGAGAACATCAAGGATTAGGTAGCTCACTGATGGAGCTAAATATAGGCCAGGCTTCATTCTGGGGATTTTCAACCCATTTCTGCAGGCAGAAATTGAGAGAGAAGGTCCAAGCTGGTGTCTGGAATGTACCTGAGCTCAGCTTCTTGCTTCAGTCTTGCATGAATGAACCCCAGCACGGTGAGGGTTCAAAGGAACTGGAGATCATCCAGCCCAAACCCTCTGCTCAAGCAGGGGCACCCACAGCATCTTGCCCAGGATCACAATGGCCAGGGGGGTTTGGAAGCTCTCCAGAGAAGGAGCCTCCACAGTCTCTCTGGGCAGCCTGCTCCGGGACTCCAGCATCCTCACACCAAAGAACTTTCTCCTTCTGTTCAGATGGAACCTCCTGGGTTCCAGTCTGTGCCCACTGCCCCTTGTCCACCAGCACTCCCAGGTCCTTCTCTGCAGAGCTGCTTTCCAGCAGGTCAAGCCCTCATCTCTACTGGTTCAGGGGTGGTTCCTCCCTAGTTCCCATTAAGCACACCTCAATACCTGGACCTCTCTTTAACTTGTTCCTGCTGTGGCAGTTAGCAGTTTATCCCATCACCAAGATGGAATTGAGGAACAGAGCAAGACTGAGCTACTGCAGAGCGTGGGGCTGAGCCTTTAAACCCCTCTCTGAGCAATCCAGCAGCCACTCTGCTCCATCACCCTGTAACTCACCTCTTTACCATCAGAAGGATTTTCCAAACCTATCAGCACGTGACTCAGCCCAAATCCTGACTGAGGCTTCCATTTATCCCAGGATGTCACTTTCCACAATCATTTGTTGCTGGGCTTTGGTGCGTTGAGGCAGAGATGGGTGAACACAAGAGGCAGCTGGCACTGCTGGTGGTTGGTGAGCATGGAGGAGGGAGATGGATGAGCACATGGGGACCCAGAAGGATACAGAAAGTTGAGGAAGGAGAAAATCAAAATCCCATTGTGGAGAATCTGAGCAGCTGGGCAGGGATGCTGGAGTGGCAAGTACAGCAGTCACTGGTGGGATCAGGACCATAAGATCCCTTTCAGAGCACTATCCTTGGACACCTCAGCCCCAGGAGAGCTGATGATGAACTGAGGCAATTTCAGTTGTGTTCAGGCACTGCTGGCCAAAGCAAGGTGAAGCACCACAATGGCTGCGGGGGCGGTGAGCAGAGAGGACCAGCATCACCTTGTCTGTGAGTTTCCTCCTTGCTGTGTTTTCCCTCTTGGGAATGGTCGCCTTGACTATTTCCATGCTCAATGAGCTATTTCAAAGAATAGAATCATAGAATCAGTCAGGGTTGGAAGGGACCACAAGGATCATCCAGTTCCAACCCTCCTGCCATGCCCAGGGACACCCTACCCTAGATCAGGCTGCCCACAGCCTCATCCAGCCTGGCTGCAAACACCTCCAGGGATCTGGCCCCAACCACCTCCCTGGGCAACCCATTCCAGGCTCTCACCACTCTCATGGTGAAGAACTTCCTCCTCACATCCAATCTGAATCTGCCCACCTCCAGCTTTGCTCCATTCCCCCTAGTTCTCTCACTACCTCATAGCCTAAGAAGTCCCTCCCCAGCATTTTTGTCGGCCCCCTTCAGATCCTGGAAGGCCACAAGAAGGTCACCTGGGAGCCTCCTCTTCTCCAGACTGAACAGCCCCAACTCTTTCAGTCTGTCCTCATAGCAGAGGTGCTGCAGCCCTCTGAGCATCCTCGTGGCCCTTCTCTGGACACACTCCAGCATGACCTACTGGCCACACTTCTGATGCAGCCCAGGATCTGGTTGGCTTTCTGGGCTGCAAGTGCACACTGCTGGCTCATGTTGAGCTTCTCATCCACCAGCACCCCATAGTCCCTCTCCTCAGGGTTGCTCTCCAGCCAGTCGCTGCCCAGCCTGGATTTGTGCTTGAGATTGCCTCGACCCAGCTGCAAGACCTTGCACTTAGTCTTGTTCAACCTCATGAGGTTGGCTTGTGCCCACTTCTCCAGCCTGTCCAGGTCCTTCTGGATGCCATCCCTGCCCTCCAGTCTGTCTGCTGCACCACACAGCTTGGTGTCATCAGCAAACTTGCTGAGGGTGCACTCAATGCCTCTGTCCATGACACCCACAACGATGTCGAACAAGACTGGTCCCAGGACTGATCCCTTTGTCTTTGGAGCTCTGTCCTGCTTCAAGTGGTCATACCAGTGGGGAGGTGGGTTGGTGGAGACCTTGGATTGGATGCTGGCCTTGGAACAGCATGCCCCTATGGGCTGAAGCAGGGCTGGGACACTTGGATCTGAGCTCCAGCAGCAGCCTTGACCTGGGGAGCTGCCTCTGAGTAGCAGTCGCCGGCTTCTAGCGCGGACAGTGCCTGGAATGTGGGCTGCAGGGGTCTCGTGGCAGGGGTCCCCGGCTGCTCTGCCTGTTTGGGTAATTTAAAACCTCAGTTAATGAAGGGACTGTCCCCTCTGTCCTCAGGTACTTGGTCTTTCTGCAGATCAAGCGGGATCTCTACCACGGCCGCCTCCTCTGCAAGACGTCTGATGCCGCTCTGCTGGCCGCCTACATCCTTCAAGGTAGGACCAATTTGTCCTCCGTGCTGGCTCCTGCCCCTGTTAGCTCCTTACAACAGGCTGTGCAGTGCAGGGCTTGTGCTGCACTGGGTCTCACCAGAAGCAGAAGCATTATGGTGCTGGCTGCTCCTGCAGCTGTCCCACCTGCATTCAGGGCAGCAGCACTCCCATGGTTAACCCAGGCAGTGTCTCCTCACTCTCTGCTTGTCCAAGCAGCCCTGGGACAGAAGAGTTTCTCAGAGGCTGTGGAAGGTCTCTGGTGACTCTGGCAAGTTCCTATGTTTTGCTCATGCTCAGAGAGCTCCAGGCTGAAAAGCAACCTTGCAAATAACACCAACTTGGAAGGGAGCGTTGATCTGCAGGAGGACAGGGAGGACCCACAGAGGGATCTGTCCATAGTGGGTCACAGAATGTCAGGCCTTGGAAGGGATCATCAGATCCAACTCCCCTGCCAAAGCGACATCACCTAGGACTGGCCACACAGGAACACATCCAGGTTGGCTTTGAAAGTCTTCCAGAGAAGAAGACTCCACAACCTCCCCAGGCAGCTGCTCCTGCATTCCATCATCCTCACAGTAAATGCTGAGGTGGAATTTCCTGGGCTGATTGATGGGATGAGGCCAAGTGTGGGGTCCTGCACTTGGGTCACAACAACCCCACAAATGATCCCTGCTCCAGAGCTTCACTCCTCCTCCCAGAATCCCATTGGAGCCAGCACCCATTGCCTCTGGCATCTCACTGCAGCCTGGCTCTGGAGCTGGGGTCTTCTGCTGGGATTTAGAGTGCTCCATCAGCATCCCACCACTGGAGATGAGAGGACCTTGCTCTGATTTCACTCCCTCTGGCCTCAGGTCTTCAGAGATATGGGGACGTGACAGGAATTTTTATGGTTCCTGCTTAAAACACTAAATGGGAGAAAGACTCTGCCACTGGCAAGAAGCTCCACAGTAAAATGGGCAGGAGGAGAGGGCAGGCAGGAGGTTTTCAGAGCTTTTCCATCTCCACCAGCACCTCTGCAACCTGCTGACAAAAGCACTTTCTTTGGCAAGATGCTCAGCAGCAAGTGATGAGCTCACCCATATCCCTGTTTCGTGGAATTATTTGGATTGGAAGAGGCCTTTAAGTTCTTGGAGTCCAACTGTTAACCCAGCACTGCCAGGTCACCACCATACCATGGCTCTCAGCACCACATCTCCCCAGCTTTGAAACCCCTCCGGGGATGGGAACTCTATCACTGCCCTGGGCAGACTGAGCCAGGCCTTAACAACCTCCAAGAGGAAGAACTTGTTCCTCACGTCCAAGCTGAACTTCCCCTGGGGCAACTTGTGGCTGTTAAATTAATGCCTTACAAAGGATCCCTCCTGATGCCCAGGTTGGAGCAGCATTCCTGGGATGCTCTGAGCTCAGTTGCTGCCAGGGTGGGGACACTGCTGGGTGGGGGCACACACTTTGGCCTTGGTTGTGCTGCTGTCCCTGACCAGTTCTGTCTCTCCTCAGCTGAAATTGGTGACTATGACCCGGGGAAGCACCCAGAAGGCTACAGCTCCAAGTTCCAGTTCTTCCCCAAGCATTCAGAGAAGCTGGAGAGGAAAATTGCGGAGATCCACAAGTCGGAGCTGAGGTGACCGAGTGACACTTGGCTGGTTTCTGTCCCACTTTGGGATTTCCAGCCCTGTCCCGGGCTGAGCACTCACTGCTCTGCTCTGTCCCATTCAGCTGACAGCCACCACTAAACCACAGAACAGTGCAGGCTTTGGGCAAGCAGGTGTTGGGTGGCAACCCAGAGACTCCAGAGGCATTGCCCTGCACCCTGAACCTCACCTTGCTGAAGGCTAAGGTGACCCAGCAGTGCAGGGTGAGCAGCAAAAAGTGCAGCCAAACTGACATTCCTAACTGATGCAACTGTCTGGTCTTGGTTCAAAGTCAGTCCCACCCCTCCTGCCCCAAAGGAGGTCCAAGGGACTTCTGCTCCTGGCTGTTGGCTCACCTGGCACAACCCGGAGCAGGGGTGTTCACTGCTGGGGTGGGGACAGTGACCAGCCCCTGACCTCAGAGATGGTAGAAGGACCCCAGAGATGCTCTATTACCATCTCCATTCCTGTCTTCACCCTGCTTTAAGGACAGAAGTGTGAGAGTCCATTAGCAAAGTTCCACCATTTCATGGCTCTGGCGGTGGCTCCAGGGCCATGTCCTGTCTGCACAATCAGTTCTGGCCCTCCAGGAAGGATGCTGAGGTTTGACCTCCCAGGAACCCAGCAGAGTCCTGCCCTTCTGGCTGTGAGCTGCTGCCTCCTGCCCAGCCAAGTGCCCTGAAGAAACAGGAAATTCAGCCCTCAGTTTGGCAGCTGCTCCTGAACTTTGGTCCTTTCTGGTGGTGCTGCTCAGGGCTTCTGCTGCAGACGGATTGTGCTGAGGAACCTAACAGGGACATTGCACCACTGCTGCCCCTTGCTATCAGGCACCTTGTGTCAAGGGCTGACCTTGTGTCTTCCATGGAACATTCCTCCTTTTCCCTCTTTTTCACCCCTGCAGTGGGCAGACTCCTGCTACTTCAGAGCTGAACTTCCTCAGGAAAGCCCAGACTCTGGAGACCTATGGGGTTGACCCCCACCCTTGCAAGGTAATAGAGCTTCCTAAACACAGTTCCTTGGGCTGCATTTCTTGCTCCAGCTGCTGCTGAGCTGCAGAGGTGCCAGCAACAGGTCCCAAGTGTGTCATTTGTTCACCTGTCACCAGGGTTTGGTGCTGGCAGAGCTGCTACGTGGAATGTGCTGGAGCCAGGAGCTGTCTCCAAGCCTTGAAACCCATAACCTACCAGGCCTAGATTTAGATCTGTGATTTAGAATCACAGAATTGTGTCAGTTGGAAAAGATCTCTAAGGTTGTCTTGTCCAAACATCAACCTGAGATCACCATGGCCATTAAACCATGTCCCCAAGTGCCATGGCCATGTGTTTCTTGAACACCTCCAGTGATGGGGACTCCAATCCTTTCAGCATCTTCCCAGTCTCCACTGGACTCTCTCCAGTAGTTCCCTCTCTCTCTCTTGAACTGGAGGGCCTGGAACTGGTCCCAGTACTCCAGATGTGGCCTCACCAGCACAGTTCACTGTTGCTTCCCTGGAGTCCAGATGCTCTGATGAAGTTTATCTGCTGCCTTGCTCCCTGCATGACACTCAGGAGTGGTTGCAGTGCCCCACTGCTGCTCTGGCTGTGCAGGGCTGGGGGAATCAAATCTAATGAGATTTTGCCATTTTCTGGTGTAATTAGAAGAGAAAGGGCTGGTTGGACACCACCGTCACTGCTGGTCCTCACTGGGAAGGGAGAGGGACCAGGGGGACTGGGAGCTGTGTTGTGATTGCTCTTGGACAGTGCTGCTGCCTTGTGGGTTTTACTGGGTCTGCTGGGTGTCAGGGTGTGGGTGAGATGCCAGGGGCATCCCACCTGCCACAGAAGACTCTGCATCCCCACCACCCTTAGGGCTGAGGGTGGCTTTGCTGGCTCAGATGCTGATCAGAAATGGCTGTTGTCTTCCAGGACGTGTCGGGGAACGCAGCCTTCCTGGCCTTCACCCCCTTTGGCTTTGTGGTTCTGCAGGGAAACAAGAGAGTCCACTTCATCAAATGGTGAGCTCCCAGCCTGGCACTGCCCACAGTGCCCTGCTTGCTCGGCCATGACATGTGCATGGTGCAGGGGAGCAGGGGTCTGGAGTGTCCCACCTCACCCTGGCCCGAGCTCCCAAGGGTGGGGCACGGGGGTGACCCCAGCACCAGGTGCCTTCCGCAGGCACTCATACCACACCGGTGCCCATGGATGGTGGGAAGTGTGCCCAGTCCCCATGTCTGAGCTGGGATGGGGCCTGAGACATGGAGTGGAGCAATGTTATAGCAGCTGGAGCAGCGATCCCATGCTCCCCACACATCCACCAGCATACAATCATAGAATGGTTTAGGTTGGAAGGGACCTCAAACATCATCTAGTTCCAACCCCCCTGTGCCACAGGCAGGGACACCTCCCACTAGAACAGGTCACTCAAGGCCTCATCCAACCTGGCCTTGAACACCTTCAGGCAGGGAGCAGCCACAACCTCTCTGGGCAACCTGTGCCAATGTCTCACCACCCTCACTGCAAAGAACTTCCTCCTAACATCCAGTTTCAATCTCCCCTCTGCCAGTTTAAACCCATTCCCCCTCGTCCTGTTATTACAAGACCTTGTGAACAGTCCCTCCCCAGCCCTCCTGCAGGCCCCCTCAAGATATTGGAAGCACACTCATGAGCTTGCACACCTGTGTGTCACCAGAGGAGAAAACAGACCTTGTTCAGTGCCATGCAGTCACTGGGGCCAGCAGGACTCCTCTGAGAGAGGGAGGTGTCACTCAGGGTGACACTTCTTGCTCCATCCCACCCTTGGAGGAGCCTGGGAGCTCAGCTACATCCTTTGCTAACCACCATGTGGTGGGCTGCTAGGTCCAAGGACTTCTCTACCCTGGCCTTGAGCCCACTCCTAGTGAGCACACAGCACAAGTCTCCACTGGACTCTTGTCCACACTTTGAAATAACCCAGGCTAGGACTCAGTCAGCTGGAAGATAATAAATGAAGCTTTATATTTACAGCAATGCACAATATACAAGCAGATATTTGCAATGTATAACAGATATTTACAGATATAGACAGTGAAAAGGTAATACAGAAACACCACAGCCCTCCCAGAGATCAAAATCTCTAAGAGGGGTAACCAACCACCCCTACCACCTTCCCCCCTTTCCCCAATCTTATCTCACCATCTGTTGATGCAGCAGATAGGCAGAGGTAGATCAGCCAGGGGGGATTAGCAGCAGGAAAGAAGTTAGTGGAATTATTCAGATTCAGCTAGGAAGGGAGAAAGAGCCACACAGGAGTAGCCACAGCCCTAAAAGCCATCCAAAGCCATCTGACTTATCTAGATTTGGGTTACAACTCTTAAAACAATTTTTTTTCCCTTTCTCAGCAAAGCTATGAGTGAAGTAGCACCATCAGTGGTTTAATTTCTCAGCCTATAGTCCTAATTTCTCATTCAAATCCTCCAATTAGTTCGAAGCAGCACAACTCTCCCGCAGCTCTTGAGCTGGGAAGCCCAAAACTGGACCCAGTGCTCCAAATGTGGCCTCACTAGGGTAGAGCAGAGGGTGAGGAGAACCTACCTCCATCTGCTGGGCACACTCTTCTTCATGCACCCCAAGAGACCATTTGCCTTCTTGGCCACAAGGACACGTTGCTGGCTCATGGGTGACCTGTCAGTGGTTACCTCTCACCTGCCTGTCCTTGTCCTTTCAGGAATGAGGTGACCAAGATGAAGTTTGAGGGGAAAACTTTCTACCTGTATGTCAGCCAGAAAGAGGTGAGTGCTTCCCTCCTATGGGACTTACCAAGTGCAGCCCTCACCATTCTTTCAGCAGGTTCTCCATGGGCTTGGTGGGCAGCAGCCTCACCCTGCTTAGGGTTCAGGGACCCGAGCATGGTAGTGGCAGAGGCTGCAGCTCAGTGGCAGTGCTGGGGTTACCTCCTGCTGGCATCTTGCTCTGGACATTAGATCCTGTAGGTGCCAGGTCTGTCCTGTGGTGAAGGATCCATCCTGGGACCTCCTGTAGCTCCTCACCATGTCCACCACAGCCATGTTCTGAGTTCGGGGTTATTGTGGTTGGTTGTCACCACTTGGTCAGCCCTGGTTAATGAAACCAACCTAGAGACCCCTGGCTGGGGCTGGCACACATGCCCTCAGCTTGGCTTCAAATAGATCTGCTCCTGGATGGGTAGAGAGGAGGTGGGGAGCAGGTCACTGCCCAGCTCTCCTGTGAGGTGGCACAAAGTGGGGTGTGCACTGCAGTTCCAGCAGCTCTGGAGGGCAATCTGCTCCTTGGTAATGCTGCTGCTCTTCAGCTCTGGCCTCCAGCCCTGCTCCCAGCATACTGCCCAGCAGGCACCACTGGCTCCTTCCCTACCCACTCATTGTCTGTCTCCCGCAGGAGAAGAAAATTGTCCTGACCTATTTTGCCCCAACACCAGAAGCCTGCAAGCACCTCTGGAAGTGTGGGATAGAGAACCAGGCTTTCTACAAGTAAGTGCTGGGCCACTCTGGCACGTGCTTCCACCCCAGGGCTCCATCCAGCTACAGGGCATTGGCTGGCACCACCGTGGCACCCCTGCCCTGGTCACCCCAAAATCTCCAGTGCCTCCAGGCTGGGTGCTCTGCCCCTGTGGGATCTTCCCCATCCCACCCCGCCCCAGCCAATCTTTGATCAGAAGATTAAGTCATTGTTTGGAGACAAGTCCAGGGCTGTGGGCACCAGAGCAGTGGGGGTTTGGTGTCCTGGGACCCCCTTAAATGGGGAAGACTCAAAAGTTCCCAGAAATCACCTGCCCCAGGCTCCCTGGCAAACAGCTGATTGGCCATGGGGAATAGCCAAAGGATCTGGGAGGCCATGGGGAGTTTGAGCTGCAGCCACAAGTTCTCTTCCAACCTGTTTTTATTCTATTCTATTCTATTCTATTCTATTCTATTCTATTCTATTCTATTCTATTCTATTCTATTCTATTCTATTCTATTCTATTCTATTCTATTCTATTCTATTCTATTCTATTCTATTCTATTCTATTCTACTCTATTCTGTTCTATTCTACGCTATTCTGTGCTACTCTATGCTGTTCTATGCTGTTCTATGCTGTTCTGTTCTGTTCTGTTCTGTTCTGTTCTATTCTATTCTATTCTATTCTATTCCATTCCATTCCATTCCATTCTGTTCTATTCTCTCAGGTGACCAACTAGGGAGCCCAGAGCTGCTGGGGAAACCTTCCCTCGAGAGCTCCCCCAGAGGGCCCCCAGTGGTGACTAATGGGTGGGGATGGTCCCTTGAGCCACCATTCCCACTGTATAGAACTGAGAGACCTCAAGAAGGGTCTCATGGGAAGGCTTCTCCTTCCCCAGCAGCTCTGGGTCCTTGGTTGGTGGCCACCAAAGCAGATTTGCTGCCACTGCTCTGGTTAATTGGGCTGTTGGACAAAACTGGAGAGGTCACAGCTGGCCTGTGCCCAAGGCCCATGGAGGTGCCAGACAGAAGGCTGTGGCTTCACCACCCTGCTGGTGTTGTGCTCAAAAATAGCCACTTTTGTGCTCTCTAACAAGGCTTATTCTAAGGAGCGAGCTGTGGCTGTGATGTGCTCCCCCTGGGGATGCTGCAATCAGCAGCTGCCATCAGCAGGTTCCAGCCCTCATTACAGGAACACGGAGGGAAATTGTCCTATTCCTGCACAAACTTGGCCAGGATTGATCCCCCCTAGGAAATTACCTTTGGGTTCTGTACGCACTGAGGTGTTCCTGGGCTCCTCCTTGAGTGAGGGAGTAGCTGCCCTGGGGTGAGGAGGAGGCAGTGCTGTCCCTCATGGGGGTTTGACCCACCACTGACTAGAGTGACTGCTGACCTGCCCAGAATGGGCCAGCTCCTGCATGCCTGTGATTTAGAGGTCATGGTAAGGGGTTTATCCCACTAGAGATCCCAGAATCCCAGTATGGTGAGGATTGGAAGGGACCTCTGGAGATCATCCAGTCCAACCCTGCTGCTCAAAGCAGGGGCACCCACAGCAGCTTGTCCAGGATCACAATGGCATGGGGCATTTGGAAGCTCTCTAGAGAAGGAGACTCTACAACCTCTCTGGGCAGCCTGCTCCAGCACCCTCACACCAAATAATCTTCTCCTCCTCTTCAGATGGAACCTCCTGAGTTCCATTTTGTGCCTGTTGCCTCTTGTCCTGTCGCTGGGAACCACTGAAAAGAGTCTGGACCCCTCACACCAAGGATGGGGAACTTGAGATCACAGCAACCCTGGTCCTGATGAGGATCTGGCCCCATCCTCTCACCCCCCCCCACCCTTTAGTTCTTGCTGAGCAGATCCCCTCTCAGGCTGCTCTTTCTCAGGCTCAGCAGCCCCAGGTCTTGTCTTTCCTTCTTTCCCCATCACAGAGATGCTCCAGACCCCTTCCCAGCCTCCACTGGACTCTCCCCACCAGTTCTCTGGAGCCCTGAACTGGTCCCAGTACTCCATGTGTGCCCTCAGTAGAGCAGAGCAGAGGAGAAGAGCCCCATGCCACGAAGAACAAACTGGGCTGTGCCACGAGGCAGTGTTGGGGACCATCCCCTGCCTGGGTGCTTGGTTCCTGGTGGGCAGCAAGGGATGCTCACACAGCTCTTGGTGCTGTTGCAGGTTGGAGAAGTCAAGCCAGGTCCGGACGGTGTCGAGCAGCAACTTGTTCTTCAAGGGCAGCCGGTTCCGATACAGGTAAATGAGGACAGTAAGTAGCAGCTACTGGAGATGTTTCAGATGCTCCCTTGGATGTGCTGTGGGGAGCAGTTCAGGGCTGCAGTGGTCCAAGCACTTGTGAAAGGTCCTTCTGTCACTGGAGGTGCTGCCATCTCAGTGACCTCATCCCCACTTTGGTGTTTCAGAGCTGACATCCCTCTCTCCCCAGCCCCTGAAGTGCAGATTGTTGGAGGGACAGGCATGGAGGAGGGCAGAGGACTGGGGGTTCTGGGCTCTGGTTTCTGAGAATGAAGTGTGGAGCTCATCATCACCACAATCTCTAAATTCCTGGAGGTCTTGCTTCTTCCTGGTCCTGGAGCGAGAGCCTGGGACCTCCTATCTCATGATGGTTGGACTCTGTGATCTTAAAGGTCTTTTCCAGCCGAAATGCTTCTATGATCTCTACAGGACAAGCAACCCCAGCTCATCCCCAGCTGAAGTGCACAGCACCAGCACCCCTTTTACTGGCATAAGAGATCTTGAACAGCTGTGGCATATGTGCCCATCTCCAAGGGAGCAGTTGACCTCACGGTGTCCAGCATCTCATGCCAAGAGAAGCAGAAAAAATGTGGCAGCAGAATTGTCAGCCCAGGCCTTTTCTGCTCTTCCCATCACATAAGCATGGAGTCATGGATTCACAGAATAGTTTGGGTTGGAAGAGACTTTAAAGATCACCCCTGCCATGCTTGGACTCAATGGTCTTGAAGGTCTTTTCCAACTGAAATGATCCTGTGGTCCCAGCGAAATATTTTTGCTTCCCCTGGAGCTGTGGGGAGACAACCCTGGCACTGCCCATGTCTATGGGGAGGGGCCCAGGCTCTGCCTGATGTGCCACGAGAGGAACTTGGGGCTTGCTGGTTCCATGCTCATGCCCTCATGGATGCTCCTCTTGACCCCCAACAGCGGCCGTGTGGCGAAGGAAGTGATGGAGTCCAGCGCCAAGATCAAGAGGGAGCCTCCTGAGATTCACCGGTAAGAGCCTGGGGGACTGCGGCCTCCCACGTTTGGTACCCAGCTCCCAGTGGATGCAGGGGAGCTGGCACCATCCAGAGCTGTGACACTGTCCCCATTCTGGTCCCCAGGGCAGGGCTGGTGCCGAGCAGGAGCTGCCCCTCCATCACCCACGGCCCGCGGCTGAGCAGCGTGCCCCGCACCCGCAGGAGAGCCGTGCACATCTCCATCATGGAAGGTAGGACATGAGGTGGCTCCAGCTGCTGCTGCCGGGGCTTGGGCACAGCTGGTCACACCCACAGACACCCACATCCATGTCTTGGTGGCTCCTTACATGTGGACACTGAGGCAGGGATGTCCCCCAAGTGTCCCCAAGGTGTTAGAGCGAGGCAGGGCAGCATCACAGGCTGCTCTTGCGGTCCAAGGCCAGTTTGGCATCAAGAGCTGAGCCCAGGCAAGCTGGAGGATGGCTCTAGGACAGAAGCTTCCAAAGAGAGAATTTCTCAGCCATTGATTGATTCTGGGTGGATTTCCTGAGAAGAAGTTCTTCAGAGGACAACTTCTCAGGGTCTTTGCTGCTCTTCCCAACACCCACACCCTGCTCTGAACCTGCCTGGAGAGGGACATGAGTGCCCAGAGGGGTCCCAGCAGGGCAGGGTGGCATCAAGAGCTGTGGTCTGACCACACACAGGAACAAACTGGGCTGCAAAAGAACTTGCCACCCACCTGAGAGTGCTCCTGGCCAGCTGGTGGCCACCACCGATGGTCAGCCAGGCTGGAGAGCTGTGCCAGCCTGTGGTGGGGACACTGTTGTCCCCCATCCCAGAGCTGTGCTGTAGCTGGGCAGGGTGGGGATGCACGGGTTGGCAGAGGGCAAAACGCTGGGACCAGCCCTGGAGCTGCCGCAGAGGGCTGAGGACAATGGTGGGGGCTGTGGCTGTGCCGCTGGCAGGGGCTGTATTCTATTCCGGTGGTGACAGTGGGGTGACAGCGGGGTGACAGCAGCGTAGTGCGTGCCAGGAGCATGTGAAGATGCACAGGAGTTTGGAAAAAGCAGGAGGCAGGCAAGGGCAAGAGGCTGGCAGGGAGCGAAGGGCAGGGGTGGGGGCACCCTCCCAGATGGGCTGTGGTGCCAGCCCCGCCCTGGCACAGTCACATCCATCTCCTCCTGGGCTCTGGCCATGGACAGGGTGCAGAAATAGAAGGGGACAGGTCGGAGCAGGGAAGGGAAGGGATTGATTTTCACCAAGGGAGTCCCTGTGTGCTGAGCTTCGGGGCAGCACCACGCCTGGCAGCCTTGCAGGCAGGGTCGCCTCTGCCACCCGGCTAGACGTGACAGCCTCTCCCCGCCCCGCCCGTGCCGAGGCCAAGTGACAAGAGCGCTGAAGAGCCGCCCACAGTACACGACCTGGCCCCGGCACGGCCACCCGGCAGCCTGGCAGCTGCTTTTCTTCACTCTCACTGCGGCCGGGTCCCGTGGAAGCGTCGGGAGCCCAAAATAACCCCGGCCCGGGGGCCAGCGGCATCGCTTGCGTCAGCCCTGCCCGCCCCTCCGCCCCGCCGCGCTCGGTGCCCCTGGCCCCGCCAGCCGCCGCCTGCGACACCATGGTGAAGTGTCTGATCAAGATCAAAACCAAAGTCAATGTCCACCTGCGGCTGGTCAACCACTGCTGCCGGGAGGTGAGGGTGAGGGTGCTGGCGCTGGGGCCGCGGGTGCTGGGGCCGCAGGAGCTGGCTCGGGCGCTCGGCATCCTGCCCCTGCTCCCGGCGCTGCCCCGGGAGCACCACGGCTCCACGGATGCGCCACAGACAGGTAACGTGTGCGCAGGGGATCAGCGGCCTCGGGGGGCTTCTGTACCAGCAGGGTGCGCAGGGCTGTGTGGGCTCTGGGCTGCTCCTCAGCAGCAGTGTCCTCAGGGCTGTGTGGGCTCTGGGCTGCTCCTCAGCAGCCGTGTCCTCGGGGCTGTGTGGGCTCTGGGCGCTCCTCAGCAGCAGTGTCCTCAGGGCTGTGTGGGCTCTGGGCTGCTCCTCAGCAGCCGTGTCCTCGGGGCTGTGTGGGCTCTGGGCGCTCCTCAGCAGCAGTGTCCTCAGGGCTGTGTGGGCTCTGGGCTGCTCCTCAGCAGCCGTGTCCTCGGGGCTGTGTGGGCTCTGGGCGCTCCTCAGCAGCAGTGTCCTCAGGGCTGTGTGGGCTCTGGGCTGCTCCTCAGCAGCCGTGTCCTCGGGGCTGTGTGGGCTCTGGGCGCTCCTCAGCAGCAGTGTCCTCAGGGCTGTGTGGGCTCTGGGCTGCTCCTCAGCAGCCGTGTCCTCGGGGCTGTGTGGGCTCTGGGCGCTCCTCAGCAGCAGTGTCCTCAGGGCTGTGTGGGCTCTGGGCTGCTCCTCAGCAGCCGTGTCCTCGGGGCTGTGTGGGCTCTGGGCGCTCCTCAGCAGCAGTGTCCTCAGGGCTGTGTGGGCTCTGGGCTGCTCCTCAGCAGCCGTGTCCTCGGGGCTGTGTGGGCTCTGGGCGCTCCTCAGCAGCAGTGTCCTCAGGGCTGTGTGGGCTCTGGGCTGCTCCTCAGCAGCCGTGTCCTCGGGGCTGTGTGGGCTCTGGGCGCTCCTCAGCAGCAGTGTCCTCAGGGCTGTGTGGGCTCTGGGCTGCTCCTCAGCAGCCGTGTCCTCGGGGCTGTGTGGGCTCTGGGCGCTCCTCAGCAGCAGTGTCCTCAGGGCTGTGTGGGCTCTGGGCTGCTCCTCAGCAGCCGTGTCCTCGGGGCTGTGTGGGCTCTGGGCGCTCCTCAGCAGCAGTGTCCTCAGGGCTGTGTGGGCTCTGGGCTGCTCCTCAGCAGCCGTGTCCTCGGGGCTGTGTGGGCTCTGGGCGCTCCTCAGCAGCAGTGTCCTCAGGGCTGTGTGGGCTCTGGGCTGCTCCTCAGCAGCCGTGTCCTCGGGGCTGTGTGGGCTCTGGGCGCTCCTCAGCAGCAGTGTCCTCAGGGCTGTGTGGGCTCTGGGCTGCTCCTCAGCAGCCGTGTCCTCGGGGCTGTGTGGGCTCTGGGCGCTCCTCAGCAGCAGTGTCCTCAGGGCTGTGTGGGCTCTGGGCTGCTCCTCAGCAGCCGTGTCCTCGGGGCTGTGTGGGCTCTGGGCGCTCCTCAGCAGCAGTGTCCTCAGGGCTGTGTGGGCTCTGGGCTGCTCCTCAGCAGCCGTGTCCTCGGGGCTGTGTGGGCTCTGGGCGCTCCTCAGCAGCAGTGTCCTCAGGGCTGTGTGGGCTCTGGGCTGCTCCTCAGCAGCCGTGTCCTCGGGGCTGTGTGGGCTCTGGGCGCTCCTCAGCAGCAGTGTCCTCAGGGCTGTGTGGGCTCTGGGCTGCTCCTCAGCAGCCGTGTCCTCGGGGCTGTGTGGGCTCTGGGCGCTCCTCAGCAGCAGTGTCCTCAGGGCTGTGTGGGCTCTGGGCTGCTCCTCAGCAGCAGTGTCCTCAGGTGTGCCAGGGCTGTGTGGTGTCTGAAGTCCTCTTCAGCAAGAGTATCCTCAGGGCTCCTTGTGGGATCCACATAACCGCAGAGGATGCAGGGTGTGGAGTGCAGGATGTGTGCTGTAGAGACCAGGCTGGGCTCTCCCATGCTGGGGTTGTTACCAGCAAACAGCTCCAGTTTTGGAGCTGGACCTGTTTTCTTCCCCAGCTTTTCCAGCTTATTGTGTCAGCCCAGTGGGGCAAGCAGGATGGTCTGGGTTCAGGAGGGAGTACAGGAGGTACTGCCCCATCAGCTGCCATCCCCACCTCCGTGGGTGCTTAGCCTGTTGGGTGCCACAGGGAGAGGTTCACTCAGGCTTGGTGTCAGAGGAGCAGAAATAGCTGTCAGGGTGAGAACATGTTTATTGCTCTACCATGTTATCAGCTGTGCTGCTGCTGTGCCTGCTGCCCACCCTGGCACTCACGCTAAGCCCAGCTAAGCCCCAGGCATCCAGGGAGCCTTTCCAAGCAAGCGGTGGCAAAGCCCCAGGGAACGCAGGCAGAATGAGCTCTGGGCTCTTCACTTCACCCTTCATCTGACCATGCCACCGTGCTTTGGTGAGCTCTGCCCTGGGGAAGCATCCAGCTGCTGGAGGGAGGGACTGGGGACCTGCTGGTCCTGGCCACCACCCTCCTCGGCCACCTTCCCCGAGAGACACTGATGGTGAACCTCCTGCCTCCCACTGCCTGTTCCTCATGCTAGGAAAACTGCCAGAAATGAGTCCTACACTTGGAGGATTTCTTGGGATTTGGGTTTTTGGAGGGGTTGTTGGGGGCAGGGGAAGAGAAGGACCTGTGCTTGTTGTGTTCAGCAGGGTTGTAGCTCTAGCTAGGATGGGTATGAGCTGGCAGGTGGCTCCTGCAGATCCTGTTCCCAGACGTGTGTACAACGTTGGGTTTGCAGTGAATCAGCTGAAACCTGAGCTGTTGGTCACTGTCGGTCGCCATGGGTCACTGTCGGTCACTGAGGCACAACCTGCAGCAGCCTCCTCTACAGGGACATCGCCCATGTGCGATGGGGCTGTGGCTTCAGGACAAAGCACCATAGAATCAGTCAGGGTTGGAAGGGACCACATCCAGTTCCAACCTCCCCGCCATGCCCAGGGACACCCTACCCTAGATCAGGCTGCCCACAGCCTCAACCAGCCTGGCTGAAAACATCTCCAGGGATGTGACCACAACCACCTCCCTGGGCAACCCATTCCAGGCTCTCACCACTCTCATGCTGAACAACTTCCTCCTCACATCCAATCTGAATCTGCCCACCTCCAGCTTTGCTCCATTCCCCCTAGTCCTGTCACTACCTGATAGCCTAAAAAGTCCCTCCCCAGCTTTCTTGTAGGCCCCCTTCCGATACTGCCCACCTCAGCCCTCGCTTCCACCTGTGTCATCCCGAGCTGAATCCATCACCTTATCAGCTTTACATTAAAAATCCACCAGCTGGAGGTGGGCAGAGGCTTGTACAGAGCTCCTACAGCATGCTCACCCATGCTGCCTGTGCAGGATTTGGCTCAGCCAGGACCTTCCTGCACCTCTCCAGGGTGCAGGAACTTGGTGAGGGAGGGTTGGGTTGGCCAGGAGATGAATCCATAAGGAAAACTCCACAAGGATAAATCCATAAAGATAAAGCCCATAAAGTAAACATCCACAAGGATCACAGAATCACAGAACTATTTGGCTTGAGTCCAACCATTGACTTAAGAGCACTGTGGCCATTAAACCATGTTCTAAAGTGCCACGGCCACCATGTTTCTTGAACACCTCCAGGTATAAATCCACAAGGATCACTCCATGTGCTGCAGTAGGCTTGGCCACCTCCAAGCCTACCCCAAGCCTCCATGTGGTGAGCTTGGGGCTGACAGCACCCACCAACTGCCCCAGCATGGACCCCCTGATTGCTGCTGTGGGTCAGTCCTGCCCACATCTCAGTAGCATGGGCAGCCTGCCCACAGTGACTGCATTGCTCCCAGAGTTGCCAGTGGCAGAGGGGTCTGAAGCATAGTGAAGGTGGCTTCTGGGGAGGGTGGCTGTCACCTCAGAGGAGCACCCAGACCTGTCTGTGATTGACTGGTGCCCTGCCAGTAGCCTGGAGTGACAGCCAGCGGCTGGCGGTGCCAAGTCAGGCGGGTGCTTGGCTGTCACCACTGCGGTCAGGAGCTAAACAGAGGGGTCCCAAGGAACCAAAACTATCCCAAATCAATCCAAGTTAGCAACGTCCTGTCCCTCAACACTGGGCTAGGTGAGGGAATGGGGTTTCCATGAGTGGGAGAGAATCCTCTCCTCCATACCTCTCACCATCCCCATTTTCCCCCTCACCCCACACCTCTGCCCATCCTCATTTCCCCCCTCATCCCCAACTCCAACCATCTCCATTTTCCCCTCATCCACACCTCTAAACATTCCCATTTCCCCCTCCTCCACACTTCCATCCATCCATCCCCATTTTTCCCTCATCCACACCTCTGACCATTCCCATGTTTCTCTTCTCCATACTTCCATCTATCTCTCCCCTCCCCTCACATTTTTCCCTCCTCCCCACTTCCATCCATCCATCCATCCATCCATCCCTTCCCCCACATTTTTCCCTCCTCCCCACTTCCAACCATCCATCCATCCATCCATCCATCCATCCATTCCTCCCTCCCTCTCTCCTTCCCCCCNNNNCCATTTTTCCCTTGTCCACACCTCTGACCATCCCTGTCTTGTCCTCATCCACTTCTAACCATTCCCTTTTTTGCCTTGTCTACACACCTCTGCCCATCCTCATTTTCCTCCTCATCCCCAACTCAAACCATTCCCATTTTTCCCCTATCCATCCATCCATCCCCATTTCCCCCTCCTCCACATTTCCATCCATTCCCATTTTTCCCTTGTCTACACCTCTGACCATCACCATTTCCCCCCTCATCCCCAGTTCCAACCATCCCCATTTTTCCCTCATCCACCCCTCTGACCATTCCCATTTTTCCCTCCTCCACACTT
>VWZI01000272.1:156197-171877 GCA_013396835.1 Psilopogon haemacephalus | reverse complement strand
CCCTCTCTCCCTCCCCCCTCCCCACTTCTATCCATCTCCATTTTTCCCTCATCCATACCTCTGACCTTTCTCATTTTCCCCTCCTCCACAATTCCATCCATCCATCCATCCATCCATCCATCCATCCATCCATCCCTCCCTCTCTCTTTCCCCACCTTTTTCCCCCTCCTCCCCATTCCCATCCATCCCCATTTCCCCCTCATCCACACCTCTGACCATTCCCATTTCCCCTCCTCCACACTTCCATCCATCCCTCCCTTCCCGTGTTCCTCTCCTCCCCACATCCATCCATCCATCCCTCCATCCATCCACTCATCCTTTTCCCCTCCTCCACACCTCTGACCGCATGTTCCCCTCCTGCCGTCCCCCCAGGCCTGGAGTCCCTCCGCGACAGCGCCCACTCGACGCCGGTGCGCTCAGCGTCCCACGGCGATGCCTTCGTGGCCCCCGGTCGCGGCGGGCGCGTCGAGAGCAGCGAGCGTGTGGCCGTCATCGCGGACGAGAACTACAGCCCGGCGGACAGCGTGCTGCCCACGCCGGTGGCCGAGCACAGCCTGGAGCTGATGCTGCTCTCACGGCAGGCCAACGGAGCCCCGTGCAGCATCGAGGAGGAGAAGGAGTCGGAAGCCGGCACGCCGGCGGCGGCCGAGGCGGAGGAGGCGGGCGGCGAGCTGCGGGCCCTGTGTCCCGGCGCCGCAAGCCTGGCGCAGGCGGAACAGGTGAATAAGTTTGTTTTAAGTGTCCTCCGTTTGCTCCTTGTGACAGTTGGACTCCTCTTTGTTTTGCTCCTCCTCCTCATCGTCCTTACCGAGTCCGACCTTGACACTGCCTTTTTCCGCGATATCCGCCAGACCCCCGAGTTCGAGCAGTTCCATTACCAATACTTTTGTCCCCTCAGGCGATGGTTTGCCTGCAAAGTCCGCGCCGTGGTAAGCCTGCTCATTGACACCTGAAGGCAGCAGCCGCCACCTAAACTCACGGCGGGGGCCCCGGGGACAGGACCTGCCGCCGCTCCCCGCCGCGCCGCCTTTGGCACACACACACTCAAACCCTCCTTTCCCGACCCAGAGCACGGCCCAGGAGGTGGCTTCTTCCCGGGAGGAAGAGGAGGGTGTGGGTGCAGCCTCCTCCTCCCCGCGCTCAGCCCTCCCCAGAGCCCGCAGGACTCCCGTGGCCCGTTCGGATTCCCACCGCCGCCCACACGCCTCCGGCAGCACCGAGCACACGGAGCGAGTTTGGTCGTCCCGGCAGCTCACGACGACGCTCTGCCACGCGGGAGCTTTAGCAATGGTGCTACTGAGGATCAATTCCAACACTCGTGGACTCTTTTCCTTCTGAAATCCACCACTGGATGAGGCCCCGAGCAACCTGGTCTAATGGGAGGTGTCCCGGCCCGGGGCAGGAGGTTGGAACTAAGATGATCTTTAAAGGTCCCTTTCAGCCTTTCAAACCGTTCTACGATTCACTGTGCACCCCCACCACCTCCACCTCCTGCTTGGCAGAAGTCCTCCTGGAGCCTCCAGCCAACCAGGAGGGGACACTCTGGGTCCGTCCTGCTCCCAACCAGCTCCCCATGTCACGGCCTCACCTGGCACATGGGAGCCCTCCCTGCCCCGCGCTGTGGATTCGCCTTTTTCCTCATTTTTCTTCCCTAAGCCTTGAAGCGTGGTTGATGCTCCCCAGGGCGGGGAGAACACGGGCGGGGGGGAAGCAGGCAGAGCACCCTCGGCCAAGCTGGGGAGCCCTCAGCCAAGCCGGGGAGCCCTCAGCCAAGCCCTGCGGGGCATGCAGCCGGTGGTGACCAGGTGGGATTTCCTGAGGAAGAACCTTTAAGCCTCCAGGAGCTGTACCTGTTTTGTACAAAAGGAGAAAAAAAAAAAAAAAAAAAAAAAAAAAAAAAAAAAAAAAAAAAAAAAAAAAAAAAAAAAAAAAAAAAAAAAAAAAAAAAAAAAAAAAAAAAAAAAAAAAAAAAAAAAAAAAAAAAAAAAAAAAAAAAAAAAAAAAAAAAAAAAAAAAAAAAAAAAAAAAAAAAAAAAAAAAAAAAAAAAAAAAAAAAAAAAAAAAAAAAAAAAAAAAAAAAAAAAAAAAAAAAAAAAAAAAAAAAAAAAAAAAAAAAAAAAAAAAAAAAAAAAAAAAAAAAAAAAAAAAAAAAAAAAAAAAAAAAAAAAAAAAAAAAAAAAAAAAAAAAAAAAAAAAAAAAAAAAAAAAAAAAAAAAAAAAAAAAAAAAAAAAAAAAAAAAAAAAAAAAAAAAAAAAAAAAAAAAAAAAAAAAAAAAAAAAAAAAAAAAAAAAAAAAAAAAAAAAAAAAAAAAAAAAAAAAAAAAAAAAAAAAAAAAAAAAAAAAAAAAAAAAAAAAAAAAAAAAAAAAAAAAAAAAAAAAAAAAAAAAAAAAAAAAAAAAAAAAAAAAAAAAAAAAAAAAAAAAAAAAAAAAAAAAAAAAAAAAAAAAAAAAGCAACAACAACAAAAAAGAGAACAAAAACAAAACAAAACAAGACTGTTTCAAGGTCTATTTTAACACCGAAATGCTATTTTGTTATCGAACCAAACCGAGTCTTTTTTTACTTTCTGGAAAGGGGTGGCCATGGCTCAGGCTGAGCAAGTGGCCTCAGAGTAGAGGTTTCTCCAGCCTGCGGGAAGCCTCCCAGCAGCTGAAGCCCTGGTTGGGTTTGGATGAGGAAGGAGCTCTGGTTTTGTGGCTTTTCTGAGGACGGAAGGGACAGAATGAGAGGAGCGGAGGCTGGGCAAGCCAGCGGACGACCATCAGATCTTTCTGCTCTCCAGCAGAACTCAATTCACCCAACTCATCGTACGTGATGGAGCCGCCAGGACCTTCTGCAAGCCGGGAAGCAGCAGCTGAGTGGCGCAGGGAGCAATAAGAGCTGGTCCTGCCGGGCTGTGGTTGGGCAGTTGGGCACCACAAGGAAAGTGAGGACAGGCGAGCCAGTTTTATTTCATCTCAGGGAGAGGTTTTTTTCTGTCAGCTGGGGCCACACCTGCAGATTTCAACAGCCTGATGCCCACGGTCACGTCTCTGAGCATCCCACCACCATCACACCGCATCGCTCCCCGCCCAGCCTGGCTCTTAGCAGGGCCAGCCGGGATGCCGTCGGTCAATCCAAGGCCACCACAAGTCGGCCAGACTCGGATCGTTTGTCGCTGCAATAACGAGAGAGGCCCACTCTGACCACTGTCTGTTGGGGTGGGGACAAAGAGCCCGCCGAGGTCATCGCCACCTAGCTCACAGCACAAGGGCCCCGGAGGGCTCCACCTACGGAGGGAGGAAGGAAGGAAGGATTTGGGACAAAAGAGAATCCTGTTTTATGCAACATAGCAAAATTAACTCTTAGCGTAGTGCTCCTACCTCAGCCCCGTAGTTCATGGTGTTTCTATGCAGTGCGTGGTAGTCCCAAACCTGACGTTTCTCACCCCGGGTTAACGCTCTTCTTCTCCCTCCTCTTCCTTCTCCTCACTGCTGATGTACTGTGTGATGTCATGACAGCACAGCCCCCGTGAGACATCTGCCCTCTGCTCAACGTGCTGCCCGTGGAAAACCTTCTCCATGGCTTTCGTGCCGCCAGCCCCACGCCACCTCTGCGGCTCCCTCCAGGCGTTTTACTGCAAAACCGCCACCACAAGTGGTGATTTTTTTCTTCTCCCCCTACCCCCAACCTCCGTTTCTGCCCCTCTATGTCCCACAGCCCAGTCTTGTGTTTCATGACCTGTTCTAGTTTGACCTGTCTTGACCTTCTAATGTTGTTTCCATAGGTTCTTCTCTCAGCAAAGTATCTCCTTAGAGCTTACTGCCTCTCTGAGCAGTAGATGGTAAAAAAATACCTGACAATGTGAATTTCTTAGTTTTCATAAAAAAAACAAACCAACAACAGAACACACAAACAAAAAAAGAAGATAATAAACCCCTAGGAATTAACCTTTCATGTGCCAAATACTGTAAGTTACCTTTGTTTTGGTTTTCTTTCCTCCTTCAAAATGTACCTTTTTCTACATATTCAGTATCTTAGTCAGCATAAAAAAAAAAAAAATCATTGGTGCCATGAAAAGTATTTTTAAATTGAAATAAATATTTAAATATCATGAAAAGCAGAGTTGGGCTGAGATCTGTTGAACGTTTCCTTCCTTGGGTTAAAAAACTCAGCTCAAAACCCACGAGAAATTTGGTCTTTTAGAGGCCCACGCACCGAAGCCATGATGAGGAACCTCAAGTGAGACTGCAGCTGCTTCAGCCTGCACAGAATCTCAGCGTGCTTAGAGTTAGAAGGGACCTCTGGAGATCATCCGAGTCCAACCCCACCCTGCTCCAGCAGGGGCACCCACAGCAGCTTGCCCAGGATCACAATGGCCAGGGTGGTTTGGAAGCTCTCCAAAGAAGACGACTCCACAACCTCTCTGGGCAGCCTGCTCCCAGCTTTGTTCTCAGTCACTGTAAATCTCTGGAGGCTTTCCCTTATGCTGAACAATCCCAGCTCTCTCGGTCAGGTCTCACAGCAAAAGGCTTCCAGCTTTCTCCCATTGCTGGTGTGGCCTCCTCTGGGCCTGCTCCAAAGGTCCATGCCCACTCCGTGTTCAACACACAACCATGAAGCTTCCCTGGGAACCGTGCCCGGCAGCATCAGCCCACGGAGACCTTCCTTCCACTTCCAGGAGGATTTAATTAGGCATCAGACATCTCGTTCAAGGCCATATTTTGCTGAAGCCATGGCTGCTGAACACCTGCTGCCCTGAAGAGCTGATGGGGTCACCACAGAAGCTGGCAGAGAAGCAGCGCTCCAGATTCCCCCATCCAAGCCTTTAAGCCCCTGTCACGGCAGGATTAATGTTTTTATCTCGAGTAAAGAAAATGCCAAAGGTATCTTCAAGAAGATTTATTTTTAAAGCTTTTTAAAATAAACTTAGGTCCTGAGCAAATTTAGGAACAGCTTCCAACAGATTAAACAAATCTAATGAAAAAAAAACCAAAACCCCACAGGGAAAAAAAAAAAAAAAAAAAAAAAGGGGGGAAACAAAAAAAAGGAGGAAATCAACTTCTGAACCCTGTGGTTTCTTCTCTGAAGACGTGAAGGCGGCCACTGGAGTTGCCACCCACCAAGATGTTCCTGCTGGGATGAAGCACGTTGATGGAGCAGACCGAGGCGAGGCAGTCGGGGTTGCAGAAGGCGTGCACCAGCTTCCCGGTGTCCTGGAAGACTTCTATCTGCCGTGGCTGCACCAGGCTGCCCACCACGAAGAACTCCTCCTGCTTAGGCTCCCAGATGGCTCTGAACCTGGTCAGCCAGCGCCCGGTGTTGTTCCTGTGTCTTCAAGGAAGCGAGGCAGGAGAAGAAGAAAGAGATGCTGTTAATGCTGAACTGCAGAAGCGTGGAGGTTGGAAGAGATCTTTGAGATCAAGTCCAGATGCTTGAGTGGAGCTCACAATCCCACCGCTGCTACTGAACAGATGGCATCGGGTTGGAAAGGACCCTCAAAAGGCCACCTCGTCCAACCCCCTTACAGTCAGCAGGGACATCTCTAACTTAATCAGCCTGCCCAGGGCCACACTGAGTCACCTTGAATGTCTCCCGGGATGGATGCCTCAACCACATCCCTGGGCAACCTGTTCCAGTATTTCACCACCCTCATTGCGAGGAACTTCCTCCTGATGTCCAAACTAAATCTCCTCTGTTCCAGTTTCAAACCATTGCTCTTCATCCTATACACACAGGCTTTTCTGAACAGTCCCTCCCCAGCTTTCCTGTAGGACCCCTTCAGATAGTGAGATGCAGCTCTAAGGTCTCCTCATAAACCTCTCTTAAGTCTCTCCTAGATTTAGAGTGATCTGGTAACTCTTCAGAGTATTTTTAACTATTGGCAGCCCCTGTATAGCTGACTCCACCTTCCTCACCTTCCAAACCAGCAGTGCTTTCAGACCCTGCTGCTCACAGCCACTCAGGGGGTCACAATCCTGGGATGGGTGGAATGGAGGAAGAAGACAATGCAAAGAATACTTGGACACAAGGGACTATGTCAGCAGGAACATCTGTAACTAGAGCTCAAAGCCCCGAACAACCTGACCTGCAATGGTGCCAGGCATGGGGCATCTCCCACCTCTCTGGGCAACCTGGGCCATGCCCTCACCACTCTGTGTCAAACACTTCTCCCTTCTCTCCACAAGGGGTGACAACATCACCTCTTGTCTGGTCACAATAGGCCCGGCTCAAAAGTCTGTCCCCAGCTTGCCTCAAGCCTTTTGATAAAGCAAACTAAGGATTTCCATGCAGTCACTGCTCTGGTTCCACCTCCTCAGCAAACATGAGCTGCCCTTCTGGGGCAGAGGTGTTAGGTCTTCCTACCACTAGAAAGTAACCTCTGATACTTAAAGCTGCACAAAGAAAAGGCTTTCCACTACACTACACATCCCAGGACTCACAGAAGAGTCTGGCCCATGAAAAACAGGAGGACACTGAATGTTCCCTGCAGCCTTCAGGCTGTGCCCTGATTGTGCTTCATGTACAGAAGAGTCCACGAAGAGAACCAGGGCAAGCTCTCAGGCAATGAGGGCCCTAAGGCTGGAGAGGTGAGCACAAGCCAACCTCATGAGGTTCAACAAGACCAAGTGCAAGGTCCTGCATCTGGGTCAAGGCTATCCCAAGCACAAATCCAGGCTGGGCAGTGAGTGGCTGGAGAGCAGCCCTGAGAAGAGAGACCTGGGGGTGCTGCTGAACCTGCTGGACGAGGAGCTCAACATGAGGCAGCAGCGTGCACTTGCAGCCCAGAAAGCCAACCAGATCCTGGGCTGCATCAGGAGAAGTGTGGCAGGCAGGTAGAGGGAGGTGATTCTCCTCCTCTACTCTGCCCTGGTGAGACCCCACCTGGAGTACTGCATCCAGTTCTGGAGCCCCTGTTACAAGTGGGATGTGGACATGCTGAAGCATGTCCAGAGAAGGCCCACGAGGATGCTCAGAGGGCTGCAGCACCTCTGCTGTGAAGACAGACTGAAAGAGTTGGGGCTGTTCAGTCTGGAGAAGAGGAGGCTCCCAGGTGACCTTCTTGTGGCCTTCCAAGATCTGAAGGGGAGGCTACAAAAAACCTGGGGAGGGACCTTTTAGGCTATCAGGTAGTGACAGGACTAGGGGGAATGGAGCAAAGCTGGAGGTGGGCAGATTCAGATTGGATGTGAGGAGGAAGTTGTTCAGCATGAGAGTGGTGAGAGTCTGGAATGGGTTGCCCAGGGAGGTGTTTGGGGCCACATCCCTGGAGGTGTTTTCAGCCAGGCTGGTCGAGGCTGTGGGCAGCCTGCTCTAGGGTAGGGTGTCCCTGGCCATGGCAGGGGGGTTGGAACTAGATGATCCTTGTGGTCCCTTCCAACCCTAACTGATTGTATGATTCAGCCACAGTGTGCTACCCTCAGCCCTGGTGTCCCCAGCTTACTTGATGGTTCTGAGGGCTGTCACAGTTGACAACAAAGAGGTGGTGTCATAGACCCTGCAACACAGAAGAGGGAGTTAGCAACGTGCATGTTCAAAGGGCAGAACTCTTCTCAGGGAGCACAGCCCAGAACCTTCAGACCACACCAGAGCCCAGAGTGCAGCGATAAGGAGCATATGAAAGTCCAGCTGGAGGACAAACATCACCACTGCCAGTGAAAGCACCAAATCTGCTCCTTTAATGGCATCTTCTTTTAGCTGGGACTGGAGCTCATCCCTTCTGAAAGCTGCCACAGGAGAAGAGCAATGGCTTGTGTTCAAGGCTCTGAGAACCTGGCTCTGCTGGAAGGTGCCCACAGCAGGGGAGTTGGACTAGATAAACACTGAAGGTTCCTTCCAATCTAAACCATTCTAGGATACGATGAGTCTGTGGTCTGCTAGGCTACTCCAGCCCTGTATCCCCTTGCAGATCAGGCTGCCCGGGGAGAACACAGCAAACACAGGCAGGAGTGAAACCCCATCACAAACAGCTCCCAGTGCCAGGACCTCCTCAGGCTCATCCGCTCAGCTGATGGTGAAACCACCTACAGATCACAGAACTGACTGCTGCAGATTACTGAGTTCAACCACAACTCCCATTCTCGGCTCTCCCTCGCCCTGATAACCTGTCAAGACCCAATACCCAGGGTGGGAAGTCCACCAAGGAGCTGAATTAAAAGCTGCTGTCTGTGGAGGAAGAAGTGAATCTGGAATTCCACTGCCAGGCACAACCATCCCGGTATGCTCAGATCCATTTTGTGCTCTGCCCCTTCTCTCTTAGCACCAAGGATTTACTATTATTGTAGCTGAGGTTTTACCAAGGAGAACAAATCTTAATGATTTGCAGTAAATCCATCAGAGAGAAGTGCTGCAGCCACAGAGGACTCACAGAGAGCTCCTTCCTCCGGGTGTGCAAGGAGAGGAAAGAAAATCCCCTTTCCAGACAGACCATAAAACACTGCAACACCTGCAGATGTTCAGACTCTTTCCAGAAGACCTGCACTTACTCATCTTCTAACGGCATACAACGGCTCTAACTGGACCCCCATTTTGTCCCTGTCATGCTCCAGTATAATTCAGGACCCCTAAACATGTCCATGGGGAATACAGAGATGCAGTGAGGCATTGACATGGGGAACTGTCTGAGTGATGGACACACACAACTCAAAAGGGAGGAAAAACCCAAAATCTCATAGTTTGAGTTGTCTCACGGCAGAGTGATTACAAGGAGCTGCCAGCATCATCATTTCGAGTGCCAGCAGCTGAAAGTCAGTTCACCTTCTCACCACTTTGTGGTTTTAGATTTATGAGTCAGCTCTGAGGCTGGGTCTTGCCAATGGGCTACAGAATTTGTTGTGTTTTCACTCAAAGCAGCAGCACCACAGGCAGGAGACATCAGTAATACCAAAACACCAGCTGCCAGCTTCCACACAGAGGGCTCCTCTCCCCAGCCTCTCACCTCAGCTTGTCATCAGCACACACTGTCACCACCTTGTGCCCCGTGAGTGGTGAGAAATAGGCAGAAGCCACACTTTTGGTGTGTCCTTGAAGGGAGCTCACAGGCTTGTTCTTGCTGGTCTTCAGGTACCGGACATCATAAACGGCAACATCCCTGCAACACACAGAAGGCTTCACCAGCTGCCAGCCACACAATGAACCTCAATTTACTAAAACCCACTCCAGACACCTCAATCATAGAATCAGTCAGGGTTGGCAGGGACCACCAAGGATCATGTAGTTCCAACCCCCCTGCCATGAAACCTCACAGGTTTCATGTGAGCTGTGTTCAGAGCTTCAGCTCAAACAGCCAGGTACTCCAGAGCATTGTGAGAGCACCAAAACCAGCCCAAACCGACGCCTCTGTGCCATGATCTGTCCAAAAAGTGACTCCCAAGACCACTTTGTACCCAGCCGCATCCATTACCCAAAAGGGGAAGAGAAGTCAAAGTGTGTCACACCCTTAAATCCTGCTAAGAACCAAAACCTTGGTCTCTGAAGACCAAGAAAGCCTCAGCCATACACCAAAGCTGACAGACTGCCTCATCACCAGCTTCTCCTGCCCCCCAGACGTGCTGATGTCAGCTGGCATCAGACTCCACCACAGACAGCAGCCACTGCAGGGGCTGAGCTACGTACTTGGAGCCAGCAGCCACGAAATACTGCTTGTGCACTGGGTGAACGTGCACTGTCCTCGTCCTCGTGAAGCCAATGTCTGCAGAAAGCTCTGCAGATGTTCCTGGGGTCCGCCTGTCCACCACGAGAACGTCACCATTCCACTGCCCTACCACTGCTGTGGAGTCTCCACCTTCCAGAAAGTCAAAGGAGGACATTTCTTCACCTCGGTAGATCTGGGCACAGAAAGAGGCAGAGGTAACCAAACTGCTCAAGAAAAGGCAGGGAGCTGTTCATAACACCTACAAGACATTTCATGCTCTCCCTTAGGGTCACAGAATCATACAATTGTTTGGATTGGAAAAGCCCTCAAAGATCATCAAGTCCAACCACCA
This sequence comes from Psilopogon haemacephalus, assembly GCA_013396835.1. Taxonomy (NCBI): domain Eukaryota; kingdom Metazoa; phylum Chordata; class Aves; order Piciformes; family Megalaimidae; genus Psilopogon; species Psilopogon haemacephalus. Next base: position 161,912 of record VWZI01000272.1, on the reverse strand, counting down.
AGCCAACATCACCATGGCCATTAAATCATGCCCCCAAGTGCTAGGCCCATAGGTTTCTTGAACACCTCCAGGGATGGCGACTCCACCACCTCCCTGGGCAGCCTGTTCCAATGCCTGACCACTGCTGCAGGACCCTAATACCCAATTGCAACCTTCTTGGCACAACTTCAGGTCATTTCCTTTTGTTCTATCACCTGGCAGCAGGAAGAACGAACACTGTTAACACACCAACATATTTCAAGTTCATATTTAAGTTCTTTACAGTGAGGCCAGGGAGGCTCTGGAACAGGTTGCCCAGAGAAGTTGTGAACACCTCATCCCTGCAGGTGTTCAAGTGGATGAGGCCTTGAGCAACCTGGTCTAGCAGAAGGTGTCTCTGCCCGAGGCAAGGGGGTTGGAACTGGATGATCTTTAAGGTCCCTTCCAACCCAAACCACTCTGGAAATGGAATCTTTTTAGCTTTCTTGCAAACGACAACTCAAGCAGAACGAGCCCAGAACTTCATGGCAGCTCACAGCAGGAGGCTTCAAGGAGGGCTGCATCAGAGCCAGAGGAGCACTCACCTCATCGAAGAGAGCTCTGGTGACATCACCACAGCGCAGTGACTGGCTGCTGAGGGACAGCAGGTGAGCAGGGTTACAGGGGGAGAAATACATGCAGTTGACTGCATCGTCGTGTGGGGTGAAGCTGTGGGCTGCCTCCTCAGACCTGCAGTCCTGGAAAACACCACAATCCTGCCCACAGTCTGGACAAACTCTTCAAACACCTCAGCAGCATCTTTCTCTTCGCTCCCCAAAGCCCAGCTGTGGTGCTGCCACCAGGGCAGCCTTGTCGCAGCTGGAATCTCTCCGTGCTGAGCTGCACTTTCGGCCCTCACTGGCAGTCTCATTTCAGCCAGAGAACCATTTCCCACCACTCTGCCCCCAAAATCAGCAGTGCCACCCCTCCTCCCATTAAACCAAGGACCTGACAGACCTTTCAAGCAATTCTGCCTCAATCCAACAGGCACCTTGATGTCACCCCCACGGATGGGGAAAGCCTCAGCTTGACCAAAGGACACTCCAGGCTGTGTCCAACCCATGTCATAGAATGGTTTAAGTTGGAAGGGACGTCAAAGCTCATCCAGTTCCAACCCCTTGCCACAGGCAGGGACACCTCCCACTAGAACAAGTTGCTCAAGGCCTCATCCAGCCTGGCCTTGAACACATCCAGGGAGGGAGCAGACACAACCTCCCTGGCCAACCAATTCCAGTGTCTCACCACTCTCACTGTAAAGAACTTCCTCCTAACATCCAGTTTCAATCTCCCCTCTGCCAGCTTAAACCCATTCCCCCTCATCCTGTCGTTACAAGACCTTATGAATAATCCCTCTCCAGCCCTCCTGTAGGCCCTCGTCAGATACTGGAAGGCTACTATAAGGTCTCCTCGAAGCCTTCTCTTCTCCAGGCTGAAAAGCCCCAACTCTCTCAGCCTGTCCTCATAGCAAAGGTCCTCCAGCCCTCTGATCATCTTCATGGCCCTACTATGTCCATCCCACCATGCACAGCTCTGCCAAGGGAAGAGCCAACTCACCACGTTCCACAGACCAATCTGCCCATTCTTGTCTCCAGCTGCCAGGAAGAGGATGCTCTCTGAAGGGTGGATGGCCATAGAGCACACTCGGGTCTTCACCACCTTCCTGATGTTCTCCTCGCTCAGCACCATACTGTTCAGGCTATCCTGGTATCTGCACAACACCACCAACACCTTAGTGACTCGAAAGAAGGAAGGAGAACGAGACAAGCCCCAGAATGTAGCTGCTGTTTTCAGCTCACCTTTTCATGTCAGGTGCCTGCTTCTCAGCCTCATTAGCTTGCACCTGCAGACAGAAAGGAAATATTTACCAAAAGTAGACCCCAAGATCAATTATCTTCCCTCAAAATACAATCACAGAATCACAGAATCAGTCAGGGTTGGAAGGGACCACAAGGATAATCTAGTTCCAACCCCCCTGCCATGCTCAGGGACACCCTACCCTAGATTAGAGCCTCATCCAGCCTGGCCTTAAACTCCTTCAGGGATGTGACCACAACCACCCCCATGGCAACCTGTCCCAGGGCCTCACCACTCTCATGCTGAAGAACTTCCTCCTCATATCCAGTCTAAATCTGCCCACCTCCAGCTTTGTTCCATTCCCCCTAGTCCTGTCTCTCCTTGATAGCCTAAAAAGTCCCTCCCCAGCTTTTTCTGTAGACCCCCTTCAGATACTGGAAGGCCACAATAAGGTCACCCTCTTGTAATAAGGGCTCCAGAACTGGATGCAGTACTCCAGGTGGGGTCTCACCAGGGTGGAGTAGAGGGGAAGAATCACCTCCCTTGACCTGCTGGCCACACTTCTCCTGATGCAGCCCAGGCTCTGGTTGGCTTTCTGGGCTGCAAGTGCACACTGCTGCCTCATGTTGAGCTTCTCATCCACCAGCACCCCCAAGTCCCTCTCCTCAAGGCTGCTCTCCAGCCACTCACTGCCCAGCCTGGATTTGTGCTTGAGATTGCCTCAACCCAGGTGCAGGACCTTGTACTTGGTCTTGTTGAACCTCCTGAGGTTGGCTTGTGCCCACCTCTGCAGCCTGTCCAGGTCCCTCTGGATGCCATCCCTGCCCTCCAGCCTGGCTGCTGCACCACACAGCTTGGTGTCATCAGCAACCTTGCTGAGGGTGCACTCCATGCCTCGGTCCATGACACCCACAAAGATGTTGAACAAAAATATCTGAAGGCAACCAACAATTACCTCACTTATGCTCATCCACACAGCCAGTAAGTCCTCTGTCAATTTGCTGTCCCCCATCTGATCTTCTGGAAGCATGGGCAAAGGTCCAGCTGGAACTTGAGGCTGGAATGACATCAGCAACTTCGTTAACTCAAAACACCCACCACTGAAATCAGGGTGAATTTGCTCTTTTCCACAGCCCAGATACTCTGAGAACAAATCTGTGGTAATAGGAGAAATAAACATTGGAAGTTTGTATCAAAATCTCATTAAAGAGATAAAGAGAACTCGACTGAGCACAACAGCAAAGACAAAGAGCTGCCTTGTTTGTTCCTTCCTGGCACTCCTGCAGAGCTGAGCTTCTCTGTACTACAGATTTAGCTCCATTCTGCAGCAGCAATGGAAGATTGAAATTCAGAGCAACACACCTTCCCCTGCTTCTCCAGAAAGGCAGCAAACAAAACCAGGTCAGAAATTTACAGCCAAAGAACATTAAACCAGGGGAGCAAAACTGGGAATTTGAAGCTGCTCACATCTATGGGCTGGTCAAAGAAGATTCTCCTGCCCCTCTACTCTGCCCCACTGAGGCCACATCTGGAGCATTGTGTCTGGTTCCAGGCTCTCCAGTTCAAGAGAGACAAAGAACTACTAGAAAGAGTCCAAGGAGGCGATGAGAATGAAGGGACTGGCTGAGAGCCTTGGGGCTGCTGAGCCTGGGGAAGAGCAGCCTGAGAGAGGACCCATAAAGAACTAAAGGGTGGGGGGTAAGAGGATGGGTCCAGACTCTTGTCAGTGGTGCCCAGGAACACAACAAGGGCCAATAGGCACAAAGTGGAGCCCAGTAGGTTCCACCTGAATATAAGAAGATATTTCTGTGGTGTGAGGGTGCTGGAGCCCTGGAGCAGGCTGCCCTGAGAGGTTGTGGCGTCTCCTTCTCTGGTGACTTTCAAGGCCTATCTGGATGTGTTTCTGTGTGGCCCGCCCTAGGTGACCCTGTTTTGGCAAGCATTTTGGACTTGATGACTTCTACAGGTCCCTTCCAAGCACTAACATGACTGCTGAAAATGCAGGTTTGACCTCGGGACCCTTCAGATCACCCAAAGCTCCACTAATTCACCACCCTGGCTCACAGAACAGTGTCTGACTTTAGGGGAAGACATGGGAAACCTGCAGCTGAAGGGGTTAAAATTCACCTTTCATCAGTGGCAGCACTCAGTGCACCTTCCCATTTCTGAGGGCTTCACAAGAAACTCAGCAGTGACAGATGTTGTCACTCAGTTTCACCAGCAGTGCTGTCTGCAAAGCCTCTGACACCCCCACACACACTCACATCTCCTTTAACCCTTACCCATCTGTCATTTTCCTCTGCTATGGGCTGGGTGGACACCTCTGGCAGGGCAAGCTCAGAGGGCTCCACTCGCTGTAGGCGCATGGATCTCCGCCGCACCGGCTCCTCTTCTGCCTTCTTGGGCTTTGCTCTACTGCAACCAAAACACTTCACCATTAGACACAACCCAACTGCCCTGCACGTAGGCACCAGGCTGCAGAGCAGGCTCAGCTGTGCAGCTCCAAGCACCACAACCAAACACAACCAAGTGCCCTGCAAGCAGGTTCCAGGCTGCAGAACAGGCTCAGCTGTGCAGCTCCAAGCACCACAATCAGACACAAGCCAAGTGCCCTGCATGCAGGCTCCAGGCTGCAGAGCAGGCTCAGGTGAGCAGCTCCAAGCACCACAATCAGACACAAGCCAAGTGCCCTGCATGCAGGCTCCAGGCTGCAGAGCAGGCTCAGGTGAGCAGCTCCAAGCACCATAATCAGACACAAGCCAAGTGCCCTGCATGCAGGTACCAGGCTGCAGAGCAGGCTCAGCTGTGCAGCTCCAAGCACCACAATCAGACACAACCCAAGTGCCCTGCATGCAGGCACCAGGCTGCAGAGCAGGCTCAGGTGTGCAGCTCCCACACTTGCAGCCTGGCTGGTTGTGAGTGCCTCCAGGAGGCTGTCACTCCTGCCTGCAGTGACAGCCCAGCACAAAGTGAGCAGTTAGCGCAGCGCAGCGTTGTGCTGCGCTTTGATTTTCCTTGTAAGACATCCTGCCACTGACGCTCCTCTCCACAGCCCTTATCCATAATTCATCCCCCACTCGCTCCTCTGCTCATCTCTCCTCACTTTCATCACCCAGCTCACTCTTTATCTGCATTTAACTCAGTTTGCTGCTTTGGCTCCTCAGAGCAGGTCTGGGGAACAGGTCCTGGCAGTGCTGATGGGCACCAGGATGCCCATGAGCCAGCAATGGACCTCGTGGTCAAGGTCAATGGCATCCTGGAGTGAAGTGTGGCCAGGAGGTTGAGGGAGATTGTCCTCCCCATTTACTCTGCCACAGTGAGGATGCATCTGGAGCACTGGCTCCAGTTCTGGGCTCCCTGGTTCAAGGACAAGGACCTCCTAGAGAGGGTACAGCAAAGGGCTGCAAAGATGCTGAGGGGACTGAGACATCTCTGTGAGGAGGAGAGGCTGAGAAATTGGGGCTGTTAAGTCTGGAGGAGAGCAGCCTGAGAGGGAAGCTCATCAATGCTTCAAGGGTGGGTGTCAGGAGGGTGGGGCCAGGCTTTTGTCAGTGGTACCCAGTGACAGGACAAGGGGTAAGGGACATAAACTGGAACACCAGAAGCTCCATGTCAAGATGAGGAGGAACTTTCTTAACTTAAAGGTGAACAGAGCCCTGGAGACTGCCCAGAGAGGTGGTGGAGTCTCCATGTCTGCAGACATTCCCAGCCTACCTGCATGTGTTCCTGTGTGACCTTCTCTAGGTGATCCTGCCTTGGCAGGGGGGTTGGACTCGATTTCCAGAGGTCCCTTCCAACCCCTGCTATTCTATGACTGTGTGAAGTCTCCCTTCTCCTACACCTGCTATTCTATGACTGTGTGAAGTCTCTTCTACACCTGCTATTCTATGAATGTGTGAAGTC
>VWZI01000272.1:118541-140176 GCA_013396835.1 Psilopogon haemacephalus | reverse complement strand
ATGATGGGGAGGGGGCAGAAAAAGGATAAGGATGATGATGATGATAATGGGGAAGGGACAGAAAAAGGATATGGATGATGATGATGATGGGGAGGGGACAGAAAAAGGATAATGATGATGATGATGGGGAGGGGGCAGAAAAAGGATGATGATGATTATGACAGCGAGGGGGCAGAAAAAGAGATGGCGAGGATGGGGCAGAAAAAGAGGAGGATGATGATGGGGAGGGGGCAGAAAAAGAATGATGACGATAAGGAGGGGGCAGAAAAAGGGATGAAGAGGATGATGAGGAGGGGGCAGAAAAAGAGATGAGGATGGGGAGAGGGGGAATGAGATTAGAACAAGAATCAAGAGATTGATGTATGAAGCAAAATGTTTTGGACTAAGATTAAGTGCCCCAAGTCTTAAATGACAGAGACCCATTCAGGTGCAGTGCTGTCACCTTTAGCAGCCTCACACCACTTGTGGCACTTCCAGGTGAGAAGGTAACCAGGTCTAAACAAAAAACAGGGACCAGTGATGACTCCAGTGATGACTTCAGCACTGTCCCCATTAGGCTACAGCCAGCAGAACTCACTCATTATTAACCTTCTGAGCCTGGTGACGTCGCTGTAGCTGTAGAAGAGCAGGCAGTGGGACATCTCCCCATCTCGGCCAGCTCTGCCAGACTCCTGGTAGTAACCCTCTATGGATTTGGGAAGGGAAGCATGGATCACGTAGCGCACGTCAGGCTTGTCAATTCCCATTCCAAAGGCAATGGTGGCACATATAACCTAGGAAGAAAACCACCCAGGGTTATGGAAGCTGCTTCTACACCACGACCAGCTGTGAGGAGCGGGGACAGAGCTGTGCAGAGCCCAACTGTGACACTGCAAGATGAGTACAAAGCAGCAAAAGCACTGCTCCCTCTGGAAGAGCCATTCCAGAGCAAGGGCACACACTGGATGTGAGTCTCAATTCAGCAGGTTGTCTCAAGCTGCTTCAGAAGCCTTGTGCCGCTCAGCTCCTTCCTCCTGGGGTGTCATGCCCTAGTGCAGTGCTGCAGCCTTTGATCTCTAACTCCCCCCTCCCCACACACACACACACCATGAGGAGATGGCTTGTGTGCTGTGGCAGAACCAAGGAGATCTTCCAAATGCTCACCAACAGCTAAAGGGTGGAGGGCAAGAGGATGAGGCCAGACTCTTCTCGGTGATGCCCAGTGACAGGATGAGGTCCAGTGGGCACAAACTGGAACCAGGAGGTTCTCCCACGAGGAGAAACTTTGTTGGTGTGAAGGTGCTGGAGCCCTGGAGCAGGCTGCCTAGAGAGACTGTGTGGAGTCCCCTTCTCTAGAGAGCTTCCAACCCCCCCATGCCACTATGATGCTGGGCAAGCTGCTGTGGGTGCCTCTGCTTTAGCAGAGGAGTGGGACTGGATGATCTGCAGAGGTCACTTCCAACATCCCCACGCCACTGTGACACTGGGCAAGCTGCTGTGGGTGCCCCTGCTTTAGCAGGGGGGTTGGACTGAATGATCTGCAGAGGTACCTTCCAGCCCCCACCATGCTGGGATTTGTGAATCTGTCTGATTTAGTTCTGCACCCAACTTGGCAGCAACATTACACGACTTTGCTTTCAGTTCCTAGAACAGGAGGGCTCCAAGAGCTCTGAAATCTGTTCTCTCCGCTCCTACCTGACATCCTTCTTGATTAATCCACTTCTTCTGCACCAGATCTCTGTTGGAGTCGGTGAGGCCAGCGTGGTAGGCAAGTGCAGCCAGACCTTCCTTCTGCAGGATAGCTGCTGTTGTGTCACACTCGTGACGTGAGAGGCAGTAAATTATTCCAGAGTCATCTGCAAAGACAGAAAAAAAAATTGGTACTTATAAAAAAAAAACAATCCAGTGCCACAGCTTCAGTTCCTTTCACTTGCTGAGCAGCCAGCCCTGGCAGTTCCAGCAGGGAGAGACTGAGAAGCAAAAACTGCTTGAGTAATTTGATTAATATCAGATGGTTTTGTTAGCTTCTCCTCACCCAATTTGCTGTGGTTTTGGAGAGATGGAAACAAGAAGTTTTCCTGCTCAGCACTCTGCAATCTTAGGATTTAAAATACATGAGTCAAGAGCTGCATAAATCAAGAGCTAGAGTGGTTTAGTCGATGATAGGTGAGGACTGCTGCACTGAGCAGCTCTGAAAGGGAGCTGGGTGCAGCCAGCTTCCAGCAGGAGCTGCAGGGCTCCAAAAGCCAGCCTGCACAGATAAGGCTCTCTCAAGATGTCATCAATGGGGAGCCACAGATAAGCAGACAAGAGAATTAAACAAGGAAGACATTAGATGACCTTTATGCTCTGAAGACACGACTGCTAAAAGGTCTGGCAAGCTTCAGAACAATTACTTCAGAGCCTCACCATCACTTGCTTCTCCATCTTAACTCTTTCACTTCAGGATGCCCCTAAACCTGAAGCCTATTCTCAATAACATCATTTTGTCTCCCATATATTGTTCTTGTGAATCACAGAGTCCCAGACTGGTTTGGGTGGGAAGGGACCTTTCAAGCTCACCCAGTACAACCCTCCTGCAGCCAGCAGGCACTCCTGCAACTACAGCAGGCTGCTCAGAGCCCCATACAACCTGACCTGTCAGTGGTGGCAGGGACGGGGAAGCTCCCAGCTCTCTGGGCAACCTGTTGTTTAGATATATACGTATCAGTGACTTGCAGAAAGGCACAATTTAGTTTTTTAAAGAGCATTACAGAAGCTTTTCCTGCCTAAGAATAAATGCCTGCACGTCCTGCTGCCCAGTACTCACGTGGATGATATTTTTTGATCCATTCCAAGCAATCCATTGCTACCTTCTTTGGCTTCTTGGGCAGCACATCGTATTTTAAGTTATGCCTGTTGAAGCTCATTGTAAACCTAGAAGAGGACAGTTCATGGGTTCTCATCAGCTCTTTGGGTGCAGTGATCCCTTCAACAAGCTCAACACTGGCTGGAACGTCTCAAACTCAAACTGCTTCTTGTCCTGCACAATCTGCCAAGGAGCTGCTGCTCCATGGAGATTCACATTGCCCAAGCTTTTGGGTCAGAATGCCTGCCCTCTTCCTGTGGCTGTGGGAAAACCAAAGCTACAAGATTTGCTTGTCATTGCCCTGCTGCACTCTGGCATCCACACCCGACTGATGACATTTGCACCACACAGCATCACCTCCCTCTTCCCACCTTAAACCACACTCCTAAAAGAAGAAATCCCACAAAACTGAGTCTTTGCTGTTCGCATCATGTAGAGTGGAACCACGACAAGCCAAGCCCAGTAGTGCCTCATTATCTATGGTCTTGCTGGTGCCAGGTAAAACACTTCTAGGGTCTGCAGTTCTCCAGAGGTCTCCTGGAAAGCCCTAAATGCAACTTGGGCATTTTATCAGCAAGTTTTGTGAGGTTATTTTGTATTAAACAGCTTCCTTAATCATGCCAGGAAGAGTTGAGCAACTTTTATTCCCCTTACTTCAATATTTTTCATCCAACTCACACTAGCCCCACACAACTGATTATTTCAGATGGACCCAGAGAGCTTTCCTCACTCAACTAATTTCTCCTCTCGGAACTTCTGTGGCAGAAAGAAACTGAGGAAGCTGCTGAGCAACTTACACTTGTGGTTTTAGCATCTCCAGCTGGTTCTGGATGTCCTTCTGTACCCTGGGGTTGGCAGTGGCTGTCAGAGCCATCATGGGGACGGAGCGAAACTTCTTGCGGAGGACGTTCAGCCGTTTGTAGTCAGGTCGAAAGTCGTGGCCCCACTAGGTGAGGAACAACAGTTAGACTGAAGGGAGAAGAAGATCCAACCAAGCCTTTGGCCACCTCAAGCACCACATTCAGGTCCTTACCTGGCTGACACAGTGGGCCTCATCGATGACAAAACGTTCCAGGAGCTTCCTGTCATAGAGATTTTCCAGGGCTGACATCAGTCGGTTGCTGGCACAAACCTGGGGACACATCCACTGGTGGCATTAGAAAGTGAACAACAGTGCCAAGGATTACCCCACATAAGGGCACTACCACCACCACTGTCCTTGTACAGCAGAGCTCAGCTGGGGTGCACAGGTAAAGCCTGAAGCACAGAGAAGATGGCAATCAGCTTCATTTTAACTGACAAGGAAGCAGCTGGGGTGGGATCAGTGCCAGGCTGTGACATCATCCCTCCAGAGGTCCTAAATCTGAGTGCAGCTCAATGACTTGGGTCACGAAAGACAATGCTGAGGAAACAAACATCACCACAGGAGACAGTGCCCACCTAGAGAGCTCTGGTGGAAGGACAGTTTCAAAGGCAGCCTGGGATTAAGCTCAAGGCAATCCTCTGACTGTCACATGTGATCCTGAGAGCTTCCTGCTTCTCCCTGGGCTGTCAGGGTTCTGACAGCTGCTGACAGCAACTGCCCACGAGAACACAGTGAGAGACCCCCAAATGGATGGGCAGGAGGTGTTGTAAGGGCTTAATGGAATCAGAGTGGTTTGGGTTGGGGTCCAACTGTTCCCCCAGCACTGCCAGGTCACCACCAAACCATGACCCTCAGCACAACATACACAATCATAGAATGGTTTAGGTTGGAAGGGACTTCAGAGATCATCCAGTTCCAATCCCCCTGTGCCATAGGCAGGGACACCTCCCACTAGAACAGCTCCCTCAAGGTCTCATCCAACCTGCCCTTGAACACCTCCAAGGAGGGAGCAGCCATAACCTCCCTGGGCAACCTGTGCCAGTGTCTCACCACCCTCACTGCAAAGAATTTCCTCCTAACATCCAGTTTCAATCTCCTCTCTGCCAGTTTAAACCCATTCCTCCTCATCCTGTCATTACAAGACCTTGTGAATAGTCCCTCCCCAGCCCTCCTGTAGGACCCCTTCAGATACCAGAATGCTACTACAATGTCTCCTCAAAGCCTTCTCTTCTCCAGGCTGCAGAGCCTCAACTCTTGTAGCCTGTCCTCACAGCAGAGCTGCTTCAGACCTCTGAGCATCTTTGTGGCCTCCTCTGGACTCACTCCAATAGTTCCATGTCCTTGCTATGCTGGGAGCTCCAGAACTATACACAGTACTGTGTATCTCCATCCCTGGAGGGACTTCAAAGCTGTGGAGTCCACCACTGCCCTGAGCATCCTGAGAGAGGGCTTGACAAACCTCAAGGGCAAGAAACTGTTCCTCATGTCCAACCTAAAGCTTCCCTGGGGCAACTTGAGGCAATTTCCTCTTGCCCTGTCACTTGTTCCTTAGGCGAAGAGACCAACACTGACATGGCTCCAACCTCCTTTCAGGGAGTTGCAGAGTGCAATGAGGTCTTCCCTCAGCCTCCTTTTCTCCAGGCTGAACCACCCCAGTTCCTTCATCTGCTCTTCACCAGCCCTGCTCTCCAGACCCTTCACCAGCTTCATTGCCCTTCTCTGGACCTGCTCCAGCCCTTCAAAGTCCTTCTTGGAGTGAGGAGCCCAAAAGTGAACCCAGGATTCAAGGTGTGGCTTCACCAGCAACCAGTGAAGGGGGAAAGTCCCTGCCCTGGTCCTGCTGGCCACACTATTGCTGATCCAAGCCAGGATGCAGGTGGTCTTATTTGCCACCTGGGCACACAGTGTCTATTTCAGTTGTACAGACACCCTCGGCCACTGACAGATCAGTTACATCTGTACAGAGGCTTCCTGAGGTACCTAAGAAACGAGGTGACAGAGTCACTGTCCCTGGAGGTCTTCAATAAGCATGGGGACATGGTTTAATGGCTGGTGTTGGGTTGATGGTTGGACTTGATGCTCTTAGAGGCCTTTTCCAACCCAAACAATTCTATGATTCTCTGATTAGATGTTCCACAATTTTTTCCCCCCACAGGCCTGCTCTAAGTCCCTAAGAAGGGCCACGAGGATGATCAGAGGGCTGCAGCACCTCTCCTATGAGGACAGACTGAAGGAGTTGGGGCTGTGCAGGCTGGAGAAGACGAGGCTCCCAGGTGACCTTATTATGGTCTTCCAGTATCTGAAGGGGGCCTACAAAAAAGCCCCAAGGGGGAATAAAGCAAAGCTGGAGGTGGGCAGATTCAGACTGGATGTGAGGAGGAAGTTCTTCACCATGAGAGTGATGAGGCCCTGGAATGGGTTGCCTAAGGGTCTCTTCCCTGGAGGTGTTTGCAGCCAGGCTGGATGAGGCTGTGGGCAGCCTGCTCTAGGGTAGGGTGTCCCTGGGCATGGCAGAGGGGTTGGAACTAGATGATCCTTGTGGTCCCTTCCAACCCTGACTGATTCTATGATTCTAAGTCCAGTGCTTCTCCTTCCACACCTCACAGCCACCTCCTCGTTGCCCCCACGATGTCCCAGCTCCAACCAAACACAAACCTTCTCAGGGGTGACATAGAGGAGCTTTATCACAGGATCCTTCTTTGACAGCTGCATGTAGATCTTTGAAGCATCTGTGTCTGTTCTGTCACCAGTCAAATACGTTGCAGCAATCTAGAATTAAAAAGAAAAAAAAGAAGTTCTGATATCTGCAAAAGAGAAGAACCTGCAAATAAGAGTCCTACAGCTGGAGAGAGAAACCAGATAAAAACTGGGGGGTTTAACAGATATTTGCTGTCCTCAAACACAACATTTTCAGTGCTTCTTTGGGTAATTGCAAATAGAATTTGAACCCCACACACACCCTACTGTGGACATGACAATTCTGACCCCCAAAAGGCTTGAAGCCAAATTCTGGTTTCCTGCTCTTAATTCTACTAGCAGCCCAACAGCTGAGGGGATTTGCCTGCTTGCTTTGACCTGTCCCCAGTAAAGAAGGCAGATGGGGTGGGTGTTGGTTGTTCCACAGCCTGGAAGTTTTGGGGTTGAGCTCAGAAAAGAGATCTTAAGAGAAGAAATAAAAGATTCTAAGAAGCACAAAACTCCTGGAACACCCTCAAGAACGTCCACAAACACAGAGCACTGCATCAGAAGGGACTGGGCACAACTTGGAGCAGCAGTTTAGTAGTGAATTTGGAAGTAAAATTATGGAATGGCCTAGGCTGGAAAGGACCTCAGAGATCGTCTACTGCAAGCCCCTTGCCATGGGCATGGATGCTTCCCAACTAGAGCAGGTTGCTCAAGGCCTCATCCAACCTGGCCTTGAACAGCCCCAGGCAGGGGGCATCCCAAACCAATCTGGGCAACCTGTTGCAGTGTCTCACCACCCTCATACTGCAGAACCTCTTCCTAAGATCCAGTCTCAAGCTACTCCCCCTTGGCTTCAAACCACTCCCCTTTGTCCTGTCTCTAGAGGCCCTTGTAAAAAGTCCCTCTGCAGCTCTTCTGGAGGTCTTTAAGGCTAGATATGGGCTCTGAGCAACCTGATCTAGTGTGAGGTGTCCCTGCCCATGGCAGGGGGGTTGGAACTAGATGATCCTTGAGGTTTTTTACAGCCCTGACAATTCTTTGGCTCTATGATTCTACAAGAGGCAGCTGCAGCTCTGCAGAGGACATTCTTGCTGCAGCTACAAATCCCCAGGAGCCACAGAGCCAGTTCAAAAAGTCAGGGCACCCCACAGAGCTGAAAGAGTGGAAAGTCTGGCCAAAGCACAGCCTTCTGCAAGTCCCTGTATTCTGGGAACTGTTTGAGGGTCCTGACCAGTGAGACTGTCAAAAACCTGAGGAGAGAAGGATTTGTCTGAGCTTCACAACCTTGCAACATAGTCCTTTTGTTCTGATTCTCCCAAATACCTCAATTTTTTCATAGAATCACAGAATGCCAGGTTGGAAGGGACGCCAAGGATCATCTGGTCCAACCTTCCTAGGTGATAGCCTAGTTGCAATGAGATGGCCCAGCACCCTGTCAAGCATTTTTGCCCTAAAATGCATTTTCCACCTTTGTTTCCCTGCTCTCTCCATCTCACTATCACACTAATGGTGAAAAAGATCCTTCCCTGAGGCATAAGCAGCTGCTAAATGCCCAACCTGAGGAACACATATCTCCTGCACTGGCATTGCTGTGGTGCTCCTCCAGAAACACTCAGCATCTCTGAAACCTTCCTGGCTCTCATTTCTGCTGCTCCAGTGTCTGAAGGCAGCTCTTAGAGTCCAAGAATCAAGCATCTGTACTTGCAACTAAGCTCCAGTAACAAATAGGCATGGACAGTCATAAATTCAGGAGTTAGGCTGCCAAGATTTTCTAGCTCATCTAATTTAGCTCTTTCCCCACAACTCTGGGAGCTTTTTCCAGTGTCCATCTAATCAAGTTTGCAGTTTGTATTTGAGAGACATGAGACTTGCCTTAAAAATTCAGATTTATCATTCCCCTGTCAGCAGTTTCAACTAAATAAAGCTGTTTGAACTTACATCTAAAGTCTTCAGCTTCTGCACCTGGTCTATGATCAGTGACCTCAGCGGGGAGATGACAATGGTGACTCCAGCAGAGACACAGGCTGGTAACTGGTAGCACAGGCTTTTGCCACCACCTGCAAGGATTGAGCAGAAGACAACAAGCACTAGATGTGGAGAAGAAAGGGTGACAGAGAAGGAGCAAGAGGAGGGGAGACCTATTTCTTCCTTCCTGCTTCACAGCCCTTTCAGAAGCAGTGAACATCTCCCTGCCCCTAAGGCAATACCTGCAGGATGAGTTACCATGGGAAGTGCTGCAAAAGGCAGGAGTTCAGCTCCCTGGCTCTCAGCACGCTCAACACCCCACAGATCCTGCAGCCACAGGACTCAAGCAGAACCATTTCAGAGAATCATAGAATTGTTTGAGTTGGAAAAGCCTTCTAAGAGTCCAAGCATCAACCCAATGCCACCACAGCCACTAAACTATGTCCCACAGTACCATGCCCAAAGGTTTCTTGAACACTTCCAGGGATGACTCCACCACCTGTTCCCTGAACAGCCTGTTCCAATGCCTGACTACTCTTGCAGAGAAGAAATTTCTCCTGATGTCCAAACTAAACCTCCCCTGGGGCAACTTGATGCCAACCAGCAACAGAACAAGGGGGGACAGTCTCAAGCTGTGCTGGGGGAGGTACAGGCTGGATGTTAGGAGGAAGTTCTTCACAGAGAGAGTGATTGGCATTGGAATGGGCTGCCCAGGAAGGTGGTGGAGTCACCATCTCTGGAGGTGCTCAAGAAAGACTGGATGGGGCACTTAGTGCCATTGGATAGGGCTGGGTGATAGGCTGGACTGGATGATCTTGGAGGTCTCTTCCAACCTGGCTAATTCTAATCCTAATCCTTATTCTAATCCTAGTCATTATTCTAATCCTAATTCTACTCCTTATCCTAATCCTATCCTAATCCTAATCCTATCCTAATCCTACCCTAATCCTAATCCTACCCTTATTCTAATACTATCCTAATCCTTATTCTAATCCTATTCTAATCCAAATTCTAATCCCAATTCTTATTCTATTCATTGCCTCTCAGTCTATCACCTGATACTAGGGAGAAAAGAGTGACCCCCACCTGGCTCCAGTCTCCTTTCAGGGAGCTGCAGAGAGTCAGAAGGTCTCCCCTCAGCCTCCTTTTTTCCAGGCTGAACAACCCACGTTCTTTCAGCTGCCCCTCACAAGACCTGTTCTCCAGACCCTTCAGAGGCTTTGTGGCCCTTATCTGGACATGCTCCATCAATTCAATGTCTCCACCTCCACAAAGCCACAGAGCAAAACAGAGCTTGCAGAAGGAGCTTCAGGTCTTTATTTGCCAAGTATGAAGCAGAGCTCCAAAGCCTGCAGCTGCGTGAGGTGTGGAAGCACCTACCAGTGGGCATTAAGATGAAGCAATCTTCACCCAGGAGGGCAGCGTTGATGGCCTCCAGCTGGTTTGTCCTGAAGCAGTGCAACCCAAATTTCTTGTGAAACACAGTCATCATTTCCTCAGAGTGGGAGAACTTCATGCCTCTGAAACGCTCCAGCGCAGGGTTATAAACTGGTGGGTCTGGCAGAGGGGGAAAAGGGACACAGAGTAGGTGACAACAGGTTGTGCTACTCCTCCTGCAAGGTGAAACTGCCTCCCCACAACAGGTGGCTCCACCACCACTTCAACCCTTCAAACCTTCTAAAATCAGATCATGACTTACCGGAAAAAAAAATAAAAAGTTGCATTCATCTGGAATTTAAGAGGAGCTAAAGTGAGGATTTTGATCACATGCATATCTCTGGGAATGAGCTTCTAAGCCATGGCTGCAAGAGTCCTACACTGACAGACTTCGTAGAGAATTGTGGGTGCTGGGAGAGGCCTCCAAGGTCCTGACATCCAAACGTTCCTCCAGCACTGCCAGGTCACCACCAAACCATGTCCCTCAGTACCACATCTTCATGGCTTTGAAAGCCCTTCAGGGATGGGGGACTCCACCACTGCCCTGGGCAGTCTGGGACAAGGCTTGACAACCCTTTCCATGAAGAAATCATTCCTCATGTCCAACCTAAACCTCCTCTGGGACACCCTGAGGCCATGAGCACGTCTTTTCACTTATTCCTTGGGAAAACAGACCAACTTCAACTTTACCTCCTTTCAGGTAACTGTAGAGCCAGAAGGTCTCCCCTCAGCCTATTTTTCTCCAGCCTGAACAACCCCAGGTCCCTCAGCTGCTCCCCACCACATCTGTTGTCCAGACCCTCTGCCACAAACCACCAGAAAAGGCTTTTCATTCACAGGGACCAAACAGCTGGTGGTAGTGAACCAGTGACAGAGAAGCTAATGAAATATTTTCACCTCCCTTTTACCAGCCCACAAACAACACTGACCCACCCTACTCTCACAATTTGGAAGAGTTTTGCATCCACAGCTGAAAGTATTCATAGATTCATAGAATGGCTTCTGCTGGAAGGACCTTGAATATCATCCAGTTCCAAGCCATGTGCAGGGACACCTTCCACCAGGCCAGGTTGCTCAAGGCCTCATCCAGCCTGGCCTTGAACACCTCCAGGGAAGGGACACCTTTGAATGAAAAACTGCAGAACTAATTAAAACATAGAAGCATTCCAGTTCCCAATGTTAGCAGCTTTGCAGCAGCCTAACACCTGCAGAGCAAATAAACACTCAAAATATTGGGACAAAAAATTATGATTTCTGGGGTTCAGATTCTGGACCTCTCTGGTCCTCCTGGAGAACTCTATGGCTCTCTTAAGGGGACCTAGGCCAGACTTGGAGGTCCTGGGTCAAACTACCACAACTTGGAGGGAAAAGAACCCCAGAAGAGGGCATTGGAAAGAGCAGTCAGAAAGAATGTCCAGAGAAACAAAAGGCATCGATGCAATCCACAGTCAGCTACTTGGTCGTAGCAGAGAAAGCAGTGATCCTCAGGAGCATGACTCACCTGAAGGGTTCTTGGCTGCCACGGAGAAGCCTGATTTTGGAGCAGCAGGACTGGATACAGCAGCAGGTCCTTTGGCTCTGGACATGACCTTTGATAGGAGTGATCTGGCAGGAGGCCCTTCCCTGACGGGCTGGTAGGGTTGTGGCTCAGGTGCTGATGCGTTCACCAGATCCTCCCAGTCATCATCAAAATCATCAATATCAAAGTGATCAACGTCCAGGTCTGCATCATTCACAGCCTGAGTGTCCTCTGCAGGAAGCCCAGCAGGGGCTCTGCCAGGAGCTTTCAGAGCTGTGCTGGTCAGGGGCCTCTCCAGCCGAGTGCTCCTCATCCCTGATTTCTCACCCCAGCTGCTGTTGAAGGACACCTCGGAGCAGAGGCTGAGGGAAGCCTTCCCTGTGCCATTTCCCATGGGAGAAGACACTGTTGTAGTTCCCAGGCAGGGAATCTCCTGAACACTTGGCTCTAAAGCATAAGAGCTGCCCAAAGTTTGATTCTTCTGGGTAGAAAAACTGCTTGAGTTAAGAGT
This sequence comes from Psilopogon haemacephalus, assembly GCA_013396835.1. NCBI lineage: Eukaryota > Metazoa > Chordata > Aves > Piciformes > Megalaimidae > Psilopogon > Psilopogon haemacephalus. The sequence continues at coordinate 128,367 of VWZI01000272.1, read as the reverse complement.
CCCAGAAACCAGGTTGGTGGATTTGGGTGAGTTTCTGTCAGAACTGAAGCTCCAGCTGGGACCAGGACATGGAGCAGGACTGGGACATGGCAGAGGGCTCTGCTCCATGTCCCCCTTCTTAAGGAAAGAGTTTGTACAGCTTTTTTTCAGGGTGACAGAATTAACCAGCAATTTTCTCCTGGCAGAGATGGAGAGAAGGGAAAAAAATATTTAGTGACAAGCAAGGACTTTTACAATATTCACAGAACAATTTTCATAGAATCATAGAATCAGGGTTGGAAGGGACCACATGGATCATCTAGTTCCAACCCCTCTGCCATGCCCAGGGACACCCTACCCCAGAGCAGGCTGCCCACAGCCTCAACCAACCTGGCCTTAAATACCTCCAGGGAAGTGGCCCCAACCACCCTTCTGGGCAACCCATTCCAGGCTCTCACCACTCTCATGCTGAACAACTTCTTCCTCACATGCACTCTGAATCTGCCCACCTCCAGATTTGCTCCATTCCCCCTAGTCCTGTCACTACCTGAGAGCCTAAAAAGTCCCTCCCCAGCTTTTTTGTAGGTCCCCTTCAGATACTGGAAGGCCACAAGAAGGTCACCAGGGAGCCTCCTCTTCGCCAGACTGAACAGCCTCAACTCTTTCAGTCTGTCCTCATAGCAGAGGTGCTGCAGCCCTCTGAGCATCCTCGTGGCCCTTCTCTGGACATGCTCCAGCATGTCTACAACCCTCTTGTCTCTCTCCCTTTCAAATATTGACATATGGTGGTGGTGTGCATTCTGTAGCACTATTTTAACAAAACTTCCAACAAATCTGGGGCAGAGAGAATAAACTCAGCTCTCAGCTTTGTAAAATTCAGCTCCCAAGTGGTTGTTCCTTCTCTGCAGATTTCAACTAAAGGAATGCCTAGCAGCAAGGAACTGATACAGGCAAGGTGTAATGTTACAAAAGAAATATTAAATCAACCTTTAAAGGCCCAAACCTGAAATTAACGAATTAAAAATACTGCCTGAACCAGATTGGGTGTTTCTGTCCTGCCCAAGGACTGTCTGATTGCAGTAATAAAAGGAAATGCAATCAGTTAGCTTTGCTGAGACCATTCAGAAATTCACATGGTGAAAAAAAAAACCCCCAAAACCCACCAAAAAAAAAAAAAACCCTCCCTCATCTCAGCAGTTTGTCTGGTTTGGGTCAGGATCACACAGAGGTTAGAGCAGCAGAGTGAAGCAGCTGTGGAAGGATGGACTGAAGACAAGTATGTGGGTATCAGAAGTCAGAGTCATTGTGGACATTGGCAGTGTGTGTCAGATAGAGAACACTGAATTAAGGATGGAACTCCAGAGTGGTTTGGGTGGGAAGGGACCTTTCAAGCTCATCCAGTCCAACCCCCTGCAGTCAGCAGGGACTTGCTGATTTCAGAAGCCTTTCCCATCTTTCTGATTCTACAATCTGTAACTAGAGCAGGTTGCTCAGAACCCCAGACAACCTGGACTGCAATAGTTCCAGGGATGGGGCATCTCCCACCTCTCTGGGCAGCTGGGCCAGGCTCTCACCATGCTCTCAGGGTCAAACAATTCTTTTTGCTCTCCAGACTGAATCTCCCTCTTTTACTTCAAACTATCACCCCTTGTGCTGTCACCACAGGCCCTGCTCAGAAGTCTGCCCTTGGCTTTCCGATCAGTCCCTTTTCAGCACTGGAAGACCACCTAAAGGTCTCCCTGGAGCCTCTTCTAAAGCTTCTGGGTATGAGATATCAGAATGACATCTAGCAGGTCACATCACCTTGCCCTTCACTGGAGGCATCTGGTGCTAGTCACCTTCTGGAGAACAGACACAGGACTTCTGTGCCTCTGCCTGAACATGGAATTGGAGCCTTTCTTGGGCAGAACACTGCTAACACCTTCAGCAGTTTGGAGTCTTTTTCCCTTCATGCCCGCACTCACTTTAAGCTTTTTGAAGCCCTCCTGCATCCTGCTTTTCGGCACAGTGAGGACACCTGCAGGCAGCAGGCTGTGGAAGGCTGCTGCTGGAACCTTACCTGAGGTCTCGCTTCTGGAGAAGGTCTTTGGCACAGGACAGAGCCTGGAGCTCACACAGTGGGATGGCATCCACCAGCTTGCAGATCTCCTCCATGACACCATACAGCTGCTGCTCCAGCTGGGAGGATCTCCCTGTCGGATGGAGGAGGTTTAGCAGGCAGCAGTGCAGACTTTTACCAGCAAGATGACATCATTTCCCCAACAGACAGCAAACTGCAAGACAGAAGTCTAAATAATTTACTTTCCATCTCTTTTTTAAAAGCCTCTTCTGACTCTGTGTGCACAGACTCACCTACTCTGCATCTTTTGGCCCTTTTCATTACCCTTCTCTCTCATTATCTAAACCCCAGCACAGTTCTCTCAAACTTACTGCCACAAACACTCAACTTCACACATTTGGCTTAGCCCAAAGTGCCCCTCCCCAGACATCTTGTACCAACACATTGCAATTCCAGGCAGGAAAGTGCCCTACAAACCCTTCCATGGGTAGAAGTTAACACCTGGCACCTCAGTCCCTTCCTTTTCACATTAGGTACAGCTCCAAACCACCTGAATTTTGCCAAAGAACTTCACCAGACCTCAAAATGCTGCTGCCAGGGAGGGGGGTGATGGTCAAATAGCAAACCTACCTATATTTAAGCACAGTGCAGATGGTCATTTAGTATCTGGAAGGGGCCTATAGGAAGGCTGGGGAAGGACTATTCACAAGGTCTTGTAATGACAGGACAAGGGGGAATGGGTTTAAATTGGCAGAGGGGAGACTGAAACTGGATGTTAGGAAGAAATTCTTTACAGTGAGGGTGGTGAGACTCTGTCACAGGTTGCCCAGGGAGGTTGTGGCTGCTCCCTCCCTGGAGGTGTTGAAGGCCAGGTTGGATGAGGCCTTGAGTGACCTGTTCTAGTGGGAGGTGTCCCTGCCTATGGCACAGGGGAGTTGGAACTGGATGATCTTTGAGGTCACTTCCAATCTCAACCATTCTATGATTTAGGTCCTTTTCAGATACAAGCAACTAAACCAAGGCAATTTTTCTTTGTTTTCACTGCAACTAAGGTTTCTATGGTTTTAATTTCCCAGATCATTTAGCATTTTCATATGAATATTGACCAGGCCTACATTCTGCTTGAGCAAGTGCAGAAATCCAGTTTTGGAGCCCCTATTACAAGAGGGATGTGGACATGCTGAAGCACGTCCAGAAAAGGGCCACGAGGATGCTCAGAGGGCTGCAGCACCCCTCCTATGAGGACAGACTAAAAGAGTTGGGGCTGTTCAGTTTGGAGAAGAGGAGGCTCCCAGCTGACCTTCTTGTGGCCTTCCAGGATCTGAAGGGGACCTGCAAAAAAGCTGGGGAGGGACTTTTTAGGCTCTCAGGCAGTGACAGGACTAGGGGGAATGGAGCAAAGCTGGAGGTGGGCAGATTCAGACTGGATGTGAGGAGGAAGTTGTTCAGCATGAGAGTGGTGAGAGCCTGGAATGGGTTGCCCAGGGAGGTGGTTGGGGCCACTTCCCTGGAGGTGTTTGCAGCTAGGCTGGCAGAGGCTGTGGGCAGCCTGCTCTGGGGTAGGGTGTCCCTGGGCATGGCAGAGGGGTTGGAACTAGATGATCCTTGTGGTCCCTTCCAACCCTGACTGATTCTAAATATTTGTGGATGGCAAAACATTAAGAGGCCACACCTGTATTTTTCATAAATTCATAGAATGGTTTGAGTTGGAAGGCACCTGGAGTAGGACAAGAGCTTGACTAAGTCGGTTTCCAGACCAAGCATGGTTAGTAGATAACCACAAACACACTGCTCTGGGCCTTTATCATCACCAGGGGCAGAACAGCACCATCAGCTACATTTGTCTGTATCCTGAAGGGAAAGTCTTTCCCTGCAGCCTCACAAGAAGGCTGTGCCCCACCTACGCTTGGCAACTTTTTGTCCCCAAGGTGAAACTCGGAAACATTTTAGCTCAGTGTGTCCCAAAAACGTTGGTGTGGGAACCAAAGGGAAGTGCTGGCACAGCTCCAGCTTGCAGTGCTGTGTCTTTATGCCACAGTTAGCTTCAGGAATTATTTGGTCAGCCTGTGCTTTTAAGCTCTGAAAGGAGATCTGAGGCATACCCCAGAGTGGCAAAGCGAAAGTGGGATCAGCCACATCAGCCCTGAGTCTATGCTATGCCTGAAAACCCTGTGTGAGGCTTGGTCCCTGCTTGCTGTCCCCATCTGTCACTGTTAGCCAGTGCTCTGGAGACTCAGGGGATACACACAGAACAAGGATTTGCAAACCATCCCCAGAACCAAGACACAGAAGGTTTGTGTACCTGCATCCTCTGCACTGGGGTCACTTTTAGTGACAGGCTGCACCGTGGCCACCTTCTCAGGCCTGCACTCACTGCTGCCAGTCATGGAACTTCCACCAGTAGGAGACTCTCTGAAGAGGTTACTAGGAGCAAAGGAAAAAGGCATTAAAACAGAGATACCTGCAAATCGAGGCACTTCCAGAGTAACAGCAGAGGTTGTTCAGCCTGCAGAGAAGGCCCCAGGGCAGACCTTCTGATGGCCGCTCAGGAATTCAAGGGGCCAGTCAGAAATATAAGGACAGACTTCAGAGGAGGGCTCAGAAACGTAGGGACAGACTTTAGAGGAGGGCTTGTGACAGAAGAAGAGGTGATAGATCGAACTAAAAGAGGGAGATTGAGAATGGAAGAAAGGAGAAATGTTTGACCCTAAGGGTGGTGAGAGGCTGGCATAGGTTGCCCAGAGAGGTGGGAGATGCTCCAGCCCTGGAACCACTGCAGGTTAGGTTATTTTGGGGCTCTGAGCTATCTGCTCTAGTTGCAGCTGTCCCTGCTGGCTGCAGGGGTTTGGACTGGATGAGCTTTGAAAGGTCCATTCCCAACCAAAGCAGGCTGAGATTGCATGAAAAGTCACAGTAGCTGAGCAGTTTGTCACCCATGCTGTGCCAATGTACAGAGTCTTGCTTCAATTGTTTTTTCCCCTATGAAAAGGAAAGCAACTCTGCATTTTCTGAAGCAAAGCTCACCTTAAGCACTGGCCACAAGAAGTAGCACTTCATAAAACACTGAGAGCAGCTGAGAGCAGCTGACAGCTGCTCACCTGCCAGATGCAACCAACCCAGCCTCTAACTCCCTCAGCAACCACCACCTCGGGTCTTTTGGGGCTCTTTTAGAAGACAAACAGCTCTGTCAGTGAACTCTGTTTCACCTCATGCTTCTCACAGTGGAGGAGAAGGGAGGTAGCTCCTCTTCAGGAGAGGGAGGAATAACATCCAGGAAATCATCCCCTGCCAGCTCTGTGCCTGCAAACAGCTCAGGGTCAGCCTCAGCCAGCTCTGAGGGGCTGTGCCTTTCCTCGCTGCACAGCTTCTGCTTCTCACCACTTCTGTCAGCACCTGAAAGAGACGAGGATGAATTTTTGGGGAACAATGTAAGCTCAATCTGGTGAAGATCAAGGGCAAAAATTCCCAGCTAGAAGTCAAAAAGCTTCCTGAATACAGTTTTTAACTTAAAGGATAAAAGGAATTATTAGTGTCCCCTTTTTCTCCTCCATTAAAAGCAGACAAAACCCCACAAAGCCTCTTCTAAGCACAAAAGTTCTGCAGACTGTCTATAAAAATCTTTCCCTGCCAGAAGACAAAAGCTTAAAAGGTCTATTTTCCTACAAAGGGTCTTATAGAAGATGATGTTTTATTAAACACCAGCTGAAAAAGAGCTTAGAGCCATCAGCCAGCATCATCCCTGCACTGGAATCAGAAGGTAGATTTACTTAAGACAAACCCTGCTGAGAAAGGTCAATGTCATTAATATATTAAAATTCATTCCACAAAGAGTGGGGGGAAAAAAAGGAACAGAATATTCTCAATAAGCAAAAGACAGCTCACAAATCCACGCTGGCAGCATCACAGGGCACTGCTCAACACTGCTCAGTAGAATAAACAAATTAATTTCATAAATAAAGGTCAAAAATGTCCAAACATAAGAGGTGAAGCTCAGAAAAGAGCAACTGTGTGGAGCACAGAGCTGCCAGGGGAGCACTTTGATCGAGTCAGCAACTTTGGGGTCATTATTCAGGGTCGGAAGGGTTTGGGGGAGGGTTTTTTTTGTGTCTGAAAACTACTTGGTTTATGCCTATGGCAAGGGGGTCCCTTCCAACCCAAACCATTCTATGAATCTATATTACTACAGTTAATGTTATTTCTATCTTTACATTTGGCATAAAATCATGGAATCCCCAAACCCCAGCATGGGGACCTCTGGAGATCATTCAGTCCAAGCCCCCTGCTCAAACAGGGACACCCATAGAAGCTTGCCCAGCATCACAATAGCCACCTGGGTTTGGAAGCTCTCCACAGGAGACTCCACAACCTCTCTGGGCAGCCTGCTCCAGGACTCCAGCACCACATGAAAGAAGTTTCTCTTCCTATTCAGATGGAACGCCCTGGGTACTCCTTTGTGCCTGTTGCCCTTTGTCCTGTCCCTGGGCACCACTGATAAGAGTCTGGCTCCATCCTCTGGCTCCCCACCGTTTATCTCTTGCTGGGCATTGTGCAGATCCCCTCTGGGGTGCTCTTCTCCAGGCTCAACAGCCCCAGGGCTCTCAGCCTTTCCTCCTCACAGAGGTGCTCCAGGACCCTCAGCATCTTTGCCGGTTCTGATGGACTCTCAAGATCTTGTATCTCCCTGTCTGTCTTGAACTGGTGAACCCAGAACAGGACACAATACTCCAGGACATGGATGACTGAGAGGGGATCTTATCAATTTCTACAAATATCCAAGGGGTGGGTATCAAGAAGAAGGTGCCAGGCTCTTCTCAGTGGTGCCCAGTGATAAGACAAGGAACAACAGGTAGAAGCTGGAACCCAGAAGGTTCCACCTCAACATGAGGAGACAATTCTTTACTGTGAGAGTGTTGAAGTCCTGGAGCAGGCTGCCCAGAGAAGCTGTGGAGTCTCCTTCTTTGGGGGGTTTCAAAACCTACCTGGATGTGCTCCTGTGCAGCCTGCTTTGGCAGGGGAGTTGGACTCCATGATCTCTGGAAGTCTTTTCTAATCCCTAACATTCTGGGTCTGGTATCTCTTTCATATGACCTTTAAAAGTGCTTTTCTTTCCACAACACCCCTACAGATTATTGCTCCTCATTTCTGCAATGCCCTGTGGGAGCTCTTGGTCTTCCAACTCCAAACACACACAGCTGCTTCTGCACAGAGACCACCCCAGTATCCACAGCCCTGCCCTGTCCCCAGGGTGACCCAAATGAAATCCTCATCCCGATGTCAGATACCAGCACACAGCTACCTCTGACTCCTGGAAAACCAAGCCCTCAGCATGCAAACACTCACATATTTTCTTCTAGCTCATTGGTACTTTAAAACAAATCATCACCTGGGTGAGTCTCCTCCTTGTCATCATCCAAAATCACATCAGGATCCAAATCCTGCCAACTGTCCTTATCTGCAGCCCTGTCACTGCTGCAGGGAGCTGCATCCTCAAGGCAGATCACAGATTGCTGAGATGAGGACAGGTGCTCAGCCTCTGGTAAGGTCTCTCCACACTCCAAAGCACCATGGTCACCATCCACAGCGCCAGGAGGCTCGTCCAGCTGTGGGGCTGACCTCTTGGGGGCCACACGGGAGACCTGCTGCCCTTTGGGGGACAGGACTGGTGGCCTGCAGTACTTTTCAATTCTTGACAAGTCGAAGTCATCAATGTCATCCCACTCATCTTCAGTGGCAATGACAGGGCCAGCTGCAGGGCTGGGAGCACCCTGCAGGCCCTCACTTACGCTCCTCTTTACGAGGGGCACAGGGCCCTTTGACACCTCCTGGGTCCTGCCAAGTGTGGGGTTGGGGCTGGCAGCAGTTGACTCAATGCCCTGGCCATGGGGGCTGGCTGCTGCTGCTGGAAAAAAGTCCTGGATTTGCGGGTTTTGTGGTTTTTTCTCCTTGGAGACACAGAGTTGTGAGTTGAGTGCAGACAGGGAGGTGTTCACGTCCTTGTCCCTTAATGCAGAGGTGATAGGGAGGCTCTGAGGCTCTCTGGGCAGGGTGGTGGTCAGAGAAGGCTTCTTGAATGTGAAACCCCTGGGAAAATATAGGACAAATGCTGTTAAGAAAGGCCAGTATCATTAATATATTAAAATTCATTTCACACAATGAGAGGAAAAGTTAATTTAGTAGTCCCTTAAGTACCCCAAGAAGAACAATTCACAAATCTTTTTGGTCCCTGTATCCCCAGCAGCATGGGCAGCAGGGTGAGGGAAGGGATTCTGCTTCTCTGCTCTCTTCTATTCTGCCTGAACCCCACCTGCAGTGCTGGCAGAGTGCTCCAGCACCTCTGGAGTTCTCAGCACAACAGAGGCATGGACTTGTTGGAGCAGGGCCAGAGGAGGCTACAACAATGCTGGGAGGGCTGGAAGGCCTCTGTTGTGAGGCCAGGCTGAGAGAGTTGGGGCTCTTCAGCCTGGGGAAGGGAAGGCTCCAGGGAGACCTTTTGGAGGCCTTTCAGTGCTTGACTGATCAGAAAGCTGAGGAACAGGCTTTTCAGCAGGGCCTGTTGTGACAGGACAACCAGTGATGGCTTGAATTAAAATAGGAAGATTCATACCAGAGAGAAGAAAGACACAGAACAGAAAAGAATAGAAAATAATAGAATAGAACAGGCCAGGTTGGAAGCGACCTCCAAGATCATCCAGTCATAGAATAGAACAGAATAGGCCAAGCTGGAAGCAATCTCCAAGATCATCCAGGAATAGAATAGAATAGAATAGAATAGAATAGAATAGAATAGAATAGAATAGAATAGAATAGAATAGAATAGAATAGAATAGAATAGAATAGAATAGAGTAGAGTAGAATAGAATAGAGTAGAGTAGAATAGAATAGAGTAGAGTAGAGTAGAATAGAATAGAGTAGAGTAGAATAGAGTAGAATAGAATAGAGTAGAATAGAATAGAGTAGAATAGAATAGAGTAGAATAGAATAGGCCAGGTTTGAAGAGACCTTCAAGATCATCCAATCATAGAACAAAATAGAATAGAATAGGCCAGGTTGAAAGAGACCTTCAACATCATCCAGTCATAGAATAGAATAGAATAGAGTAGAATAGAATAGAATAAAGTAGAATAGAATAGGCCAGGTTGGAAGAGACTTTCAATCTCATGCAGTCCAACCTATCACCCAGCCCTATCCAACGGCACTAGGTGCTCCATCCAGGCTTTTCTTGAACACCTCCAGGGATGGCGACTCCAGCACCTCCCTGTGCAGCCCAGCTACCCAGAGAGGTGGGCGACGCCCTATCCCTGGACCCACGGCAGTTTAGGTTGTTAACTGAAGAGAGCTGGACTAGATGAGCTTGAACGGCCTCCTCCCAGCCAAAGCAGTTAGGATTCCACCGTCAGAGGCGAGCCCGCTCGGGCACCCGGCGGCCTCCTCCTTCCCCAGCAGCCCTTTCCGAGCCCCTCAGTACTCACGCCGGGCGGTGCCGCGGCGCGGCCGGTTTGCTGAGAGCTCCGCGAGCCGAGTGGAGCTGCAACTGTTCCCGCAGGTTGTTCTGCGGCACGGCCGCCATGGCAGGGCCGGGCGAGAGCAGCCTGCCGGCGGAGGACACCCTCCGGGCGGGGAACTCCGCCGCTCGCCTACCGACTGCCCCTTCGCATTCGGCGCCAAAACGCCGCCGGCCCCGCCCATTACCCGGAAGTGACGCAATGACGCTTCCGTTTCCATGGCAAGGGGCGATGGCCACAAATAAACAGCGAGAGGCAGCCGGGGCGGGGAGCGGCTCGACGGGGC
>VWZI01000272.1:67416-118456 GCA_013396835.1 Psilopogon haemacephalus | reverse complement strand
GCTCGGTGGAGCGGGGAGGGGCGGAGAGCCGCTCGGCGGGGCGGTTGCCCTACCCCAGGCGCTTTAAAGCGGTTTATAAAGCATTAGAATGAGATTCAAGGAGGCCAAGGGCCAGGCCCCGCCCTTGGGTCACGACAGCCCCGGGAAAGTACCAGGCTGAGTGTCTAGAAAGTGCTCGGTGGGAAAGCAGCTGGCGGTGTCGGGTGACAGAGGCAAGGTGTTCAGGTGGCCAAGAAGGCCACTGGCGCCTGGCTGGGATCAGCAGGATCCGGGCAGGCATTGTCCCCTTTGAATAATCACTGGTGAGGCCACATCTCAAAGCCCGGGGGCAGTTTTGGACCCCTCCCTCCAAGAAACAGACCGAGGAGAACGTGTCCAGAGAAAGGCAACAAAGCTGGTGAAGGGTCTGGAGAACAAGGCTGCTGAGGAGCGACTGAGGGACCTGGGACCGTTCAGCCTGCAGAAAAAGAGGCTTGAGGGGAAACCTTCTGGCTCTCAACAAGTCACTGTAAGCAGCTTGGAGCCAGGTGGGGGTTGGTCTCTCCTCAAATGGAACAAGCAACAGAACAAAAGAAAAATTACCTCAAATTGGTCCAGGGAAGGTTTAGGATGGAAGTGAGGAACAATTTCTTCATGGAAAGGGTTGTCAAGGCCAGGCCCAGGCTGCCCAGGGCAGTGGCTGGAATCTCTGTCCCTGGAGGAGTTTCAAAGCCATAGAGATGTGGTGCCAGAGGACGTGGGTCGGTGGTGACCTGGCTGTGCTGGGTTAATGGTTACATTTGATGAGGTTAAAGGTCTCTTCCCTCTTCTATTACAGCAATTCTAAGTTGCTAACCCCATGTGGTTTTAACACTTCGCAAGCTTTTGCCCCTCTCAGGAGGACAGTGGCTCCTTGAGGTACCTCCCACCCCGGGGGTGGATCCTGCTCTGATGTGAAAACGGAGACTTAACCTCCTGCTGAGCTGCAGGGAGCACGAAGCAGGCCGGTGACAAGTCAGCTTTATTCATGCAGTGGGCAGCTTCAGCATGAAACAACACACAGCAGCAGAGGTGTCCCCTCCTGCCACCTGGGCTGCTCTCACCCCTGCAGTCCTTAGCGTCAAGCTTCCTCCTTTCTTTCGTTGATTCACAAAAGAAAATCGTTGATCTTCTGTTATTTCTGCATTAAAATACCCTATTCCTTAATACAAAATGTACTCTTTAAAAAAAATTAATGAAAACAGGTTAAAAAATCACAGCATTCCTCTCCCTCTAGAGAAAGAGAAAAAAAAACCAAAAACCTTCAAAGACAATTCAAAATATCCCTAGAAGTTACACCTGGAAAGCAGCCGCCTGAAGGAAGTGCTGAAGTTTGCTGGGGCAGTGTCCTCAAATTGTGGTGTGTCCCCTGAGCAGCCTCCCCACTGCTGGGGAGAGCCTCAGGACAGGATGAAGCAGCTAAAAGCTGTAGGAGAGGCAGGAGCCTGGTGCTCAGTGCAGGAACACAGGGAGAGGAGGCACAGGTCTGGGTCTTCTGCCTGCAAGAAGCTGTTGCCAGCCCAGGAATCCACCTGCAGGCAACAACTTCCAGCAGACTTTCATTTCACCTTGGCTGGTGTTGCATCACTGCCTTGATCTCACCATGCAGGATCTCCTACAGGTGCAGCTACTCCTCCTCTGCCTGCTGTCCCCAGCCCATGCTCTCCTCTTAGAGCTGAGGCACTGGGTAGGATGCACAAGCAGCAAGCCCACACATATTCTTGCCACGTTCAATGAGGAAGTACCTGAGAAAAGCAAGGAATGGGGATGAGCAAGTGTCCCCCCTCCAGCAGAGCCAGGATGGCAGCTGGGTAGGGCAGGAGGGCTCTGCAGAGGGATCTGGCCAGGCTGGATCGGTGGGTTGAGGCCAATGGGATGAACTTCACCAAGGCCAAGGGCTGGGTCCTGCACTTGGGTCACAACCACCCCATGAACAGTCTGGGCTGTGGGCAGGGTGGCTGAGAACTGCCCTGTGGGAAAGGACCTGGAGGGGCTGGATGATAGCAGCTGAGCATGAACCAGTGTGTGCCCAGGTGGCCAGAAGGCCACCAACACAGTATCATTGAATCAGTCAGGGTTGGAAGAGACCACAAGGATCATCTTGTTCCGAACTCCAGCAATGGGCAGGAACACCCCACCCTAGAGCAGGCTGCCCACAGCCTCTGCCAGCCTGGCTGCAAACACCTCCAGGGAAGTGGCCCCAACCACCCTCCTGGGCAACCTGTTCCAGGGCCTCACCACTCTCATGCTGAACAACTTCCTCCTCATATCCAATCTGAATCTGCCCACCTCCAGCTTTGCTCCATTCCCCCTAGTCCTGTCACTACCTGATAGCCTAAAAAGTCCCTCCCCAGCTTTTCTGTAGGTCCCCTTCAGATCCTGGAAGGCCACAAGAAGGTCACCTGGGAGCCTCCTCTTATCCACACTGAACAGCCCCAACTCTTTCAGTCTGTCCTCATAGCAGAGGTGCTGCAGCCCTCTGAGCATCCTCGTGGCCCTTCTCTGGACACACTCCAGCATGTCCACATCCCTCTTGTATTAGAGGCTCCAGAACTGGATGCAGTACTCCAGGTGGGGTCTCACCAGGGCACAGTAGAGGGGGAGAATCACCTCCCTCGACCTGCTGGCCACACTTCTCCTGATGCAGCCCAGGATCTGGTTGGCTTTCTGGGCTGCAAATGCACACTGCTGGCTCATGTTGAGCATCCTGGCCTGGATCAGCAATGGTGTGGCCACCAGGATCGAAGAGGTGATTGTGCTCCTGGACTTGGTGAGGCCACACCTCAAATCCTGGTGTCAGTTTTGGGCCCCTCACTCCACGAATGACATTGGGGTGCTGGAGCTGGTCCAGAGAAGGGTAGCAAAGCTGGTGAATGGTCTGGAGGCCAGGGTGTGGCAAGGAGCAGCTGAGGGAACTGAAGTTGTTTGGCCTCAAGAAAAGGAGGCTGAAGCGAGACCTTTCGTCTCTCTACAACTCCCTGAAAGGAAGTTGGAACCAGGAGGGAGTTGGGCTCTTCTTCCTGGTATCAGGTGACAGAACAAGAGGAAACAGCCTGAAATCGTGCCAGGGGAGGGTTAGGTTGGAGATCAAGAAAGATTTCTTTCCTGCAAGAGTGGTCAGGGATTGGAACAGGCTGCTGAGGGAAATGGTGGAGTCACTATCCCTAGAGGTGTTGAAGAAATGTGTGGCCATGGCACTTTGGGACTTGGTTTAATGACCATGGTAGTGTTGGCTTAAGGGTTGGACTTGATGGTCTTGGAGGTCTTTTCAAACCTGAACAATTCTGATTGTCTCATTATGTCCAAGGTACTCTAGCACAGGTAACAAATCCCTGTGACAGAGCTGTCAGCCCACAGCTATCCAGGGAATGCTGCTCCCTGGTCCCCTTGCATCACAAACCAGCAGAGGGAGCACCTTACTGACCAGGAGCTGGAGTGAAAACTTGCCTCCAGCACAACCTGTTCTTCTCTGGCTGCTTAACCACAGAAGAGGTTCTGGGGGAACCAGGAGTTGGGTGCCTTTCACATGCTGCCCAAGTCCCTGGTGACAGTGACCTCAGGGTCTGCTCTAAGCTGTCACCTGTCACCCCTGGACAGGTTTCTAGACCATGTCTCCTTAGCTGGAGAGATTTCCCTTCCTCCTGTGAGCCCCATGCAAGTGGTTGGACTTGATGATCTCAAAGGTCTCTTCTAGCCTCCACAGTTCTACGGTTCTATGATTCCCAGGGGATGAAACAGCTGCACAACTGCAGCTGCAGAAACCTGGGGGCTGCTGGTGGGTGGAATCCCATACATGTGGCTGTCCTTTTACCAGGTACAGACAGACTGTGACAGGTTCAGAGGCTCTGGGACTTCCTTACCCATCCATGCCCCAGGTAGGGCCCCAGGAGTTCTTCACAATCCAGTAAGGAGTCCCATTTTCTTCTCCATAGCCCACGGCAAGGACAGCATGGTTCACCTTGTCAGGAGTGTGCTGGCATCGTGGGCTGCAGAGGGAAGGGGAAAATCAAGCAGATGTGTGTCAGTACCCAGCCTGCACCCAATCATGGGCTGGCCAACAACCTCAACTGCACCCAGCTGCCAGCACAACCAACAGATGCCCTCAGCTTCCCATTCTGGAGTGTACAGAGGGGAGCCAAGTGAAGGAAAACCTGTAGGCAAGAGGATGACCTGCTGGGAAGCAGCTCTGCAGAGAAGGGCCTGGGAGTGCTACTTGGACAAGGTCACCATGAGCCAGCAATGTGCCCTCATGGACAAGAAGGCCAATGGTCTCCTGGAGGGCAGGAAGATGAGTGTGGCCAGCAGGTCTCACTCTCTATTCAGTCTACTGAAACCACATCTACAGTACTGGGTGCAGTTCTAGGATTCAAGGTGTGGTCACACCAATGTCCAGTACAGGAGGACAATCCCTGCCCTGGCCCTGCTGGTCACACCATTCCTCATCCAAGCCAGGATGCTGATGATCTCCTTGGCCACCTGGGCACACACTGGCTCACCTTCAGCCACTGTTGACCAATCCCTATTAAGTCCTCTTCCACTGGGCAGTTTCCAGCCACTCTGCCCCCAGCCAGGATTGTTGTGACCCAAGTGCAGGACCCAGTCCTTGGCCTCATTGAACCTCATCCTGCTGACCTGGGTCCATGGATCAAGCCTGTCCAGGTCCTTCTGCAGTGCCTTCCTACCCTCCAGCAAGAGTTGGCTGCAAATTGACTGATGGAGGCTCGATCCCCTCACACCTTGGGAGATCAGAACCCTCAGAACCTCGTTCACCAAGGCTAAGTTCACTGATGTTTGCTCTTCTGAGGAAAGCTCAGACTGCAGCCCAGAAATGGGCAACTGGGTGACTCCAGCCCTACCCCTTTGCCTCAGCCTCACTCCCAGGTGCAGCAATACTCACTTTGAGTAGACCCCTTTTCTGTAGTGCATGAAGTTACTCGTCACCTCAAACGCAAAGCTCACTGGGTTGTGCTTGCCCACAGCTTCCACCATCCCATCCTCGTCGTACTGCAGGAAAGGGATCCCAGGGTCATTTACCTCCTGATTACATTGGGACCAGTAAGGATCACTGGACCAGCAGAGCACAGATGGGCTGACCCTGGCTTTCCCCTCACTTTGGGAGACAAGCAGCAGGAGTTTCTGGAGGTGTGGCCACCATGGAAAGGAGGCAGAGACCCCATGCTTGTACTTCGACTACATCACCTCCCTAATGCCACCTCACTCCCCTCCCAAGAGCAAGCAGGCTGCAGCTTGTGCTGCAGAGCTTGGCAGAACTAGGGGCATCTGAGGAGCTTTCGGGTGATGTCTGGCACAGCCTTGACACCTGAAAGTTTGTAAACGTAGCCCTCAGAGCCTTACCTCTGTGATGTTGACAACATCCTTGACAAAGGCAATGGCCTTCTCAGGCTGAAACTTGCAGGTGCCATTCTGCACAGACAGAAAGGATGGAGTTAGAGGCTGCTCTGGAACCTGCTCTGCTGCTGCAGAAGGTGTGTGAGCTGTGGAGGCCATACCTTGGCCCGGTACGGGTAGCTGTCCTCCCCCATCAGCCCTTTGTTGTACAGGATGTACTCAAAGGCTTGGCTCGGCAGGCCCCTGCAAGACACCACAGACAGGAGGTAGATCAGCGAGGGTGGGAATGCTGCCTGGTGTAAAGGACCAAAGAGCCAGCGTGTGCCCAGATTCTCTGTGGATCTGCAGAACAGAGCCTTCAACCTCGCCCCGCAGCCCCTCCCCACAAACCAGGGAGAAAGGGAAGGACAGGGTGGCACCCCAGACCCTCCAACAGCATTAACCCCAGCCTGTTCCTGCAGCATCTCCTGTGTGGGGCTCCAGACCTGGCCCATCATGGGAGTCTAACACAGTCCCACTCAGGCACAGGAAGATCTTCTCCTGAGTGCCTAATTCCCAAGGAGAAAGGCAACACAGGAGCCTGGTGGACAACAAGTTGCTCATGACACAGCAGCACACATCTTGTGGCAAAGAGCCCAATGGTCTCCTGGGGTGCAGAAAGCAGATTGTAGCCAGCAGGGTGGAGAACCTCAAGGGAGGTTCTGCTTCTCCCTCTACTGCCCTATCTGCAGTACCAGGACCAGTTCTGGGCTCCCCAGTTCAAGAGAGACAACTAACTACTGGAGAGAATCCAGCTGAGGTTCTGAAGGTGCAGAAGAGCCTGTAGTATCTCCATGAGAAGGAAAGGCTGAGAGCCCTGGGAGGGTTGAGCCTGGAGAAGAGCAGCCTGAGAGAGCTGCTCAATGCTCAGCAAGAGCTGAAGGGTGTAGGGCAGATCTGCAGGCTCACACATGGAAGATGTTTCTCCATGGCCTCTGCCCAGCAGGGCTGAAGTCTCCAGCTACATATCACAGGAGGACAAGGACCCCAGATCTCCAGCCAGCAGCTGCTCCCTTCCTGGCCACCTTCGGGGAGCATGATCAGAGCATGTACACGTGGAAAGGACTACGGAGCATTCCTGACAGCAACAAAAAGCACCACGAGTGGCTTTGCTCAGCCCCCTCAAGCAGCCCTCAGGCCCTGCTTATTGTCCAGAAAACAGAAGGTTTCAGAAAGGTTTCATTTCTGCCTCCTTCGCAGCACCAGCTGCTGTGCACCAAAGGGGAAGCAAAGGTTTCTGTGGGCAAAGCCCCACAAGGGAGCAAGACAGAAATCCCCTTGAGGGTGTGAAAGCCCAGCCAGGAACCCGTGACTGGGATGTCAGGAGACACCATAAGAAGACAGACACCAGAAGGAAAATTACAAACAAGAGGGGTGAGGAAGTGCCAGAGAATTAGGGAAGAGTTCCAAACTTTAAGGAGGGCCAAGCTGAAGTAACCAAACTCTACCCAAAACAGTTCTCTGTGTCACGGCTCAGCCAAGGGGACACAAAACCCATTCCAGGACCTGGAAGGACACTAGACACTCTTGTTTCTGTTCTTTGTGTGACTTACCCGCTGCAGCCGTGGTTGTTAAAAGCCTGGGCACAATCAACCAGCTGCTGCTCTGCCTACGGAGAAGGTTTCTGAGTCAGCATCTGCACTCAGGAGAAGTGAGACAAAACACCCAGCAGTGCTGGTTCCATCTGTGCAGCTGTGAGCAGTAACCATCTAACTGAAAGCCCCACATGCCAAGGAGCAAGGTGAGGAGACACAGAGCTGGCAGCACAGGGTGCTGCAACCACAACAGATTCCTCCTCAGCCGTCCTGGGACACCCTCTCACCTCAGCAGCTCTGGCTGAGATCTCTTTCAAAGGTCAAGGATGTCTGACACACACTCACATCCAACCCTCAACTCTTCTGCTAAAGCAACACCAGCAGCTGCTGTCTTTCTAGTTCTTCCATAACATAAACCTTCTGGGAGGTTAAAAATAAACAGACTCTGAAATAAGCAGTATCAGAAGGTGCTGCTTGCAGCAAACTGCAGAAGACACCACTCCAGCTACCCCTTGCCTGCTTTCAGCATCAGGCACCCATCAGCTGCTGGGCCCTCTGGTTTCACCCTGCTCCAAAAAGGCCTCTGCTTAAGCCCCCTTTGAATCACAAAATGACCATAAAGATCATCCAGTTCCAACCCCCGTGCTGTGGACAGGGACACTTCCCACTAGATGAGGTTGCTCAAGGCCACATCCAACCTGGCCTTGAATGCTTCCAGGGAGGGCTCATCCACAACCTCCCTGGGCAACCTGTTTCAGTGTCTCACCACCCTTACTATAAAGTCCTTAGCCCCAAGAGAAGACGGTGGCACAGAGAGCTCCTGGCCACATTGCTCTGTTTCCCCCCAACAATTGTGCTCCGTTTGTGAGGAACCAAGGGGTCTGTGGTGCCCACCATGGCCACAGGCAGCCACATACTGCCAGACTGGGAACCAGCAGCTGGCGACCACCCCAGACAAAAACACTTAACTAGAGACAGGACTTGAGCCCATGAGGGCACAAGAAAGGAATATCTCTTACTAGAGAGAGGAGCTTTCCTGAGGCAATGGCAATAGCAGACTCCAGACACCCCGTGGTGGAAAAGGTCCAGCAGCTCCCACAGAGGCCCTGAGTGAGGAACCAGAAAGGATCTGCTCCATGATGTGCCATGGGGCCACCAGCCTCCCCAGAATGCCAAGCTGGAGCAAAAAGGCAGACCAGGAGCAGAACGTTTCCACTCCCTGCCAGCAGCTGGGCTTCACCTTCTGCTCCTCACCTGGTTTTTCACGGGTGTCACAAAATTTCCCTTCTTCCTCCAGTCGATGGTGTCGGGGTAGGGCCCAGAGCTGCGCAGGAAGTTGCCCTTCGTGGCTGAGCAGTTCTGCAATTGAGGCACCAGGGGACAGTGGCAGGAGCAGTGTCTGCCACGCTATGTGCCAGCCAGGGAGCCCTGGGCCAGCCCCGAAGGGCACTGCCAGCTCATTCCCCGGGGTGATCAGGGAACTCCTTACTCTCCAAAGACCTGGCCGGTAAAAATACAGCTCCACCACGAAAAACACAGCTTAAGCTGCAAGGCTGGGAGCAACAGTGACATCCTTCTGGAGCCAGGGGCACAGTGGCTGAAAGCTGGGAGGGCAGGGGGTGAAAGCTTCACACTGCTCTTACCCAGTGACTCTGGAGCAGCACAGCTATGGAATGCTGACCCATGGGCGAGTGCCACTGGCGCTCCTCGGCCCCGCAGCGCCCTTGCTCCCCACCACGCTGCTCTCACTCACCTGGGGCTCGCTCCACAGATACAGCTTCTTAAATTCGGCAAAGGTCAGGTCCGAGAACTGGTTCAGGCTCACTACGGGGGAAGGAAGGCGTAAGGGTGGCTCACCGCGGGCCGGAGCTGCAGGCCGGCGGGGCCGAGGCGGAGGGAGCGGCTCCTACTCTGAAAGCTGTGGTTGCCCGCGTTGTGCTCATCGATCTGCCGCTTGTTGTCCAGGAAGATGCGCAGCCTGCGGGGGTACTCGTCGGGCCCATACTGCCTGTTGTTCTGCAGGGACACAGCGCCTCAGCCGCGACCCCTAAGCGAACCGACCCGCCCCTCCCCACCGCGGGGCCCGGGGCTTTACCTGGAGCATCCAGACCTTGAAGTGAAGCTCCTCTGCGGGAGAGAGCGAGAAGTCAGCGAGGCCTCCGGCTCCACGCTGCTTCCCCGGAGCCTCCTCCCCGGCCTAGCCGCGGGCTCCGCAACGGAGGGAGCCCGGGGAGGCAAGTGGAGCTGGGCCGAGCCAAGCAGAGATGGGCTGGGCCGAACCGAACCGAGGCAAGCCGGGTCGGGCCAGGACAGACCGAGATCCCTGTCCCACGCCCAGCGCCCCTTTACCTTCAGCGGAGGGGGCCCAAGCGGCGGCGGAACCCTGGAGCGCAGCCACAGTCAGCAGTATGGCCCAGTGCATGGCCGAACCGAGCCGAGCAGAGATGAGGCGACGCGAACGGCACGGAACGGACCCGAGCGGGGCCGAGCTAGGACACGACAGGACGAGCGGAGCTCCGCTGAGCCCAGCGGATGCAGCTAGACAAGCCAAGGGCAGGGCAGGCCTATCCCGGCGCGGCTTCACCCGAGCTGGGCCAATCGCTGCCCTGGGGCGGGGCAAGGGGCGGGGCGTGCCCCGAGAGGCGGGGCCGTGGGCGGAGCCTCTTGGCCGTAGCGGGAGCCGGTGGAGGGGACTGTTCTCGGGTCCGCTCTCGGGTCCGCTCTCGGGTCCGCCGCGGCCCCGCCGACAGATTGATGGAATCGCAGAACGATCTGGGTTGGAAGGGACCTTGAAGATCATCTAGTTCCAAGCCCATGCCATGGGCATGGACATGGACACCTTCCACTAGAACAGGTCACTCAAGGTCTCATCCAACCTGGCCTCGAACACCTCCAGGCAGGGTGCATCCATAACCTCCCTGGGCAACCTGTTCCAGTATCTCACCACCCTCGCTGCAAAGAATTTATTTGTAATCTGCCCCCCTCAAGCTTCAATCTATTACCCTTCGTCCTATCATCACAAACCTTTGTGAAAACTCCTTCCCCTGATTCTCTGTAGCCCACTTCAGGTACTCAGAGGCTGCTCAAAGGTCTCCTTGGAATCTTCTCCAACCAGCCCATCTGCCCAAGCCTGTCCTCACAGAACATGTGCTCCAGTCCCCTGATCTTCTTTGTGGCCCTCCTCTGGACTCTCTCCAGCAGTTCGATGTCCTTCTTCTGTTGGGGGCCCCAGAACTGGACACAGTGCCGCAAGTGGGAGCTCAGCAGAGCAGAGGGGCAGAATCACCTCCCTGGTCCTGCTGCTCACACTTCTCTTGGTGCAGCCCAGCACACAGCTGCCTTCTGGGCTGCCAGCCACCACTGCCAGCTCACACTGACACACCCAACTCCTCCTCTCGACTGCTCTCAAGCCACTTCCTCACCCAGCCTGGATTTGTGCTCGATAAAAGCACTGCCAAGTCCCAGTTCACCCTGAGATAGAATAGATTTATTAGCAAGAGGTAATCAGGAAACATATATTTTTACAAAAAAAATGGAAATCTCCTTCCAAACAAGCTGTTCAGTCGAAAGTTTTAGGGCTTTGAAAGAGAAATTCTCATACCACGAGGTATTGCTGACAGCAAAAAGTGTCCGGTGGCGCGTGGGGGCATGCCGGCCACGGGCAGGTTCACTGGGTCTGTGTCCTGTACACGGTAAAAAACCCATGGATATATTCACAGAATAAGCACTACATTACTATACTCCTGCTAGAAGGTGGTCAGACAGGACTACAGTAGATGTAAGAAAAACACTCGCTCATCGGTTGCTAACTCTACGGCATGTTACTCAGCGCGGTCACAAGGATTACGGGGCTACAGCATATCCACAGAAGCTTGGCAGGAGCTGGAGGCAGCAAGGAGTCCAGGGGATGGTCATATCTTCCCAGCTTGGGAGGGAACTGGAGGCTCCCAAGCACTGAGGGTGGCACAGGGAGAAAAGACAGCGTGGCACTGAACAAGAAACATCATACATCCTCTTTCTTCCTTCCTGCTCTTCCTTTCTTTCCTCTCCTTCTTGTTCTTCCTTCCATGCCTTCTCTTCCTTTCTTTCCTCTCCTTCCTGCTCTTCCTTCCCTTCTTTCTCTTCCTTCTCATCCAGAGCTTGCAGAGAGATGCTGCTGCCAGTCACCCCAGCACCAGGGGTGGCACAGAGAGGCCCCTCCAGCACTGAGGGATGGCACAGGGAGAGTGGGCAGCATCACAGAGTTCTCAACGTGTTCTCTTTCTCCTCTTCCTTCTCTTCCAAAGCTTGCACAGGGCTGCTGCTGCTGGTCCCCCCAGCACCAGGAATGGCACAGGCGGGGAACCTGAATCCTCCCCGCAGCACCAAGGATGGCACAGGGAGAGTGGGCAGTGTGGTACAGAGTGATAAACATCAGTGTGTTCTGTTCTTTCTCTTCCTTATCTTACTCCTTTTCCTTCTCTATCTCCTTTTCCTTCTCTTCCAGAGCTTGCACAGGGATGCTGCTTCTGGTCCCCACTCCAGCACCAAGACTGGTACAGGGAGGGAACTGGAGGTCCCCTCAGCACCAAGACTGGTACAGGGAGGGAACTGGAGGTCCCCCCAGGCACCAAGGATGGCACAGGGAGAGTGGGCAGCATGGTACGGAGCAATAAACACCAACGTGTTTTCCTCCTTCTCTTCCAGAGCTCACACAGGGATGCTGCTGCCAGTCCCATCCGAGCTGCTCTGTGCTGAGCCCCACGGGGGACACAGATGTGTCACCCCCTCCCTGCCCACCCACCAGCCTCCCTGGAGAAGAACAAGTGACAAAAAGCTGATGGGCAAGAGCCTGGGACTCCAGCGCAGTGTCGGTGCATGAAACCTGGAAGGGTGCAGGGAATTCTATTGTGGGCTGGGGAGAAGGGCAGCAGGTGGCTGGGGAAGGACAGAAGTGGGCTGGTTGCAGGAGTCCCTGGGGGAGGGGTCCCTGGGGGGCGGGGGGGGGATATGTACAGCATGGTACAGCCTGTATACATGGCTGCCCCCACCTCAGGAGGGCAGCTTGGGCTCCAGCCGCAGAGAAGCCTCGTAAAGGCTTTCCTCGTCCATCACACACGACTGGTCCAGCAGGTACTGGGTCACCTGGGGAAAGGGAGAGCCAAACTGTTCATGGCAGGAGCCGCTTCTGCTGCAGCCCACCAGACATGGTGAAACTGGGAAAAGATCATAGAATCACAGAATTGTTTTGGTTGCAAGAGACCTCCCTAAGCTCATGGAGTCCCAACCATCAACCCAACCATGCCACCATAGCCATTAAATCACGTCCCAGGCAGGTTTGGAATGTCTCCAGAGCCAGAGACTCCATCACCTCTCTGGGCAGCCTGCTTCAGTGTTCCACCACCCTTAAAGGAGTTTCTCCTCATCTTGAGTTGAAACTGCTTATGTTCCAGTTTGTGCCACTTACCCCTTGTCCTGTCACTGGGTACCACTGACAGTAGCCTGGCCCCACCCCCTTGCCACCCACCCTTGAAGTTTTAATCAGCATTGATGAGATCCCCTCTTCAGGTTGCTCTTCTCCAGACTCAAAACCCCCAATTCCCTCAGGCTTTCCTCATCAGAGAGATGAGGGAGACAGGGAGAAGAGGCAGCAGGTGGCTCTGGGGCCAGGGCTGTACCTTGGGCTGGTGCTCAATCTTGTAGGAGGTCTGCTGGAACTGGCGGATCTCCCGTATGATGTGTGAAATCTGCCCAGGAGAAGACACAGCAGCTGTTGGCAGCTGGTGGGGCACCTTCCACCAGCTCCCTCTGACCTCAGCACGCTGCAAAGGGCTGCTGTGCTTCTTCCAGACACATCCCTCACCAGGGGCAGTGGTGCTGGGACACAGACCTGGCACCAAGCTGAAGGTTTCCAAGCTGCACCCCCTCAGGCCCTTGCTGGTGGGGCTGGCGGAACTCACCATCCTCATCTTGGAGAAGTTCACCAGGCCATCCTCGGTGTAGTTTGGGGTCCCCTCCTCAATGAAGGCCAGGTCAGTCAGGTACATTCCCAGGTAGGGGACACAGGGAGGGTCACAGCTTTAAGAGCAACCCAGGAACAAGTGAAAAAAAAAAAGAAGAAAGGAGTAAGGAAAGCACTTTGTTGAGGGGCTTTGCAGGGGAAGGTGGAACTCTCAGTCAGGAGAATCTGAAGGTTCCTCTCACGTACACACAACTCTTTCTCCTCACACACCCACAGCACTCATACAGCACCAGGCTCCTTGACCAAGCAAACACCAAGTGATGACAGCTTGGGGTCTAATGCTGTCCCTAGGAGGGTGCACAGCTGGCTGTGATGCTCAAGGGCCACCCCACTGCTGCCAGTAAGGTCCACCACCAGCTGGAGTGACCTGCACTGGCTGGTGGGAAGATGTAGCTCCTTATCTTACACTCTGGGGGATGGGGAACAAAATGTCCCCAAGTCCAGGAAGGATTCCCCACTCCAGTCCCCTTTATCCTGATTGCTCCACACCACAGCTCAGGGCAGCAGATCCTTGCTCAGGGTCCCTCCACAAGCTGCTTGCTGAAGTGGAAAGGAGTGTGTGCAGTTCAAAAATGATGTCCTGGGCAAAGCCCCATCTGCAGGGTGGGAGCTGGGATGGGGTCCAGGTGGGGTCCCTGTGGGTCTGCTAGCAGGAGGGGAATTGCTGCTCACTTACTTCTTCAGAGCCTCCCTCAGGTTCTTGAACCTGCCCTCAGAGGACACCAGCTTCTGCAGCTTGTCGATCAGAGCCTTTGTCTGCAAAACACAAAGAGGCACCTGCAGAAGGCTCTGGAAGGAACCTCCAGTCCATGGCCAGTGGGGTGAAGAAGGCTGCAGAACAAAGGTCACCCCTGTCCAGCTGCTCAGCACTCTTGTATGTCCAGAGGAGCTTAGCAAAAGCTGGAAAGCAAAGTTCCTCCAACACAGTCATGGAATGCCAGGCTGGCTTGGGTAGGAAGGGACCTTTCAAGCTCACCAAGTCCAACCCTCCACAGCCAGCAGGGACATCTGTAACTAGAGCAGCTTGCTCAGAGCCCCAGACAACCTGACCTGCAATGGTGCCAGGCATTGGGCATCTCCCACCTCTCTGGGCAGCCTGGGCCAGGCTCTCACCACCCTCAAGGTTAAACATTTCTCCCTTCTCTCTGGTTCAAATCTCCCTCTTTTGGTTCAAACCATCACCCTTTGTCCTGTCACAACAGGCCCTGCTCAAAAATCTGTCCCCACCTTTCTGACTGGCCCCTGGAAGTCCTGAAAATCCACCAGAGGGCCCCCATGGAGCCTTCTCTTCTCCAGGCTAAACAATCCCAACTCTCTCAGCCTTGTTTCACAGCAGAGGGCCTCCAGCCCTCCCAGCGTTGCTGTCGCCTTCCCTCCCCCTACTGCCCATGCTGCTGGGGATGGAGGCTCTCCACCTTCTCCTGAGCCTGCTGAATTCCAGATTCATCATCCTGCAGGCACAAAGCTTCTGTTCCATTTCCAGAGGAGCCCACACAGCAGCTCCTGCTCAGCAGCCCCAGGTCTCCATCAGGTTCCACCAAGCAGAGCTATTTATATCCCTGGTAACTCCAGAATTCATTCTCCTCATCCAGAACCAAGTCCAAGGAGCCCAGAACACCCATTCCTGGTGAGCATCTGCAAGTGCTCCAAGCTCAGGGACACTGTAGAAAAGGTCTCTCTGGCTGCACACCTGAGCCGGACCACAAATGAACCCAACAGCAATGCAGCCTTTGAGATGTCTCCTCAGCACCTCCCTGCTGGGAATGCCCTACAAAGACCTCACTCTAGCTCCTGGCTGGTTCGCCAATGTCTCCTGTCATCTTCACACCATCAAACCTTCTCCACGCCCTCCTCCTCCACACACACACAGAATCACAGAATTTCTTAAGATTAGAAAAGACCTTCAAGATCATCAAGTCCAATCATTAGTTTCACACTGACAAGTCCTTGACTAAACCAAATCCCTCAGCACAACCTCTATTCACCACGAATTGCTATGGTTGGAAAGGACCAGCAGGATCACCCAGTCCAACCTTCATCCCAGCATCTTTAATCACTAAACCATAGCCTCAAGCGTCACATTCACTCTTGTTCTTTAAACACCTCCAGGGATGGTGACTCCACCACCTCCCTGGGCAGCCTGTTCCATTGCCTGACCACCCTGCTCAGTAAAGAACTTAGAATCATAGAATCAGTCAGGGTTGGAAGGGACCACAAGGATCATCTAGTTCCAACCCCCCTGCCATGCCCAGGGACACCCTACCCTAGAGCAGGCTGCCCACAGCCTCTGCCAGCCTGGATGCAAACACCTCCAGGGATGGGGCCCCAACCACCCCCCTGGGCAACCCATTCCAAGTTCTCACCACTCTCATGCTGAACAACTTCCTCCTCACATCCAATCCGAATCTGTCCAACTCCAGCTTTGCTCCATTCCCCCTAGACCTGATAGGCTAAAAAGTCCCTCCCCAGCTTTTTTGTAGGCCCCCTTCAGATACTGGAAGGCCACAAGAAGGTCAGCTGGGAGCCTCCTCTTCTCCAAACTGCACAGCCCCAGCTCTTTCAGTCTGTCCTCACAGCAGAGGTGTGTGACCGTTTGAGCTAGATTTCTAACTCAGACATAGGAGAAAGTAGTGAAGAGGTGAACATTCTAGGGATAGGCTATATAACAGCAACCATGGATAAGTTAATNATGTAATTTTGTTGGATTTTTCCCCCCTTCTTCTCTTGTAATAGTATATTCTTTTCACGCTGTTATATTTAGTTTAAACTATAAGAAAATACAACTTCATTTTTACTGACTTTCTAAAAGAATCTGTGTTGTAGTGAGTTTATTCTACTGGGGGGGGCGGGGAGGAAATCCGCTCTAACCCAGTACAAGGTGCTGCAGCCCTCTGAGCATCCTCGTGGCTCTACTTCCTCCCAACGTCCAATCTAAACCTCCTCTGACACTGTCGTGGGGCAGGGCACTGTCCCACTGGAGGTTTGAATGAGGTGCGAACTGTGGCAGGGCAGGGCACTGCCCCACCGGAGGTTTGAATGGGGTGCGAACTTTGGCAGGGCATGCCCAAGCCCACTGCCCCACAGGAGGCACGAATGGGGCAGGAAGTGGTCTTCCTCCCTCCCCACCTCTGTCACCATGCCTACAGCGATCTTGGATTCTGGCAGGCACTGGACTCCGGACACTGCCGTGAAAGAGACAGTCTCCTAATCTGTAAGTAGGGCAAAGCTGTTTCATGCCCAAACCTTTCCAAATTTTCTGATATGTTTTCCAAAATTACCTGAAAAGGCATCATTGTGAAGACTTTTCCTGACCGAATTAGAACCCAAACTTAAACCAATTTACAAACAGACTGTGGGTGGGGCTTTTGGAAATTATAAAACCTACATAACTTATAATTTCTGCCCCTTCAACTGCCCACAATCAATACAGACACACACCTCAAAGAGGCTCAGCACACCCCACCCCACCCCGTGCCCCCTACCTGCTTGGAAACCTTCAGCCAGGTTTTCTTCAGGCGGAAGATGGCACTGCGGTTGAGGGAGGAGGTGATCTCCAGCACGGCATTGTAGTTGTGCAGGCAGCGGCAGATGTCGGCCACCGCCACCCACTTCTCGATGGCGCTCACCCGCGCATTGATCTCCTCGTTGCGGATGATCTCCGATGCTATCAAGTTGCTGACCTGGGAGGGGAACAGCAGCGCCAGCCCAGCCCTTAGGGCAGCTGTGGGCAGCAGCCACACAGGCTGCGTGGAATCACCAACCCCTTGCATTGGAAGAGAGATGCTGGATCACCGAGTCCAAGCGCCAGCCCGGCGCGGGCAGCTAGGCACCAAACCATCTCCCTCACCACCACACCAGCTCCCTCGCCACCACACCAGCTCCCTCGGCACCACACCAGCTCCTTCGTCACCACACCAGCTCCCTCGCCACCACACCAGCTCCTTCGTCACCACACCAGCTCCTTCGTCACCACACCAGCTCCCTCGCCACCACACCTCTACCGATTTCAAGGGATGTGGACTCCAACACTGCCCTGGGCAGCCTGGGACAGGCCTTGACAAGCCTCAGGGGTGAGAAATTGTTCCTCATGTCCAACCTAAACCTCCCCTGGGGCAACCTGAGGACATTTCCTCTTGGCCTATCACTTGTTCCCTGGCAGAAGAGACCAATCCCAGCCTGGCTCCAATTTCCTTTCAGGTAACTGTAGAGAGCCAGAAGGTCTCCCCTCAGCCTCCTTTTCTCCATATTAAACAATCCCAGGTCCCTCAGCTGCTCCTCACCAGCCCTGTTCTCCAGACCCTTCGCAGCTTTATTGTCCTCTCTGGACCTTCCCCATCCCCTCAGTGTTTTTCTTGGAGTGAGAGGCCCAAAACTGAACACAGGTTTTGAGGTGCCAAGTTCAGGCCTGACATTCCAAGTCAGGTTGGTTGAGGCTCTGAGCAACCTGCTCTAGTTGCAGATGTTGCTGCTGACTGCAGGGGGGTTGGGACTAGGTGACCTTTAAAGGCTCCTCTCCACCCAATCCAGCCTGGGATTCAATGATCTTTGCCTGTCCCCTGCTGCTTTGCACTTACATCATTGAAGTGTTTTGTGTTCTTCATGATGTAAGGAGTCCTTTCATTCTTCTCCAGCTTCATCCAACCTTGCCCAAAGAACTCTCTGCAAGCAAGAACATTCAGGTCAACATTCAGCTGGAACCAGATGATCCTTGTGGTCCCTTCCAACTCTGACTGATTCTGTGAACACTGACTCCTCTTTTCTTCTGGGACATCTAAACCCTGCAAGCTCTACTGCAACAACACAGGATGGAGATGCCACGGCTTTCACCCTCACACGGCTGGGAAGGCACCATGTGGATGCCCTTGGAAGTGCAATGGGCATGGGAAGCTCTCTCCATGCTGGTCATGCTGGGGACACCAGCAGATAATCCTCAGGGTGAGATCTCAAATGTGGGCTGGAGCCCAGCACAGGCTGCTTGGAAAGCAGCTGGAGAGGCTTTGCACCCTCCGGGTTTCGCTGGTGGCTGTGGGAGCCTTGGGTGGGCAGAGCAGCCTATCCTCACTTGTGGGGGTCACTCACTCGTAGGGGATCTTCTTGAAGACCAGGTGATCCAGCAGCGTCAGCTGCTCGGCGATCTCCAGGGCAGAGTGGTTCTCAAAAGGTTCTGCTTTGACTCCCTCAGCCTGAGCAACAAATAAGAGCTCATCAGGTAAGAGCAGAGCAACAATTCGGACATTCCATGCAGGGGTACCCATGGCAGCTTGCCCAGCATCACCATGTCCATGGGGGTTTGGAAGCTCTCCAGAGAAGGAGACTCCACATCCTCTCTGGGCAGCCTGCTCCAGAACCCTCACACCTGAAGTGTTTCTTCTCCTGTGCAGGGAAGCAGGAGTACAGGGACATCCCCTGTGCCCACTGCCTGGCTCTGGCTGAGTGCCACTTGGTGTCCTGTGCTTGGAGCCACCAGGACTGGTGATGAGAACCTCCAGCCCCAAACCACAAACAGCAGCTTCTCTGTGAGGGAACTGTTTGAAGTCCTACTACAACATCCCCCTCCTGGAAGCCAGCAGCAGCACCTCTCTCTTCCTCCTCAGGAGAAGCTGCTGCAGCAGCTCCCAGCATGGGACAGAGAGGTCAGGCTGGTGTCCCCTGGCCAGAGCCATGGGGGCAGGGGTGCAGGAGGACCACTGTGCAGGTGCAGAATGTGCTGTGCACCCTGAGAAGAGCCATGGCCTCTCTCAGCACCTTCTGTAGAGCAGAGGCTGGGGAAAGGCAGGGTGGCTCCAGGCACCCATGGGTGAGGTGGCCCCAGGAGCCCTCTCAGAAGGCCTCCCAGGCAGCACCACTTAACAGCTGGTGCCAAATCCTCTCCTGGCCAAGGAAGGGGTTGTGAAAGCAGCTCCTGGTGAGCAAACACCAGCTGGGCTCCTGTCCAAGGCCCAAGAGCCTCTGGAGAGGTTAGGTGGGTGCAGGCTGCAGGGGGGTCACACTCTGCCTGAGCACAGGGCACTGCTGACAGCAAACACTGCCACCAGTGCCACACAGGAGGGCCCCAAGGGTTCAGCATGCAGCACCATGCACACCCCCAGCTCATGAGGAGAGGCTCGAGGAGCCCACAGCCCCCCCACCCCACTGTGCCCCCTGAGTCCGGGTCTCCTTCATGTCTCCACCACTGCAGGGTCCATGTGCCCTGCAGCACCACACACAAGGGGCAGAGCAAAACCCTCTGCTTGGCTCCTCCTCCCTCCTCCACGGGGACTTCCCATTACTGCTGGCTACAGATGAAAGCTTAAACCTCTCCCAGAAAAGGGGCCTCAGCCACTCCAGAAGCCACCAGCTGATCCTGGGGACAAAGCTGCTGTTGTTGCAGGTGCACCAGCCCAACTTCAAGTGGCTCTGGAGTTCTCCTGGGAGCAAACATTGCTGCAGCAAGCAGGAAGGTGGCAAACACCTTGCACAGCCACGCTGAGGGCCTGGAATCCATCCCAGCTTCCTGGGACATGGAACCAGTGCAGGTCTGGGGGGACAGGGTGGAAACCCACAGGGTCCTCCTGCATCCCTGGCGGCAGCAGGTGGGCACATCTCCATGTCCACTTCAACCACCTAATGTGCTCAGTGGGCTGGACTGCTGTTGCCTCTGCCCAGAACAGATCCAGCTGTGCTCACAGCTGGCCCCATCCTCAAAAAACCTCAACCTGCTTTGTAGCTGTAGGCCTGGACATGAGGCTCGGAGAACTGCTCTCCAGCCAGCTGGGTGTGCTGGAGCACCTTTAGCTACTCCCCTCCCACCACGCCCAGCTACCAGGTGGAAAGGTGAAGAGAAGCAAGGTTTTACCATCTGAACCACCTCCTCCAGGGTTATCTGGTTGTCTCCTGGGTCCTCCTGCGTCAAGGTCCTACGGCAGAAGACAGCGTCAGTCTGGCTGGGAAAGCCCCAGAGCTGCAGAGCTCCCACAGCGCTGCAGCAGGACCTAGTGGTTGCTCAGGTTAATCACCTCCAGCTCCCGTTTCTCATATTGAAGAGAAAGAACTTCTCAGCCAAGGCCACAGCTGGCCCCATGTCTGTCACTTGGGCACTAAGACACTGCTCTTTTGGCCACCATAGGGTGGCCAGGGCTGATCAGAGGGGCCCACAGCCACGGGGAGCCGTGGTGCTGTCCCACTGCCCAACAGCAGGAAGAGCCCTGGGCTCAGTGGGTTCCACACAGAACCTTACAATCATGGAATCCCAGACTGGTTGGGGTGGGAAGGGACATTTCAAGCTCACCCAGCCCAACCCTCTGCAGCCAGCAGAATCATCTGCAACTAGAGCAGGTTGCTCAGATCCCCAGACAACTTCACCTGCAATGGCTCCAGACATGGGGCATCTCCCACCTCTCTGGGCAACCTGGGCCAGGCTCTCACCACCCTCAGTGTCAAACATTTTTCCCTTCTCTCCAGTGTGAATCTCCCTCTTTCAGTTCAAATCATCACCCCTTGTCCTGCCACAACAGGCTCTGCTCAAAAGCCTGTCCCCAGCTTTCTGATCAGCCCCTTCGTGCACTGGAAAGCCACCAGAAGGTCTTCCTGGAGCCTTCTCTTCTCTAGGCTGAACAATCCCAACTCTCTCAGCCTGGCCTTACAGCAGAGGGCTCCCAGCCCTTGGCCATGTCTGCACAAGGGTGGGGATCATACTGCACCCATGGCCTCCCATCAGGTTCCTGATGCCAGCACCACCTGTCCTCCTCCCCGGCACTGTCCTGGGGACCTCCTACTGCTCTTATCCCAGAGGAGATCGTGGAGCAGCTGCCAAAGGCAGCATTTGGGAGAAGTCACCCCCAGCTCTGGCCCTTCACCTGATGATGTTGGCAGCTGCCTTCCTCTCTTGGGTCAGGAGCTCGGGGTCGTGGATGACCTCCTCCAGGAAGCCAATCACCCTGAACTTCAGCTCCTCGTTGGTTTCAAAGTCCTGCCAAGTCCAGCACCAACACATCATGATGTGCTCTGCTCCCTGCCTGCTGCAACCTGGCTGAGACCCAGAGCCCAGTGCTGCCAGCATGGGGTGGGCTGAGGGCTGAGCCTGCCTCTTCCCCCCAGATTCCCACCCCTCAGCACCCCACAAACAGGAACCATCTGGGATGGCTCATTCTGTGCCGTTCCACTGGGAGAGGCAGAGCAGTTCCCCAGCAGGGCACCATTCCACCCCCCACCCCAGCAGCAGAGAGGGACAGGGACAGCAGGCAAAGCCACCAGGCTCCCTAACCCTGACCCCAACACGGAAGCCCCACCAGGAAGCAGCCCTTGCAGCAGCTCCTCTTCTCCTAAACCAAGCTGGGAAGTGACCAAAGGTTCCACCTCTCTGTGCTGGGGCTCCCCTTGCCCAGCTTCACAGCTTCCATCTCCTCCCCATGCCCACTCTTTCCTTTCACTAGGAGGTGCCGAACCGCCCTCCTGCCGGGAGCCTGAGGGTGGGGAGTGACCAGGACATCCCTCCCCCAGCACCCACCTGCGAGTGCTTGGAGACCCAATGCCGCAGCACGTTGAGGACGCGGTTGGTGGCCGCCCTGCGGATCACAAACTCCTTGTCCCCGTTACGCTGGTCCGTGGGGAAGCCTGAAACTGCCCAAGGCCCCCCAGATTCCCATCAGGAACCCCTCACCCAGATGGTCAGGAGCAGCCAGGTCTCCCCAAGCATCCCCAACCCCGAGGGTGCCCACCTAGAGTGGGCAGGTGCTGGGCTGGGGTGCTCTGAGGGTTGTCCCCACAGCGCAGGGTTACCCAGCGCCGAGGACAGTGGGAATGGGGACCCCGAAACGGTGTTCCCCCCCCCAGGGCAGGGTACCTGCGCTGGCAAGGGACATCCTGCGGTACTTCTCCTTGGTGGGGGTGCCCTCGTTGGCCCCTGCCGTGGCGATGGCGAAGGCAGAGGCAGCAGACAGGGCACTGCGGCTGCTGTCCAGCTCCCGGCACGACGTCATCACCACACCGTTGTTGTAGGAGAACAAGGAGAAATCTGGAAGGGGGGAGAAGAAGGCCCCATGGCTGCGGCCAGCTCCACGGCACAGGTGGGTCCCTCCCAAAGCCCCAGTGCCTGGGCAGGGTCATGGCATGTAAAAAACTAGGGGAGCTCATGGGGGTAGTGGGTGCAGATGGCCAACACAGCTCTGCTCCTGATGGAGAGCTGCCTTCCACCCCACCAGGGCCCAGGTGGGTCCCCCCTGCAGCCCCAGTGCCTGGGCAGGGTCATGGCATGTAAAAAACTGGGGGGGCTCATGGGGGTAGTGGGTGCAGATGGCCAACACAGCTCTGCTCCTGATGGAGAGCTGCCTTCCACCCCACCACAGCCCAGGTGTGTCCCCTCCCCTGCAGCCTCAGTGCCTGGGCAGCATCATGGCATGCCGAGAACTGGGGGGGCCTCATGGGGGTGGTGGGTGCAGATGGCCAACAGGGCTCTGCTCCTGATGGACAGCTGCCTTCCACCCCACCAGGGCTGGGGCAAAGCAGATGGTGGCATAGTTTAAGCCCAGCCACCTGCTAACAGCTGCTTGCTTTAGGTGAGCACAGACTGGATGGAGCTCATGGTTTAAGGCAGCTTTGGATGCCATCACAGCAAAGACTTTCTCCAGCATGGCTTTAGCAGGAGTTCAGTCCAGAGGGAGCTAGAGATGGTATTCAGATGGCTGCAGTGGAGACTTGGGCAGACAGGCTGATGCTTGGTGGCAGCCCTGGCTCATGTCTCCAGCAGCTCATATCTTGAGTGTTCCTACAACACCAGATCAGCCCTGGGAGGGAAGGAAAGGGCTGAGAAGAACCACAGAATAGTTTGGGTTGGAAGGGGCCTGGGAGATCATCTAGTTCCAACACACTGCCACGGGCAGGGACACCTCCCACTAGAGCAGGCTGCACAAGGCCTCATCAACCTGGCCTTGAACATCTCCAGGGAGGGAGCATCCACAACCTCCCTGGGCAACTTGCTGCAGCAGGATGTGCAGAGCAGCACTGGCACATAGGCAGAGGCATCGACACTTCCCTGGCCCCTTTCAGGAAGGCAAAGGGTGAAGTCCTGCTCCTTCTCCACAACACTGAAGATCTGCTTCAGTTCCACACCTGCAGCATCTCGTGGCCAGCTTCAGATGGCCCCAAGCAGGACAGCTGCCAGCTCACTCCTTACCTGATGAATTTTTGCCCTTGACAGACTTGGGAGTGGTTGGAGATTTGGTTGGGGAAGATTCAGCCTCAGCTTCATCGCTCTGGTTGGGGTCTGTGTCTGACTCCTCCCGGACAGACACCTCGGAGCCTGAGGAACAGGAACTCATCACCATCCCAGCGGGTCATGGCCACACTCAGCTGCATTTCAGCTCTTCCAGATCCTCCCGAAGCCTGCACCATCCCAGCTGGGCACAAGTGACTGAACACCAGGGAGGGACACAGAGTCCTGCAGCTGCTGCGGGTGGGATCTTGTGGAGGGGCTTTTGGGTGGTTTTCTTGCTCTGTTCTCACACAGAACTGGAAGGCTCTGCCCAGGTGTTGCCCACTGGGACCACAAGTGAGCTCCAGCCCGTGTGGGGCAGGACATGGTTGGCTCCCTCTCAGTAAAAGGCTGTGGGACAAGCTGAGGCAGCCTGTCCCCCCAGCTCAGGCTGGGTTGTCCTCTGCCTTCAGCTATGGCCACCTCCCAGACAGGCTTTGCCCCCTTGCCTGGGTGCAGAAGGTGCTCACCCAACCTGCAGTGAGGAAGAATCATGGCATCACAGAATGGTTTGGGTTAGAAGAGACCTCACAGATCATCAAGTCTCACCATTCCCCAGCACTGCCAGGTCGCTGCCAAACCATGCCCCTCAGCACCAGACCTACACAGCTTTGAAGCCCCTCCAGGAATGGGGACTCCAACACTGCCCTGAGCAGCCTGGGACAGGCCTTGACAGTGCTCAAGGGACAGAAATTGTTCCTCATGTCCAACCTGAACCTGCCCTAGGGCAACCTGAATCTATTTCCTCTTGTCCTATCACTTGTTCCCTAGAAGAAGAGACCAACCACAACCTGGCTCCAATCTCCTTCCAGGCATCTGTAGAGAGCCAGAAGGTCTCCCCTCAGCCTCCTTTTCTCCAGGCTGAACAACCCCAGCTCCCTCAGCTGCTCCTCACCAGCCCTGTTCTCCAGATCCTTCACCAGCTTTGTTGCCCTTCTCTGGACCATCCCCAGCCCCTCAGTGTCCAGTGAGGGCCCCAAAACTGGAGCCACACTACTGCTGATCCACCACTGACACCTCTCTGCCATCGCTGCCACAGCCTCTGCCACAACCAGTGCCACTGCCTCCCCAGTACATAGGGGGCTGCTACATGCCTGCTGGTGGGACCAGAGCTCTCTGTGCCCACCCCTCAGCAGCACACAGCCACACTGGCTGCCACAAACTCCCTGGGCATGGTATGCCTGCTCCACCACATGTAGAATCAGTCAGGGTTGGAAGGGACCACAAGGATCATCTAGTTCCAAGCCTCCTGCCATGTCCAGGGACACCCTACCCTAGAGCAGGCTGCCCACAGCCTCTGCCAGCCTGGCTGCAAACACCTCCAGGGATCTGGCCCCAACCACACCCCTGGGCAACCCATTCCAAGCTCTCACCACTCTCATGCTCAACAACTTCCTCCTCACATCCAATCTGCATCTCCCCACCTCCAGCTTTGCTCCATTCCCCCTAGTCCTCTCACTACCTGATAGCACAAAAAGTCCCTCCCCAGCTTTTTTGTAGGACCCCTTCAGATCCTGGAAGGCCACAAGAAGGTCACCTGGGACCTCCTCTTCTCCAGACTGAACAGCCCCAACTCTTTCAGTCTGTCCTCATAGCAGAGGTGCTGCAGCCCTCTGAGCATCCTCCTGGCCCTTCTCTGGACACACTCCAGCATGTCCACATCCCTCTTGTAACAGGGGCTCCAGAACTGGATGCAGTACTCCAGGTGGGCTCTCACCAGGACAGAGTAGAGGGAGAGAATCACCTCTCTTGACCTGCTGGCCACACTTCTCCTGATGCAGCCCAGGCTCTGCTTGGCTTTCTGGGCTGCAAGTGCACACTGCTGGCTCATGTTGAGCTTCTCATCCACCAGCAACCCCAAGTCCCTCTCCTCAGGGCTGCTCTCCAGCCAGTCACCGCCCAGCCTGGATTTGTGCTTGGAGTTGCCTCAACCCAGATGCAGGACCTTGCACTTGGCCTTGTTGAACCTCCTGAGGTTGGCTTGTGCCCACCTCTGCAGCCTGTCCAGTTCCCTCTGGATGCCATCCCTGCCCTCCAGCCTGGCTGCTGCACCACACAGCTTGGTGTCATCAGCAAACTTGCTGAAGGTACACTCAATGCCTTTGTCCATGTCACCCATGTGTCTGTCTCTATGTCCTCCACCAAGTGCCCACCAAAAGCAGTGCCCTCCCCAGGCTGGAGCCCACCCTCCTGCAGCCCCACAGCGACTCACTCTGCTTGCTTGGCAGTGGCTCCTCCTGCTTCTCGGTGGCTGCTTCTCCTTCGTCGGGGATCTTGTTGGGGTAGCTGCTGGATACGTAGAGCTTGTTGATGTCCAGGGTGGTCTTGCTGAAGGGGGCCATGGAGGAGTAGACGCTTGCATAGCCATTGGAGGAGCAGCTGAGGGCAGCCAGGTCCAGCGCCTTGCCTCCCGTGATGATGGGGATGTTGAGGGACAGCTTCCTGCGCCGGCTGGGGGATGAGGACTTGGTGATGGAGAGAGGAGGAGGAGAGGAGAACTTGCGGTTGGCTCGGGGCGACTTGGGGGGCTCTCCGTACAGCAGCTTGTTGTTCTGGCTGTTGGCAAACAGGAGCTCCAGGGACCTGGGTGGAAGGACAGGCAAAGGCTGAATTCACACCTAGCTCTGCCTGAGGGCTCCTGGAGGTCCCCAGCAGCATCTCCAGCAGTGCTGGGTCTCCAGAGCATCCATGGAGCATCCATGGCACAGCTGGCATGAGCCCCTGTAACCCTGCTCCCATCACCCAGCCCTCCCAGAAGCCCAGGAGGAGGGAGCTTGGGTTGGAACTAGATAATCTTTAAGGTCCCTCCCAACCCAAACAATTCTTTGAATCTATGATTTAGTTTTCATGCTGAGGTTGGTTAGATCTTGCCCCAGGTTGCTCAGAGAGGGGAGATGCCCCATCCCTAGAACCCCCATTCTTGGCCAGGTTATTCTGGGGCTATGAGCTACCTGCTCTAGTTGCCAGCTGCACCAGAATTGGACTGGATGAGCTCTAAGGTCTCAAACCAGTCTGGGATTCTTCCCCAGCCTGAGGGTATCATAGAATCAGTCAGGGCTGGAAGGGACCAAAAGGATCATCTAGTTCCAAGCCCCCTGCCATGCCCAGGGACACCCTACCCTAGAGCAGGCTGCCCACAGCCTCTGCCAGCCTGGCTGCAAACACCTCCAGGGATCTGGCCCCAAGCACCACCCTGGGCAACCCATTCCAGGCTCTCACCACTCTCATGCTGAAGAACTTCCCCCTCATATCCACTCTGAATCTGCCCACCTCCAGCTTTGCTCCATTCCCCCTAGTCCTGTCACTCCCTGATAGCCTAAACAACTCACAGGGACCAGGTGAAAGACCTTGAGCAACCTGCTCTAGTGGCAGGTGTCCCTGCCCGTGTAAACAGGGTTGGAACTGGATGATCTTCAAGGTCCCTTCCAACCCAAACCATTCTGCAATCCTGTGAAGCTATGAAAGAGCCCTGGGGGGGGCAGCAGGTCCAGGCAGGTCTGAGGGGCAGAGGAGTGACCCAGGAAGCCCTCCCTGAACCCGGGCGGGAGCGGTGAGCGTGGCGGGCAGGGGAGGGACGCCAGGTGGCCTCACCGTGCGGGGATGGCGCTGATGGGCTTCTTGTAGATGGTGATGAGCTTGTCGAGGACGACGAGGGCGGTGGTGAAGACGCGGTAGGAGTGCAGGAAGGTGTTGAGGAAGTCGATGCTGAGGAAGCGCAGGTCGGTCAGGCGCTCCAGCAGCCGCTCCACGCTGGCGTAGCGGATCTGCAGCACCTTGCACGAGTTCATCGTTTTACTGAACCTAATGTCAACATCATCACAATAGAGGCTGGCGTCAGACCTGCGGGGAGACAAGACACCTCTGCTGCCACCTGCAACCACACCGGCAGCTGCCCCACGCCAGCAGCTGCACCCCCCACACCACCCCCCCAAAGATGCGCGGGTGCCTGGCAGAGAAGGTCTCCTTCACCGTGTAACCCACCCCTGGTGATCCTGCTTGGGCAGGGGGGTTGGACCGGCACAGGCGACTTGCTAGAGGGCAGGGATGTCATCCAGAGAGACCTGGGCAGGCTGCAGAGGTGAGCCCAGGCCAACCTCATGACATTCAACAAGGCCAAGTGTAAGGTCCTGCACCTGGGTGGTGGCAATCCCAAGCACAGCTCCAGGCTGGGTGGGGAATGGCTGAGAGCAGCCCTGAGGAACAGGACCTGGGGGTCTGGGGTGATGAAAAGCTCAAGATGAGGCTGCAGTGTGAGTGCAGCCCAGACAGCAACTGTGTGCTGGGCTGCAGCAAGAGCAGCTGTGGGCAGCAGGGCAAGGGAGGGGATTCTGCCCCTTTGCTCTGCTCTCCTCAGACCCCACCTGCAGTACTGTGTGCAGTTCTGGAGCCCCCAGCACAAGCAGGACATGGAACTGCTGAAGCCACTCCAGAGAAGGCCACAAAGATGCTCAGAGGGCTGCAGCAGCTCTGCTATGAGGACAGGCTGAGAGAGTTGGGGCTCTGCAGCCTGGAGAAGAGAAGGCTTCGAGGAGACCTTATAGTAGCCTTCCAGTATCTTGAGTGGGCCTACAGGAGGGTTGGGGAGGGACTATTCACAAGGTCTTGTAGTGACAGGATGAGGGGGAACGGGTTCAAACTGGCAGAGGGGAGATTTAAATGGGATGTTAGGAGGAAGTTCTTTACAGTGAGGGTGGTGAGACACTGGCATAGGTCTCCCAGGGAGGTTGTGGCTGCTCCCTCCCTGGATGTGTTCGAGGCCAGGTTGGATGAGGCCTTGAGAGACCTGTTCTAGTGGGAGGTGTCCCTGCCTATGGCACAGGGGGGTTGGAACTGGATGATCTTTGAGGTCTCTTTCAACATAAACCATTCTATGATTCTATGATCTATCCAACCCCTACCATTCTGTGATAAATCCCTGTGGAGAAGCTAGCACTGCACACCCCAGCCCCAGAAGGCTGGAGAGGGACTTTTCCTGATGGTGCCTAGCGACAGGACAAGGGGGAATGGTTTGAAGCAGAGGGAAAGCAGATTGAGATTGGATCTTAGGAAGAAGTTCTTCAGTACGAGGGCGGTGAGACTCTGGAATAGGTTGCCCAGAGATGTGGATACCTCCTCCTTGGAGGTGTTCAAGGCTGGGTTGGACCTGCTCCAGTGGATGGTGTCACTGTCCACAATAAGGGGGTTGGAACCAGATGATCTTTAAGGTCCTTTCCACCCAAACCATCCTGTGATTCTATGGATCTATGATCACATAGGGCAGGGGGTTGGGTGAAACACGTGGAATTGGCCATCCTTGAGATCATCCCAAAGACTCTTCCCAGGCAACAGAAGACCCACAGCCACATGGGTGGTCAATGTGGGGACATCCCACTGGGTCTGGACCCATCGTGTCCCACCAGCTTTGCCTGGAGCCCTTCATATTAGATGGCACTCACCCCACCCCCAGTACCACACATGTCCCTCACCCTTGCAGCCCTGCACCCCAATGAGCACATGGCAAAGCCACGGGGCAGCTCCTGGCAGCACTCAGATGCTGCCAAAGCTGTGCCATGGAGCCATGCAGATCCTGGCACCTTATCCAGTGCCCAGGCACAGCAGCACTCACTTGATCATCTGGGGGACAGTGACCTTGGAGTTCTCCTCGAAGGCATTCATCATCAGGCCGTTGCAGCGGATGTTGTCCACGCACTGGAAGAGAAGTGGGTGGGTGGTGGGAGAAGGTGGTGGCAGTGAGGACATTCCCACTGCCCGCCTGGCTTGGACATCAAGTCACAGAATTTCTTGGGTTGGGAAAGACCTTGGACATGATCAAGTCCAACCCAGCACTGCCAGGTCACCACCCTAACCCTCTCAGCATCACATCTCCACAGCTTTGAAACCCCTCCAGGGTCAGGTCCTAACAACCCTCAAGGGGAAGAAATTGTTCCTCGTGCCCAACTTAAATTTCCCTTGAGGCTGTCTCCTGCCTATGGCAGGGGTTTGGAACTGGATGATCTTCAAAGTCTCTTCCAACCTAAACCATTCTATGATTCTCCTGTGATTCTTTTTGTTCCCTGGGACAAGAGACCAACCCCCATCTGTCTCTGGCCTCCTTTCAGGGAGCTGGAGAGAGCCAGAAGGTCTCCCCCCGGCCTCCTTTACTCCAGGCTGGAGAGCTCACCTCCAAGTCCCCCTCTGCATGGAACCCAGATGACCAAGGTCCATCCATGCTGCTAATCCCAGCCTGATGCAGCAAGACCTCAGCCCGCAGCAGATCCCAAGCACCCCAACGTTGCCAGGAAAGCACCCAGAGTGCAGACCTAGCTGGGGGCTGCCACCCAGCAAACACCAAGTACAGTTCTGGCTGCCCAGAGCCACCCCACATCCCCTGGCATGCTGCACCATGACACCTCCTTCCTGCCAGCTCTGTTCTACCTGGCTGATGTCGCTGGTCCATGCAGCCTTCTCCTGCCTGGATGAGGCCACCAGGATCACGGTAAAGGATGAGGAATCTTTGGGCTCCACCACGATCTTGAAGTCGAGATGGTCGATGTCTTGCCCTGATGCTTTTGCTTTGGAGCAGAAAATCCCCACAGAGTGATCACTGAAAGACCTCCTGGGCCCTCACCCCAGCATGGGTCTGATCTTTGAGGAGTTTGGGGGGTGTCAGTGGTGAGGCTGGGATCGGTTTGCTGGGCAAAGGCTCCATGAGTGCGAAGTGAAGGAGAAGGTCTGAACGTGCAAGCTTAGTACACAGTAAAGGCCTGACAAGATCATCACAGAAAGATGGAATCCCAAACTGGTTTGGCTAGGAAAGGACTCTTCAAGCTCACCCAGTCCAACCCCCTGCAGTCAGTGAAATCATCTGCAACTAGAGCAGGTTGTTCAGAGCTCCAAATAACCTGACCTGCAATGGTACCAGGGATTGGGCATTTCCCACCTCTCTGGGCAGCCCGGGCCAGGCTCTCACCACCCTCAGGGTCAAACATTTCTCCCTTCTCTCTGGTCCAAATTTCCCTCTTTTGGTTCAAACCATCACCTCTTGTCCTGTCACAAGAGGCCCGGCTCAAAAGTCTGCCTCCAGCTTTCTGACTGGCCCCTGGAAGTCCTGAAAGGCCACCAAAAGGTCTCCTTGGAGCCTTCTTTTTCTCCAGGCTGAAGAACCCCAGCTCCCTCTGCCTGGCCTCACAGCAGAGGGCTTCCAGATCATCACCTCCTCGAGTGCTCAGCACTTGAACTATCTCCAGCCCTGCTGCAGCTGGTTTCACACCACACAGCTGGGTGCCAGCAATGTCCTGGATGCCACCGTGGCCAGGACTGTGCACACCATCAGCACTGACCATGCTGCCATGGCTCCTCATGCTGGACCACTGGCAGCTGCCTTCAGCAGCAACCCTGTGCCAAGGCTCTGGCATTAGGTGCAGCCTCCAGCAAGACCCACACCCCTGGCATGTCCCTGGCCATGGGCTTTGCCCACCCCACACAATGGGGTGACCACTCAAAGCTGCCTGAGGTGCACAGCAGGAGACTCTGCCACACTGGTGCTGCAGGAAGAGGATGTGGAGGCCCCACCATGGGAAGTGTTCGAGATCAGGTTGGATGGGGACTTGAGCAACCTGGTCTAGTGGAAGGTGTCCCTGCCCATGGCAGTCAGGTTGGACAAGAGGATCTTGCTCCTTCTGGAGGGCATCTCAAGGCACTTGGAAGAGAAGAAGGTTATCAAGAGTAGTCAGCATGGATTTACCAAGGGGAAGTCAGGCTTGACTAACTTGATAGCATTTTACGATGCCATAACTGAATGGGTAGATTCAGGGAGAGCACTGGATGTAGTCTATCTTGACCTTAGCAAGGCCTTTGACACCATCTCCCACGACATCCTAGTGAGCAAGCTCAGAAAGTGTGGGCTGGAAGAGCAGACAGTGAGGTGGACTGGGAAATGGCTACAAGAGAGAGTTCAGAAAGTGGTAATCAATGGTGCTAGGTCCAGCTGGAGAGCTGGAACCAGTGGAGTCCCCCAGGGATCAGTGCTGGGTTCAGTCCTGTTCAACATCTTCATCAATGACATTGATGAGGGGACAGACAGACAGACACAGTCTGCTCAGCAAGTTTGCTGATGACACCAAACTGGGAGGCTTGGCTGATCCAGCTGAAGGCTGTGAGGCCATCCAGAGAGACCTGGACAGACTGAGAGCTGGGCACAGAGGAGCCTAATGAGGTTCAGCAAGGACAAGTGCAGAGTCCTGCATCTGGGGAGGGAGTCCTGCACCAGGTTTGGGAGGTGATCTGCTGGAGAACAGCCCTGTGGAAAGGGACCTGGGAGTGCTGGTGGATAACATCCATGGGACAGCAATGTGCCCTTGTGGCCAAAAAGGCCAATGGGATCCTGGGATGCATTGAGAAGAGTGTCCAGCAGATCAAGGGAGGTTCTCCTCTGCCCTGGTGAGACCTCATCTTGAATACTGTGTTCAGTTTTGGGCTCCCCAGTTTAAGAGGAACAGGGATTTGCTGGAGAGGGTCTAGTGGAGGGTTACAAG
This sequence comes from Psilopogon haemacephalus, assembly GCA_013396835.1. NCBI lineage: Eukaryota > Metazoa > Chordata > Aves > Piciformes > Megalaimidae > Psilopogon > Psilopogon haemacephalus. The sequence continues at coordinate 86,773 of VWZI01000272.1, read as the reverse complement.
GATGATGAGGGGACTGCAGCACTGCCTGATGAGGAGAGAATGAGGGACCTGGGGCTGCTTAGTCTGGAAAAGAGAAGACTGAGAGGGGATTTATTAAATGCTTATAAATATCTGAGGGCTGGGGGACAGAGGTGGGGACAGGCTCTGCTCACTCGCTCCCTGGGATAGGACAAGGAGCAATGGATGTAAGCTGCAGCACAGGAGGTTCCAGCTCAACACAAGGGGGAACTTCTTGACTGTATGGGTCCCACAGCACTGGCACAGGCTCCCCAGAGCAGTTGTGGAGTTTCCTTCTCTGGAGCCTTTCAAGGCCTGTCTGGATGTGTTCCTCTATGATCTGTGCTAGATTGTCTGGTCCTGCTCTGGCAGGGGGTTGGACTTGATGATCTCTGTGAGTCCTTTCCAACCTCTAACATCCTGTGATCCCTTCCAGCCCAAACCAGTTTGTGATTCAGCTGAGAGCAATTCAGTGGCCACAGCTTTGCTTTTGAGACGCCCCTGTCTGCTGGGCACCTGCTGGGACATCCATAAGCCTACCCCTGCAGGCTGCACCCGTGGGCAGGGGCTGAGCAGGGCCCTGGGCACGCAGGTGGGGTGGGGACACCTACCATCCTCATCAGTGCTCTCCTGCTCCTCCACCAGCGTGCAGTCGATGAGGGAGATGACGCCGTTCTGCAGGGATGGGAGTGGCAGCTCAGGGGCAGAATCCCAGCTGGGAGGCTGGACCCCAGACCCCCATCTCCTACTTCATCCCACCACCCCAGGATGGGGACAGGGTAGGGTGGTGCTGCTGTGGGTGCTGACACAGCCTGGGGCCACATCCTGACTGGTGGCACAGGGTGGATCTCTGCCTGTATCCTCGTGGTCCATGGGTCAGGTCACAGCAGCTTCACACCACGGTCCCCAAAAATCCTGTGGTTGTCACTGCTGACCACCCATATGGGCTGCAGCCCCCCCTAGGCTGGTCACTGAGTGCCAGCAGCCAGCAGCTGCAGGGAGGTTCCTGCTTAGTCAACTGCAAAACTTCCACTTTACAGAGGACTGAGCGCTGGGAGCAGACTGGGGGAGACTGGAAGCCTGTGAGACAGAGCTGGGCTATGCCCTCAGACTATTTATATCAAAAGGTGGGGGGGGCAGGTAACTGCTAAACCACCACACTCCCCGAACAGGGCATTGAGGTTTCTGCCTCAGGACAGGATCTTTTGTCAAGATTTCTGATTTATGCTCATCTGCCACAGCTCAGAGGTTGGCACATCCCTGACAAAGCACCAGGACCACGCCAAATCCTCCAGGAATTGAGGCTTGGTTTGGAGAGGAGTTTGGAGGACTTGGTTGGAGAACTTCAAGCAAGATGAGAGTTTCTCAAAATAATTTAAATCGGCAAACCCACTGCTCCCAGCCTGGCATCTGCAGGATGGATGCCCCCAGGGCAGACAAGGTGGCCCCAGACCCCAGCGTCACCAGGAGATCCAGTACCAGCCTCTGCCCCATCCCTGCATCCCAGCACCAGCTCCGAGCCCTTTCACAGTGCCCCCCACACCTTGGTGAGATGCAGCTTGCCCCCGGAGCCCCTGGTGCAGATGATGAGGTGCTTGGAGAAGAGGAAGCACTGACGCTCGCCCTCCTTGCGCAGCGATAGCGAGCCCAGCCGCCCGCGGGGCACCCGGCCCTTCTCTGACATGGGCACCTGGATCAGCGACCCTGCAGGGACACAGCACTGCTCACAGACCCCACACACCCTCACACCTCCTGCGTGCTCCACTGGGGCTGAGAGAGCACCAGTCACAGCCCCCAGCCCACCCTCACACCTCCTGCGTGCTCCACTGGGGCTGAGAGAGCACCAGTCACAGCCCCCAGCCCACCCTCACACCTCCTGCGTGCTCCACTGGGGCTGAGAGAGCACCAGTCACAGCCCCCAGCCCACCCTCACACCTCCTGCGTGCTCCACTGGGGCTGAGAGAGCACCAGTCACAGCCCCCAGCCCACCCTCACACCTCCTGCGTGCTCCACTGGGGCTGAGAGAGCACCAGTCACAGCCCCCAGCCCACCCTCACACCTCCTGGGTGCACCTCCTGGGCATGCCCAGGAGCTCAGGATGCATCCCTCTACGTATCTCATGGTAGGAAGCTGATGACAGTTAAAATGCATCCAAGATGCACCTTCTGCAGAGAGGACAACATGAAAGGAGGAAGAAGAGGAGCAGGGAGGGNGGGGGGGAAAAGGAGGGGGAAAAAAGGAGGGGGGAAAAAGGAATGGAAGAAGGGGATGGGCAGGAGGGAGGGGAGAAGGTGTGGGAGAGAAGAGGTGATACCTTGCCTGACGAAGGTCTGGCTGGTGTCCAGCAGGATCTCACAGCCCTCAATGATCATCCTCTCAATGGCCAGGTTCTTGCGGATGTTCTCGGTCTCGCTCACCTCATCATGCATGATCCTGAAGGAGGCAGAGGAGAGAACCTGGGCTCCAATTTTGCAGTTTCCCCAGCAGATCCTTTTGGACACAGGAAGGGGCTGCCCCAGGTGAGACCCAAACCAAAGGAACGTGGAGGGAGTTACAGGTGACATCTACAGCCCCGCAGCCCAGAGGCAACGTCAGCCTGGGCTGGACCTCTGGACCTCTGAGCATCTCAACCCAAACGTTTGGTGCTCAGAAATCACAAGACTCAGGTTTAGGGCAGAAAGGTCCCCTCTCAGCCCTGCCCAACACCCCTTCTCCTTGAGGAGAGGGAAAAGAGATGGGAACTTCATGGATCTCCTCAGGATCAAGGAGTGCTGGTGGGCTTGGTGCTACCACACCACACTGGGGCACAGAGAACACTCTGGTCTGAAGTCTGAAGAGGGAGAGGAGCAGAAATAGGGAATTGTGGCAAATTGATGGGTTGCTTGCTCTGGAGAACATGGAGACTCTTGGCCCTGTCCCATGGAGCAGCTCCACCAGCATCCACCAGCACCAAGGAGGGCCGAGTCAGCCTCTCAGCACCACCCCAACCCCCATCCCACCCCAGCTTCATCATCAAGAAGCCCTGAAAAATGCAGCCCCTGTCCAGAAGCATCTGGCACCCATCCCACCAGCCCCAGACTGGCACAGGAGATGACACTGGAACAGCTCAGCTTTTGAGGACAATGGGAGGGCAGGTCCTGCCTAAACTGTGCCCAAGCAGGACGTGTGGACAGCTGGAGATATGGGTGAGCTTCCCATGGTGCCACTCACTGCACCTCTGGCACAGGCAGGCAGATGTCCTTGTGCCAACACCCTCACCAGGGATGGCCAACAGGTTCTGAGTGAGCCAAGGCCTGAGCTTCTCCTGCATACTATCCCAGCAGGATGCCATAGCCCCTCCAACACCATCTCCACCCTGTACATGCTGCAGAATGCCCAGGCCACCTGGTCCCCTTGGCACTGCACCTCCCCAAACCCTGTGGATCAGGATCTGCCCACCCCGTCCCACTCTTTGTGCACCCCAAAGGGCAGCAGATGGTGCCACCAGCCTGCCCAAAGCTGTGAGAGCTGCCCTGGGGCCAGGGAGGGCAGTGGTGGGTCTGACCTGGAGAGCTCTTCCAGCTTGGACTTGGCGTAATCCAGGCTGTTCCTCTCCACGTGCTCGTGGGGGGTGTGAGCCAGCAGCTCATGCAGCGTCAGGATGTACCTGGGGATCTGGCACAGCAGAGCAGGGCATCAGCCATGGCATGCTGAGGGGGCACAGAGGGCTCTGGGTGCCCACCCTGAGCTGCTCCTGGAGCCACTGTGGCTAATGATGCTATGGCCAGAGACCATGCCTGGGGACACCATGCATTAGAGCCTCTGAGATCAGAATGCTTCAAAGCTCCTTCAACTTAATGAAGAGGAGGCAGAGTGTGGGGTTTGAACCAGCCCCCTCAGGTGCATGGGGGAACCAGAAAGCCTGCAGCTTCACCCATCAGGCACCCCACAGCACCCACCAGCCCAGCCAGGGCCTGAGCAAGCCCCTGAGCAGTGTGGCACCACAGAGGGTCCAGCTCCAGCCCATTTTCACCCAGGCTTTGCCTCCCCACTATCTATGCCTGCTCTGGAGCTCAGGTTTGCACCACTCAGCCCATCCCTCACTGCCCTCACTGGTGGCATCCCAGGGGTTGATCCTGGCACCAGCAGCCACCTGGAACATGGGGTAGGTCAGGAAGGTCTCCAGGGTCCTCTCCTCGCAGTCGGGCTTGGCTTCATAGTGCTTGAGCAGCTTGTCAAAGTCTCGGTTCTGCTTGCAGTGGGCCAGGATCTGCAGGCTGTACTGATGGTTCCTCACAAACTCCTGGTAGATGTTCAGCATGGGCAGCAGGATGTCGAACAGGTCGGCTGCCAGCAGAGAGGTGGTGGGGAGGTGGATGTGATGGTCCAACCCCACGGGCTCCAGACCTTCCTTACCCATTAATCCCTCCTGGGGACTCATGGTGCTTGTGCAAGCACAACTCCTGCCCAGTTTGGGGTTTAAGGGTCTAACTGGGCAGAGCAAGGCTCCTAGGTGCACCAGCCCACCCCTTCCACTGACCAGCAGAGCCAGGAAGGCAGGAACCACAGAACAGAACCATAGATTCATTAAGGCTGGAAAAGCCTCCTAAGGTCATCACATCCAACCCTCTACCCAACGCCTCCACAACCATTAGACCATGTCCACACCAGGATGGTGACTCCACCACCTCCCTAGGCAGCCTTTTCCAGCATCCCACAAAACTGGGGTTGGAGTCTGGGGCTTTTTGCTCCGGTCCTCCGCTCCACCACCAAGATGAACAAGCAACGAGGTGCTGTGTGATGAGTCTCACTGCAGAGGGCCTGTGGAGCTGGAGGAGGAGGATGAGGAGGTAAAGAGGCCAGGGGCACTCACCCAGCACAAGTGTTGGCCAGCTGGATATCCTTGCCTTGAGGCCTTGGTAGAAGATCTGGTGCAGAAACATGATGGTTTCACTGGAAGAGAAACCAAGGGGTGGGCAGAGAGATGGACAACAGCAAACTGTGAGGCATCAGGCAAAGTCACCAGCACAGAAGGGAGCAGGGCATGACCTGGAAGACCTAGGGAGGTGGCTGCGCAAGGTGGGGCTTCAGAGGTCTCCAAGTCATGCAGGGAATGATGGATGAGGACAGAGGAGGAGAGACTCGGGGAATTATGGAATGGTTTGGGTTGGAAATTACTTCTAAGTCGTCTAGGCCAACCTCCCTACAGGGGGAAGGGAGAGCTGCAACTACAGAGCGTGGTGAGAGCCTGGCCCAAGCACATCTCTGGAGCCATTCCAGACCAGGTTGTTTTGGGCTCTGAGCAACCTGCTCTAGTTGCAGCTGTCCCTGCTGGCTGCAGAGGGGCTGGACTGGATGAGCTTTGAAGGTCCCTTTCTACCCAAACCAGTCTGGCATTCTATGACAGAGCTGCTGTTAATTCTGGCACATCCTGGTGACACGTGTGGCATCACCATGGCACGGCTGGAGTCAGTGAGTGCCACCTCCTGGGCACGGCTGCTCTCAGGACACCTTGCAGCAACTGCAGGAGAGGCTACAGCTGCCCCTCCAGACCATCTCCCATGAGATCCTCCATCACTACCCATGGGCTGCTGCCAATGCCCAAGCACACCATCCTCCCCACCACCAGAGCCAGCATCTCCTACAGCTGGGCTGCTGGCAGCCTCAACCTGCTGCCAGAAGATCACCTCCTGTGTCACCTCACACCAGTGCCAAGCGCTGAGCAGGCTGCTTGTGCGGGTGTCCCATGGGGATGGTGAGCTTCCCTCCACAGCTACCATCCACACAATCACTGAACAGTTTGGGTTGGAAGGCACCTCTAGAGGTCATCTAGCCCAGCCAGATGAGCTGCACGCTCCTGAGGACCCCCTTAGCACCAAGCACCCCAATGCCCACGAGGTGTGCCACGGTGCGGGCAGTGTCCCACCCGGCTGGAGGCTCTGCCACGGAGCTGCAGAGCACCCAGGTGGCACCGACCTGTTGAGGAAAATGCTGCTGACGTCATCGTGCGTGATGGGAGGCTTCTTGGAGCTGGCAGCCATCCGCAGCGGCCGCAGGAAGTTGTTGACCAGGATGTGGAGCTGCTGCACGTACTCGGCCTCGGCCTCCAGCATGCTGAAGACAACCTGGTTGCGCTTGCGCATGCTGTCGGCGTGGGGGGACCTGATGTAGTCCTGGATGATGGTCTTCCACTTCCTCCGGCACAGCCAGCCCCGCAGGAAGCTCTGCACCTGCCAGCGAGCAGCGACCGCCCCGTGACCCACACAGCCACAGAATGCTAGGGCTTGGGAGGGACCTCTGGACATCAGCCAGGCCAAGCCTCCTGCCAGAGCAGGGCCACCAAGAGCAGGTCACACAGGAGCACATCCAGATGCATCCCTTGCCCTGCACAGCTGAGGACACCCTGCCCAGCCTTGTAACACCATTCCCAGGAAACTCCAGACCACAGAATCCCCAAATCCCAGCACAGTAGAAGGAAGGGACCTCTGGAGATCAGCCAGGCCAAGTGCCCTGCCAGAGCAGGGCCACCAAGAGCAGGTTACACAGGAGCACATCCAGATGTGCTCCCTGCACAGCTGAGGACACCCTGCCCAGCCTTGTAACACCATTCCCAGGAAACTCCAGACCACAGAATCTCCAAATCCCAGCACGGTAGGAGGAAGGGACCTCTGGAGATCACCCAGTCCAACCCCCTTGCTAAAGCAGGGGCACTCACAGCAGTCTGCCCAGCATCACAATGTCCAGGTGGGTTTGGAAGCTCTCCAGAGAAGGAGACTCCACCACTCCTCTGGACAGCCTACTCAAGGCCTCCAGCACCCTCACCCTAAGAAGTTTCTCCTCCTATCCAGGGGGAACTTCCTAGGCTCTAGTTTGTACCCATTGTTCCTCATTCTATCACTAGGCACCACCAAAAAGAGCCTGGCACCTTCATCTTGACACCCACCCCTCTGGAGACACCAAAAGCCCCCACTGGAGCCAGCACACATCTGAGGACCCAACTACAGAGAGATGCATTAGGACACCTCAAAGAGCTTCCAACTCTTCCTCAGGAACATTTTGCTCTTCAAAAAAAACTGCCAGCAGCAGAGCCACCTCCTCAGACAGCTCCTCCAGGCCAACTGCTCCAACATCTGCCACACCACCCAGAGCAGCAGGACCCACCAAGCACTGGCTCTGTCCCCAGCACTGCTCTGCAGCCACCGCTCACCTTCTTGATCTTCTTGATGTCGCTGTCGTCGTCGCTGGGCGCGCTGCTCTGGCCCGCCTGGATGCGCTCATGGTCCTTCAGCAGGGAGGCAATCTGCGGGCACAAGGTGGGCACAAGGTCACCTTGGTCATCCTGGTGCGCCCCAGGAGCTGAGGGCAACCACACCGTGCCAGGCAACAGCACATGCCTCCAGCTCAGCTCCTCGCCCAGGGACACGCTGTGCTGCTCCTGTCCTCGTGGGAGATGGCTGAAGCAGGTAACCTTAGAACATTAGGTGGAATGTCCACATGCTGGTGGAACATCCACATGCTGGTGTTTCTGCATGATGTGGTCTGAGCACCCACCCAGGGGAGGCTTTTCCTCCAATTCCCCTTTCTCCAATCCCAAATACTTTCCAGTGAGGGCAGTGAGATGCTGGAGCAGGTTGCCCAAGGAGGTTGTGGATGTTCCCTCCCTGGAGGTGTTCAAGGCCAGGTTGGATGGAACCTTGAGCAACCTGGGCTATTGGAAGGTGACCCTGCCCGTGGCAGGGGATTGGAACTGGATGATCTTTCAGGTCCTTTCCAACCCAAACTGTTCTGTGCATCTATGAAATCTGTGCCGTTGAATTCAGTCATTAGCACCTTGTCCCTGCACACCTTCTCCTTCAGCTTCATTGTCACTAAACCTCTGTCCCAGAGAGGCTTTGGCACCCACCGGGAGTCAGAATCATGGAATCTCAGACTGGTTTGGGTGGGAAGGGACATTTCAAGATCATCCAGTCCAAACCCCTGCAGTCTGCAGGGACATCTGCAGCTAGAGCAGGCTGTTCAGAGTTCCAAACAACCTGACCTGCAATAGTTTCAGGTACGTGGCATCTCCTGCCTCTCTGGGCAACCTGGGCCAGCCTCTCAACACCCTCAGGGTCAAACATTTTTCCCTTCTCTCCAGTCTGAATCTCTTTCCTCTAGCTCAAACCATCACCCCCTGTCCTGTCATAACAGGCCCTGCTCAAAACTCTGTCTCCAGCTTTCTGACCACCCCTTGAAAGGCCACCAAAAGGTCTTTCTGGAGACCTACTCCTGAAGCCAATGACCACCTCACCAGCCCACTGCTGGAGCAAACCCTTCCCTGCCACGGCAGCGCCCCAGAGCTGGGCACCATGGCCAGCCCTACAGCCCTTGCCAGGGTGCCACGGCCACAAGGAAAACCTGCAGTGCAGGTGACACAAGAGAAGGGCCCAGAGTGGCGCGTCCAAACCCGCGTGACAGCCTGGTGACAGCCTGATGACAACCCCTGTGACGTCGCCCGGTCCCTGCCAGCCTGGTGATGCCAGCCTGGTGATGCCACCTGTGGCTGGGCCCGGGGGAGCAGTGGCACGTCAGCAGGGCCAGGCCAGGCTCCTCACCTCGGCCTTCAGGCGCTCGATCTCGATCTCCCCGTCCTCGATCTGCTGCCGGAGTTGCTTGGCAACAGTCTTCTCCGTCTCCACGATCTGCAGGAGATGGAGGTACTTCTGCATCAGCGCCTCGTGCTCCGTCGCCAGGGTCCTGTAGCTGCAGGGGATGTGGGGGTCAGAGCCTCTCTTCCCCACCACCTCTCCATGATACCCTCCAGCACGGGCATGGACAGGGAGGTGTCTCCTCACTCCAGGTCTTTGTAGGGGCTTCTCCTGCCCTTGGTCCTCCAGCTCAGGGTACCTGAGGTGTGAACCATCTAGGAGGCAATGCTCCCAGTTTGGGATGCTGGTACTTGGGACTGGTTCGGAGAGGACTTGGGTTCCTCTCCAGGGTGCAAGTTTTAAGGAAAGGAGGCAAGAGACAAAGAAACTCCCCCTAAAAAACAAACAAACCAAAAGCAACCCTGGCAAAGGGACTCAACTCCATGTCCTGCCAGCAAAGGGGACCACCTCCACGTCCCGCCACCAAAGGGACTCACCTCCACGTCCTGCCACCAAAGGGACTTACCTCCATGTCCTGCCACAAAAGGGGACCACCTCCACATCCCAACAGCAATGGGACTCACCTCCACGTCCTGACAGCAAACAGGACCACCTCCACATCCCGCCAGCAAAGGGACTCACCTCCACATCCCGCCACCAAAGGGGACCACCTCCATGTCACAGATTCCCACCAGTTCATAGATTCATTGAATGGTTTGGGTTGGAAGGGACCTCAAAGCTCATCCAGTTCCAACGCCCCCTTGCCACGGGCAGGGACACCTCTCAGTAGCCCAGGTCACTCAAGGCCTCATCCAACCTGACCCTTAACACCTCCAAGGAGGGGGTATCCACAACCTACCTGGGCAACCTGTTCCATTGGCACCCATTCCAGGGAAGGAGCACACCAGTGGCACAAGCCCTTAGGAACATCTGCTCTTGCCAAGAGGCTTCTCTCATCTCCTCCATACAACACCCACCTGCCCCCACGTTTCTCACTGCCAGCCTGGCACCCTCCTTCACTGTGCCAGCTCCTGACCACCCTCCCACAGCAAACAAGAAAACATGGCATTTCCCTTGGCACAGAACCACCAACTTGGAGAAACCTCCTTCAGCCCAGTGCTGCTACTCCAGATGGTCTTTGAACCGCGCAGACCCTGGCACCAGGCTGGGACAGGCTGTGCCAGCCTGCCATGGTGGGACGGCAATGGGGTCGGGCACAGGGATGTCTGAACACAGCCTTCTGCGCGGCAGGAGGGTCCCCAACATGGGCGTTGGGGGTGGGTCAGAGGCACCACAGAGTTCCCAGCTCAACAGCTGTGTGCCCACAGCTCTGCCAACAGTCACTCTCGGGCACAGTTTTGCCTCTAGCACCCCCACGCCCGAGCCAGGGCCGGTGGAGGGCAATACCTGGCACGAGCTATGGCTGCCACCCACTCGTCGCAGTCCTTGGCATCCTCTGTCCTCAGCTCCAGGGTCTTCTGGTTCTCATGGTTGAAGTTAACGGTGAAGTAATGCTGGGGGAGCAAGCACAGGGGAGATCACCTCAGGACCTACTTTGCATCCCCCCCCGAACCCCACGTTTGCCACCACAGCAGAAGGGGCGAGATGTTGCTCCTGGCCGGGAGGCTGAGGTTGGGAGATGCTCCGGGGGTAAATGCCACCAGGCTCCAGCTAAACTCAAACCCACCCAGGAGCAGCACCCGGGGGGCAAGGCTTGCCCGGGGCACGGGGAGGAGGAGGAGGAGGAAGGATGCTCAGCCACACCGGGCAGCGGCACGAAGCCCTGCGGCTGGATGCTGGGCAGCTCTCGGTGCCAGGGGCTGGCACCGGGCGAGCCGGGAGGCTCCGAGGGCTGGGCCGGGGCTATTTTTAGCCTCCCTTGACATTTGCAGTGTTTGCGCTGATTGTGCTCGGTGCCAACCCGCCCGTGGCCGCGGCTGCCTCTCAGCCCGCTGAGGTCTCCTAGGAGACAGCCCCACCTGCAGGGCTGGAGGCTGGCGGAGAACGGGAACCGAGCCAGCGGGAAAAGCCCAGCCCGACACACCAGCCGGGCCGCCACAAAGACCCCACCGATCCCCACCGCCGGCAACTGCAGCTCCTCCCTGCCACCCTCATCCCCTTCCCATCCCTACCCAGCCCCAGCGGGGTGAGGCTGCAGGACCCAGTGAAAGGCGGGAGGCAGGCAGGGGCTGCTGCCGGGTGATGCTGGTGCAGGCTGCGTGGACGGGCAGATGGACACTCGGCTCTCCACACAGCACCATGAGCCTTGGGCTCACCTCACTGGCCGACAGCCTGAGAAACACCCTCTGAGGTGCCTCAGTCCATCTGAGGGGGGGGGCCTGGTGACCTTGCACTGGCCTGGAGCCACTCCAGAGCCCCCCTCCTTCTTAAACAGCCCTTTAGGGGCAACTGTCTGTTGGTGTGACCCTCTGAAAGTGCCAGGTCACCACCAAACCATCACCCTCTCAGCACCACACCTCCACGGCTTTGAAACCCCTCCAGGGATGGGGACTCCACCACTGCCCTGGGCAGCCTCAGACAGACCTTGACAACCCTCAAGGGCAAGAAATTGTTCCTCATGCCCAACCTAAACCTCCCCTGGGGCAACTTGAGGCCATTTCCTCTTGTCCTGTCCCTTATTCTTGGGAGAAGAAACCAACCCCCACCTGGTTCCAAGCCTCCTTTCCAGGAGAGCAGAAGGTCTCCCCTCTACCTCCATTTCTCCAGGCTGAACAAGCCAGATCCCTCACCAGCCCTGTTCTCCAGACCCTTCACCAGCTTAACTGCCCTACTCTGGACCTGCTCCAGCCCCTCAATGTCCTTCTTGGAGTGAGAAGCTACTTCTGTCCAGGATCCTATAGGTACAACACCTGTTTGTTTCCTGCTGCTCCTGTGGACAAGCTTTCTCCTCATGGAGCCCCCTCCACAGTAAAAGACATCCTTGTGCATCTCCCACCCCCTCCCCAGCCCAGCCAAGCTGGTCAGAGCTCCAGGCACCAGGCTGGCAGCTCTCCTGTCTGCAGGACACAGCTGGAGCTGCCGCAGCTCTGCAGCCCTTCACTCCTCGCCCCCTTCCTCTCCCTCCCACCCCCAAAGCTTTTATTGGCACCGAGACATCTCTGGTGGAAAATTCTCCCCCAGCATTGGCTCTCTGAGGGTGTGCAGCAGCTCTGTGCCCACCTCTCATGTCCCTTCCCTTGCCAACAGCAGCAGCCAGAGCTCCTCAGCTTGGCAGGTCTGGAAATCCTCCTCCTGAAACACCAACTCAAACCACCAGCCGTGCCTGGCCACTGCCTGGCTCCACTGCCCTGGCCCCAGGGACAAGAGGGATGAGAGAGCTCCTTCTCAGCCCCATTGCCCCCCGAGACTCCAGTGCCACATGGAGAAATCAGTTCCACCGATGCCAACAGCCAGAGCTCAGCAGAGCCCCACGGGACCTGAACATGGAGTGATGCCTCCACGGCTCCCTCAAACTGGTCCCTGCCCAGTGGGAGGGGATGGGATGTGGAGGAGTCTTAGGGGTGACCTCATTGCTGTCTACAACTACCTAAGGGGAGGTTGTAGCCAGGTGGGGTTGGTCTCTTCTCCCAGGCATCCAGCAACAGAATGAGGGGACAGTCTCAAGTTGTGCCAGGGCAGGTATAGGCTGGATGTTAGGAAGTTCTTCACAGAGAGAGTGATTGGCATTGGAATGGGCTGCCCAGGGAGGTGATGGAGTCATCATCCCTGGAGGTGTTCAAGAAAGGACTGGATGGAGCACTTAGTGCCATTGGATAGGGCTGGGTGCTAGGTTGGACTGGATGATCTTGGAGGTCTCTTCTAAACTGGCTGATTCTATTCTATTCTATTCTATTCTATTCTATTCTATTCTATTCTATTCTATTCTATTCTATTCTATTCTATTCTATTCTATTGTCTTGGGCTGCCCTTCCCAGGCACTGCAGCTCCCAGGGGACCATGCAGCACGCATTCTAAGCCCTGTGCCCACAGCAGGAGCAGGCACCAAGTCAGAGCCCCTTGATCTTCACTGGCACCCTTGGGAAAGCAGCACTCAAGCAGCTTTGGGGTTTGCTGGATTTTAAAACCAGGGGTGGCAGGACTGGGGCAGAGATCAGGGCAGGAGACCAGGGACAGGGACCCACCCTGCCTCTCCTGCTTCATCTCGCCCCCACGTCCATCAAGGTACAGCCAGACACCACCAGACAGCTTCTGGCTCAGCTAATCCCAACTCCTGAAGGTTTTGTAAATGGTGGTTTCCAGGTGATGTGGGATCAAAGCTTCCCACCATGGTCAGGGCATCACTGCAGGGTTGCGACCAGGATGATTTTGTGTCCCCGTTCCCTGCTCCACAGACTGTTAAAGCCAGTTCCTGAAAGCATATGGACACAGCTGCCCCATCACTCCCACCTATCCCAGTCCAGCAGCTGGGAAGAAGAAGTCCCACCAGCTCTGATCTCCACCTCAACTGTGACTCTGCTCTGTTAGCTCAAGGCACACCAAAGCCCACAGCTCAGGAGCACAGCTTCAACTTGCTGCTTCTTACACCCATCTTGTGCCCCTTTGGTCACTCTGAAGACCTCATTGGTGGAGTCCCCATCCCCAGAGGGGTTTTAAAGCTGCAGAGACGTGACATGGAGGGGACACGGTTCAGTGATGACCTGGCAGTGCTGGGTTAAGGGTTGGACTCCACGATCTGAAAGGTCTTTTCCAGCCGAAGATCCTGGCACTAGTTTGTCTGTTTTGAGTGCATTCAGAATCTCAGCAAACGACTTTGAATTAACAAAGGAGACAACCCAGAGGATTAGCATGCAGGCACTGTCTCCCCAGAAATGTCCTCCTGCCTGCCTGGTGTCCCTGGGCTGGCACAGGCAGTGCAGCAACAGCTCTGCCTTCCTGCCATACCCAGCACCGGAGAAGTAAAACTGCACTCCAAGATGTAGGTCCTGCTGCCCTGTTCACCACAGAACCCCGAGACGTGGAGCCCTGCATACTCAAAGATGCACTTTACCTACTGCCATGCCCATCTGATGCCAGTTCCCATCCCCTTGAGCTCCTCCATCCTCCACAACCACCAACAAGAAGGTGTCAGAGCTCCAGTTCCTCAATGCCCAACCTGTCTGTGCCATCCCACTCTGCCTACACAGAGCCTCAGTCGGTGCCAAGCCACCAGCTCAAGGTCCAGGATGGGCAAAGGGCTGGTGGCACAGGACCCTAAAGCTGGCATTCACACCACAGCACCAAGGATAAGCCAACAAATCTGCTGGCTTGGCAGAACGAGCAAAGCTGAGCCAAACCTGCATGGGCAAACCTGCTGCTGCTGCTGGTCCAGCCGAGCTCCTGGAGGGCTTCACTCCACTGCTTGCTTCTCTTAATTAGATAATAAATAAATCCCAAAAAGCTTTAAAATCAGGCCGTTTCCAAATGGAAAATGGACATTGAAGGGCTGGAGAAGGTCCAGAGAAGGGTAAGAAAGCTGGTGAAGGGTCTGGAGAACAGGGCTGGTGAAGAGCAGCTGAGGGAACTGAGGTTGTTCAGCCTAGAGAAAATGAAGCTAAGGGGAGACCTTCTGGCTCTCTACAGCTCCCTGAAAGGAGGTTAGAGCTGTTGGTCTCTTCTCCCAAGGAACAAGCAACAGGACAAGGAGCAAAAGGCCTCAAGTCACCCCAGGGGAGGTTTAGGTTGTACACAAAGAAAAATTTCTTGCCCTTTGGTGTTCTCAAGCCCTGGCTCAGTCCGCCCAGGGCAGTGGTGGAGTCCCTATCCCTGGAGGGGTTTCAAAGCCACGGAGATGTGGTGCTGAGTGCCATGGTTTGGTGGCGACCTGGCAGTGCTGGGTTCATGGTTGGACTCCATGATCTGGAAGGTCACTTCCAGCCAAAACGATTCTGTGATCCCATGATTCCACAAATCCCCATTTTCCCCCTGAGTTTTACTGTCCTATCCCAGGGATTTTTCCATCCCTCTGCAGTGGGGATGCTCCCTGCCATGCCAGGTCCAGCCCCTGGCATCCAGGTAGGAGCTGACAGCGCCAGTGATTACTGCAGCTGGCAGGAAGGGCATGGGAGGAGAAGTCCCTGCTCTGGGTGGATGCATCTGAAAATCCAGAGCAGCTTTTAACTCCTGACCTACATAGAGCCTGCTCGGGGGGGACCTGGCACTCGGGAGGAGGAGATGGCTGGTTGGGCAGCTCCTTTCCTTGCTGACAGCGAGGGAAAAAAAACCCCAGATGCTGCAGTTTCTGCTCTCTGCTTCAGGATGGACCATAAGGGTGGGCACCAGCCATATCAGGTGGGCTTGGAAGCCCCATCTGCTGCAATGCTGGCAGGTGGGCACACTGGAATCACCCATGGCATCATTCTTGGGAGTGAGAGGTCCAAAACTGAACCCAGGATTCAAGGTGTGGCTTCACCAGTGCCCAGCACAAGGGGACAATCCCTTGTCCTGCTGGCCTGAAGAAGCTGGGATCAGTCCCCCAACACTGCAGCTGTGCCCTGGTCAAGCCCTTCCCTGTTCATCTCAAGTCAGGACCACATTCAAAGCTGCTTGTGGGTCCTCTGCTGTTGCTCCCACTCATCTAGTCCATGGTTTGGATAACCCCAAACAAGGACCACATTCAAAGCTGTTTGTAGGTTCTCTGCTGCTGCTCCCACTCATCTGGTCCATGGTTTGAATAACCCCAGACCAGGACCACATTCAAAGCTGTTTGTAGGTTCTCTACTGCTGCTCCCACCCATCTAGCCCATGGTTTGGATAATGTCAGACCCTAACTCAGGTGCCCAAGATGGAACCCATCATCCACATCTCTACTGGTCACAGCTGGAAGTAGCCAGAGATTTGCAGGCAGTAGCATCATACTCACAGAGGCTGGGACAGCATCACCCAGTAAAGGCATCTGCTGCATCTAATGCTGGAGCAGAAGGTGTGGAGAAATGCCTGGCTGTTCTGACAGGCCAATCACCAACCTCTGCATCAACAGGACCAGCAGCAGGCACCTGCCTAGTCCCATCTGCAGAGCAGATCTATGTTTGTCCCTGGCTCACCCTTCCTGAGCATAACAGGAGCCCTGCCCAGGTGAACCCTTTGCAGGGATGGGCACAGATCCATGAGCACAGATCCTATGGTCCATGTGACTGTTGCCAGGAATGGCTCCACCAGCAGGACCACCAGGGCTTGGCTCTGAGGGAGCTGGAGCTGCCAGCCCGGCTGGGGCTGCTGCAGGTATGCAATGTCCCATGAGGTCACCCAAGCATCTCTCGGCTCTGCTTCCCTCCAGCTCTTTCAGCACCTCAAGGATGGATGCCACTGGACAGGGTGCCCAGTGCTCCTTGTACTGCTGCTGCTGGCCTTCATATATCTGAAGGGGGCATACAGGAGGGCTGGGGAGGGACTATTCACAAGGTCTTCTAATGGCAGGACGAGGGGGAATAGGCTTAAACTGGCAGAGAGATTTAAACTGGATGTTAGGAGGAAGTTCTTTGCAGTGAGGGTGGTAAGATACAGGTTACCCAGGGAGGTTATGGCTGCTCCCTCCCTGGAGGTGTTCAAGGCCAGGTTGGATGAGGCCTTGAGCAACCTGTTCTAGTGGGAGGTGTCCCTGCCTATGGCAGGGGGTTGGAACTGGATTATCTTTGAGGTGTCTTCCAACCTAAACCATTCTATGATTCTAAGGGACCTGGCTTTTCTCATGGAAGCAAGCAGGACCAGAGCTGGACACACTCCAGGGAGATGGAAAACAATCTCCCTCTCCAATGTGCCAGAGGTAATCACTTCTACAAGCATTCTCCTATACCACATGTGCCCACCCATCGACTCCTGATCCTCAGCTTTGCATCACCTGGCCCTCAGCTTTGCACCATGGCACCAAACACTTCCTGGGGCCTCCCCTGGTTGCATGGACAATCTTACCCCATTCCCAGCAGATGCTCTGGAGATGGGGAAGAAAATCCCCATCTGCAGGCTGTGCAGACCTTCCACAGAGCTTCCCAGGCTTTGTGGAATAAAGAAGTGGTTGCTCCAGAGAGCTTCCAAGCGTCAAAGTCCAGGGGTTTGCAGGGTGCTGCCTCTTGACTTGGTGTCATCATGTTTGCCTTCATCCGAGACACCCAAGACTGCTGGTGAAGGATAGCTCATGGTACCAAGGTCTGGCACTGCAGATCTGACTCCAGTTTGGACTCTTGGAGCAAGCCCAGCTGGGATCCTGCTGCCTAATCGTGAAGGCCATCCTGGTCCTGAGGGGAATGGAGCAGCTCCTACCTCTACTCCTCTTCAGTCCCTCGCTGCAATCCCACCTGCAGTCCCACCCAGGACACCTTGCATCCTGACCACTCTCTGCAGACACACACCATGGACCTGGGGAACTCTCCACCAAGGAGCAGGATATGTGACCATCTGAAACCACATCCCAGCATCCACACCCTCAGGGGGCTGGGGACAGCAGGTTCTGGGGGTGGCATGGCCAGGACACCACAGAGAAATAAAAGGGAGGGTTCACTCCCACACACCTTGCCCCAGCACTGCCAGGCACTCACCCACGGCACCACCACAATGAGCAGCTCAATGTCCTGCATCAAGCTTGGGCAATGCAGGAGGAAGTGGCAGATCCCTTCTCAGGGTGCCAGCCTGAAGCCCACTCAGCACTATAACAGCTTTCCAATAGACCTGGTTTGAAGAACACCTCATGTGTGGGAAAACAGGAAAAAAAGGGACCAGAAAGAGTCTGGAGGTAACCAAAACCTCTCCTTGGGTTCTCAGCTTCTCCAGTAACTCTTCTCCTCTGCTCTCACACAACCATAGGCTAAACCCACTTGGGTGTTCCCAGCAAAAAATAGTCACCCAAGCACTGGTTTTGAAGGCCCACCTTTTAACCCTCTGCCTCCTCTGCAGAGGGTTGACACTTCCCAGTCTGTACTCCACAGAAGGAGGAAGTCCAGGCTGGAGCTGCCCTGCTGCAGGGAGCACTGTCCTCCAGCTCCAGCTACCACCACCCAGGGGGACAAACACTCTCAGCCAACAACTGATGTGATCTCAGGCAAGGCAGGAAATTTCCTTCTCCCCATGGGAAGAGTTGGCAGTGCCAAACCCAGCTGGCCAACACGGAGGGAATGTTGGATCTGGGCTGCAGAACCCGGAGAGGCTCCTTGGAGACCTTCTGCAGCCACCCATGGTGCAGGTTTGCACTACAAACACTCCACTGCTTCTCTCCTCTGCCGTGCCACTGCTCAGCCCATGGTGGCACTGCTTCTGAACCTGTCCTGGCAGGGTACAAAGTGATGGGCCTGTTGCTGATCCAGGAGAACATTCTGGGGGGACAGCAACCCCCTGAGCTAGGATAAGCCCCCTGGGGCACCTTCAGTGGGAAGGGGCTGCCAGGCTCCGCTGTGGGGTCTGCCTGCCACGAACCATCCCCCTGGCATGAAACGAGTCAGGACATGGACAAACAGCAGGATCCAAACCCATAGAAACAGAGGGATCCAAGCACAGAGAGATAGAGAGATGCAAACCCAGAGCCAGTGGGACCCAAGCCCAGAGAGATACAGGGATCCAAACCCAGAGCCAGTGGGACCCAAGCCCAGAGAGATAGAGGGATCCAAAGCCAGAGCCAGTGGGACCCAAGCCCAGAGAGACAGAGGGATGCAAAGCCAGAGCCAGTGGGACCCATGCCCAGAGAGCCAGCAGATGGAAGCAGGACACACAGTGACATCCCACAGGCCGCCAGCTGAGGCTGGCAGCACAGGAGGGCAGTGTGACCCCCGCTGAAGACACAGACCCCCCTGGCTGCCATGGCCATGCCACCTATGATGCCCCAGCTCTGGTGCCAAGCAGAGGCACAGCTGCGCCCAACAATAGCAGGATCTTGATCCCAAGAGGGAGACATTCCCGTGCCTGCTGCCAGAAGCAAAGATCCATGCCATGAGCAGTGGGGCTGCATTGCCTCACTCTCATGGCAGGGCTTTTTAGGGTGCCAAGTGTGCCCTCATTCTCCAGGGGTGATTGATGACAAGGTCCATTCCCCCCAGCTATGCCCACGGGGTGCCCAGAGCCTGGCCGCAGTTACCAGCATTGCTTGCCACCATTCCTGGAGCCAGCCTGGGCAGGAATTATGCAAGAGCTGCAGAGCCGGACCCAGAACACAGGGTGCTCCCTGCCAGCACCCAGCCTGGGCTGCCAGCACCCCAAAACCACCCTCTCCTCTCTGCCGGGGATGCTTGGTGCCCTCTGCGGCATGGGCATCCACGGGTGCGTGGCCACACTCCGTGCACAGCAGGCATGGGGTGACCACAGCAGGCTCTTCTCCACGATGGTGAAGCTGGATTTTGGCAGCAATGGGCACTCCCAGACTGGAAACCAGCCCTTCCTTCCCCTGTCAGATTACTCGGATGCACCCCAACACCAGACAAACAAGCCGGGGGCGGCCAGCATTGCCGTGCCACGCTTGGTGCCACCCTGCCTGGGCACAGCGAGCAGACAGAAGCCAAGCCCCGTGTCTATCAGGTGCCACCATCCAAGTAGCTGGCGCTACCCAGGGAGGGGGGGACACCCTGATTCTCCTGGGACCTTGCAGCACCATTGCCATTTCAGTGCCATTCCACCCGCAGACATCAGCATCTGGGCAGGAGCCAAGTGTCAGCCACGCTGGTGGCACGGGGGGCACGGGACACCCTTCTCCCGCTGCCCGGGGAGGGCACACACGGTGTCTCCACCAGGGTCCGTGACTGGATCATGTGCCGGGAGGAGGAACGCGGTGAAACTGCGTG
>VWZI01000272.1:47703-67364 GCA_013396835.1 Psilopogon haemacephalus | reverse complement strand
GGGGCTGCGTCAGGCTGGGGATGGCAAAGCCGAACGGTCTCACGGGAGTCCCGGGGGGAGCCCTGGCCCCTTCAGTGCCGCGGACACGCGTGGGACTCCGCAGCCGCCTGGGGGCGCCACGCCGCTAATTACTGGCGGCTAATTAATAGGGGGNGGGGAGGGAAGAGAGAGAGCGCTGGCAGAAGCCGACCCCCCCTCAGCGAACGGACTCGACGCTGCCCTGGGGTGCGCTGGCAGCTTGACCGGAGCCCAGGCACTGCAGCCCCGCTGGGCATCCCCCTCCCCGGGTAACCGCCACCGGTACCACCCGGCGCTGGTCACGCATGGGGCAGGTCCGGGGCACCGAGCAGGGCGCGACGGCGCGGGGAGCCCGGAGAAAGGGGTACAGGTTTGACCCCGGGGAAATTGCGCCCTGGTCACGCGTGGGGCAGGTCCCGGGCAGCGGGAGCCCCAGGGAACAGCGACAGGATGGGCTCAGGGGCATCACCCCCGATGAGGTGTCGGAAGTGGGGGAGGGGGGGGATACCCCCCGCATGTCGCCCACCTGCTTCTCCAGAGAGTCCTTGGCCGAGAGGGAGGGCTTGGGGGAGGGCGCCCGGTCGCAGACGCAGCCCTCGAGCAGGTAGAGACCGGAGGGCCGGGAGCTGGAGTCGGTCTCGAAGTAGAAGAGCATGTTGTGCAGCAGCGCGAACCACTTGGTGTGCCATTTTGTGTGGTCGGAGCCCCGCTTGCTCAGGTAGCCCCTCCTGGCGCCGTCCTTCTTCGCCAGCAGCCCCAGGTAGGTGACGTGCCCGTCATTGAGCCGCATCCCCTTCTGCATCTTGCTGGGCAACCGCCGGCTCCTCACATGGTCCCCGCCGGGCGACCGGCGGGGGGGTCCCCGGCGAGCAGCCGCAGCCCCCGCGCCCGCATCAGCGGCTCCCGCTGCCCCCGGAGAGGAGCCGGCGGTCGCCGCCGCGCTGGCGGAAGCTCATGCCGCGGCCGAGCTCCGCCGCCCTGCCCCAGTCCCAGACCCTGCCCCTGCCCCTGTCCCTGTCCCCGTCCCGGCCCCGCTCGGTACCGGCGGCAGCGGCAGCTCTGCCCGGGGAGCGCCGCGTCCCGNGGAACCGAACCGAGCCGAGCCCAGCCGAACGGCTCCGCTCCGCGGCGGGGCTGGCCCTGCCCTGCCGCCGGCTGCGGGGGCGGCCGTGCCGCGATCCCCGGGGCCGCCCTCCCCACCCCGGGCCGGGGGGTGCTGGCTGTGGAGGGATCGCCCCAGCAGCACCGGACCCCTGCGAACACGGGAATACCCTACCCCACCCCCGGACCCCCGGCCGCGGGGGGAGCCCCCAGTAAAAGGCACCACTGGGCACTGCCAGAGCCCCGGTGTCCGGGGCTCCGGGCCAAGAGAGACCACTAGGACAGATGAGACCCCCGAGCCAGCATGGACCCCTGCCCACAGCAGGAGCCTCTGGCCAAGAGGCATCCCCGGGCACGCAGGATGCCTGGGCGCTGCAGAACACCTTGTCCAAGAGGCACTCCTAGGCACACAGGACCCCCAGGCTGGCACAGACTGCTGCCCATCGTGGGAACCCCAGGCCAAGAGGCACACTGGAGCACATGGGAACTCCCATCACAGCCAGAGCCCTGAGAGAGATGGGACCCCCAGAGCAGGCAGGACCCCTGGGCACAACCAGAGCCGCAGGCCAAGAGAAATTCCCAGACCACATGGAAGCCCTGGGTAAAGTCCCAAGCCAAAAGTGACCCTCAGGCCAGAAGGAACCCAGGTAGAGAGGGCATCCCTCAGGCACAGCAGGACTCTACAAGCACAGGAACCCTCAGGCCAAATCTGTTCCCCCCAGACTGAGATGCTGGCACAAGCCTTGGCTTGGCATGAGCCCTAGGCTGAGCGGGAGCCCTGTGCCCACTGAGACTCCCAACGTGTTCTGGCTTAGCATGAGGTTCCTCTGGGCACCCACCCTGGGCACTGCCACCTCAAGCGCCCACTGTGCTGGGGCAGCACCTCAGCGTCCAGCCCTTTGTGTGTTGCTGACCATGAGATACCTCTACTGGTGGCCTTCCACGTGGTGGGTGCCTCACAGACTCTGCACCTCCACATCCAGCAGTGTGGACACAATGTAGTCCCTCGAGCTAGCTGGTGTCCCCACACCATTCCCTCCTTTCCCACCTCCCAGCCAGGCACCCCAGTAACTGCCCAGATGTCAGACACGGGAGAGAAGAGGAGCCAGTTCCTTCATTTATTCCTGTTTGCCTCACTCTTTGATCCCTCTCCTCCATCCTGGCCTTGGGTGCTGTGCTGAGAGGTGCAAAACTGGGCAAACTGGGCAGCTGGAGCCTGTGCAGGGCAGGGAGAGCCCTGGTGCTCCCCATATCCCTGGTGCTCCCCATATCCCTGGTGCTCCCCATATCCCTGGTGCTTCCATTATCTCTGGCGACTTTCAAGGCCTGTCTGGATGTGTTTGTGATCTGTGCTAGATCGTATGGTCCTGCTCTGGAAGGGGGATTGGAATCCATGATCTCCTTGGGTCCCTTCCAACCCCTAACATCCTGTGATCCTGCGATTCCCCAGATCCAGGAGCACTGGTTTGGTCAGTTGCCACAGTGATGGGCACGCTGGAAGCCTGAGGTGGCTGTGAGGTGGCTCCTGGAGGAGCTGCTGACCATGGAGTGAACCACCCCAGGCCCTGCAGACAGGAGGGCATCAGGAAAGCCCTGTTAATTAGCTTTGTTTCCACCAAAAAAATGCTGGCAGAGTTCGGAGGAGCTCGGTGAGGTCATGGGTTGCCATGGCAACATGAGGGAACAGGCTGGAATTGGGAAGGGTGCTGGCATTTGGAGCATGGAGCTGCTCGGCCTGGGTGCTTGCTGGGACATGCCACCCCTTGGGACACAGCCTGGGCACATGCTGGGTGCTGGAGCAGTGCTGGAGAGGGCTGGGAGTGAGGAGTGGGGCCACCTGCCCCACCACTGTCCTCCTGGCCACATGTGCCTCCCACTGCCCAGCTGACAGGTGGGTGTTAAGTGGGGAGCGTCCTGTGCCCACCACCAAACCCGGAGCATTCTGTGAGGAGGAGAGACTGAGAGCCCTGGGGCTGATAAGCCTGGAGAAGAGCAATCCCGGAGGAGATATGCTCAGTGCTCAGCAAGATGTAAAGGGTAGGAGACAAGAAGATGGGGCCAGATTCTTGTCAGTGGTGCCCAGTGACAGGGCACAAACTGGAATCCAGAAGGTTCCAGCTGAACAGGAGGAGAAAGATCTTTGGTGTGAGGGTGCTGGAGGCCTGGAGCAGGCTGCCCAGAGAGGTTGTGGAGTCTCATCTGGAGAGCTGCCAAACCTCCCTGGCCACTGTGATGCTGGGTGCCCCTGCTCAAGCCGGGGGAGGTTGGACTGGATGATCTGCAGAGGTCCTTTCCAATCCCCACCACGCCAGAGCTGGGCTGCAGCAGCTGGACTTTGCTCCCCATCAGGGATGGCTTAGCCTGGACTCCCCTCGGTGATGGGGAAGGGCAGCGGAAAAAATAGCTGTGGGCTGACTTGGCTCCAGCAAACACGGAAACTCCGCTTTCCAGACCAGCGGCAGGGCTCTTCTTTTGCATGTGACGTTAGCTTGGATCGCTTCCAAGGCGCTGGCAGCCTGACCCAGCTGCTCACCTTCCTCACCTCTCCCCTGGCAGCCCCACAGACCGGAGCCAGCCCCACTGCTGCCGTGAGCTGGGGACCGTATCCAGAGAGGCTTCCCAGCGCTTCTTCCCCGCGCTGTAATTGCGGCAGCTCCTTCGCTCCTCATTGGAGTGTTTAATGAACAGCAGCAGCGGTGCCTGGGGGCATCCCACAGAGCCCAGCTTGCAGCCTTGTGCGGAGCTGCGGAGCGGCAGCATCACCGCCCGAGGCTGCGGGGACTGATCCCAGGGGAGAGCCCAGGGCCAGGAGTGCTGATGGGAGCAGTGGGAGCTGCTGGGAAGCGTCCAGAGATGGGCAATGAAGCTGGTGAAGGGTCCAGTCTGGTGAGGAGCAGCTGAGGGAGCTGGGGTTGTTCAGCCAGGAGAAAAGGAGGTTGAGGGGAGAGTTTCTGGCTCTCTACAGCTCCCTGGAAGGAGGTTGGAGTGTGGCAGGGTTTGGTCTCTTCTTGCAAGGAACAAGTGACAAAACAAAAGGAAACAGCCTCAAGTTGTGCCAGGGGACGTTTACGTTACACACGAGGAACAATTTCTTCATGGAAAAGGTTGTCAAGACCTGTCCCGGGCTGCCCAGAGCAGTGGTGGAGTCCCCAGTGCTGGATTCCATCCCTGAGCCCACACTTGAATCCTTCTTGGCCATGAGGGCACATGCTGGCTCATGGGAAACTTATTGCCCACCAGCACCCCCGGGCCCTTTTCTGCCAGGAAGAAACTCTGTCCCCAGCCTGGAGCATCCATGGCATTGTTGTGACCCAAGTGCAGGACCCAGCACTTGGCCTTGGTGGGCCTCAACCCACTGACCCACCCTGGCCGGGTCCCTCTGTGGATCCTCCTGACCCTCCAGCTGCCACCAACACTGCCACCCATCCTGGTGTTATCTGCAAACATCCCCACATCCAGATCACTGATGAGGACTCTGAGGTGGCCCCGGCCACTAGCCCTGAGGTGCAGGCTGGGGGTGCCGATGCGGAACACAAGCACCAGGGAGATGCCTGAGTCCTCCCAGTCCCCACACACTGAGATTCCTGAGTCCTCCCAGTCCCCACACACTGCCAGGTTCCGTGGGTGCTGGTATTTACAGCAGCTCCCCCAGCTCCATCCCAGCCTCTCCTGTAAAGCCCTGGCTCGGCTGCCACCCACGGGCAGCTGCCACCAGCGGGCAGAGTCAGCAGGCAGCTGGGGAGGCAGAGCCCAGGCAGCTCCAGGAGCTCCCAGGAACCAGGAGATGTGGTGCTCCTGCTGAGAACCTCCCGGCAGGCGTCTTGATCCAGTAATTTTTCAGGGGCATTGACCTGGGCCTGGGGCATCAGCCAGGCATCTGCTGATCTTTGCGCCCTCAAAATGCATTTGCCCAGGAGGTGGTGGCATCCCAGGCTGCAGACGTCCCAGCTGTGAGCATAGATTCCATCACCCCAAGAGCTCCCCTTCCCTGGGCAGTGTGTACAGAGGGCTTCCAGCTGCTCCACGGGACACAAAATGTCCTGGACTCTGCCCAGAGCAGCCTTTCCCAAAGGAGTTGGCACGAGCTGTAGCCACAGCTTGGGAGAGGTGGCAGATGCCCCATCCCTGGAACCATTGCAGGTCACTGCAACCTGCTCTCCTGCACTGCAACCAATTGCAGAAGATTGGATGACCTTGGAAGGTCCCTTCCTACCCAATCCAGTCCACGGGCTCAGGCTCCTAAGCCTCCCCAGTAGGTGTGAAAGCCTCGTCCCTGGTGGAGCCAGCTCTGGTTAAGGGCTAGCTGCAGGGACTGCCAGGTGGATGATGCTGTCCCTTGTGCCGCTTGAGGAGATTCCAGCTGACCCTGCCTGGGCACAGCAGAGGGACACTGAGGTTCAGAGCAGTCCTGCAGGCAAAAGGGAGACAAATCCCACCAGGCTGTGATGCAAAAGCCAAGTTTTCCCATTTGCTAAGTAGGAAGCTTTGAAGGAGCAGGAATAGTGCGCTCCCATCTCCTGCCAAGCCACCCTGGTGTTGCCCCAGCTCATCTGTGGGCAGGACAGAGCAACCCTTGCTGAGATCTGCTCCCAGGTGAGACCCAAGCCCCACCCATCTCCCCAGCAGCTCTCTGGGTTCTCAGGGCTGGGCAGAGACTCTGGAAGCCAGAATAGACATTTGCTGAGTCCATGCTCCAGCCGACCTCCCCAGTATGCCAGCATCAGCACCACCTCACAGACAGGTCTCTACTAACTGGCTCCATCCCATGTGTCCTTTGGGCAGAGCAGATTCCATCACCATCACCACCACACATCTCACCTTCCCTACAGGGCAGTCTCCAGGGGAGGGATGAAACCTGACTCCTGGCAACAACCTGTAACCTAGAGCAGTGCTGTGCCTACACTTCAGCCTCTCACAGAATCTCAAAATTCCAGCATGGTGGAGGTTAGAAGGGACCTGAAGATCATCCAGTCCAACCCTTCTGCTCAAGCAGGGGCACCCACAGCAGCTTGCCCAGAATCACAATAACCAGGTGGGTTTGGAACCATAGAATCATAGAATGGTTTAGGTTGGAAGGGACCTCAAAGATCATCCAGTTCCAACCCCCCTGTGCCATAGGCAGGGACACCTCCCACTAGAACAGGTCACTCAAGACCTCATCCAGCCTGGCCTTGAACACCTCCAGGGAGGGAGCAGCCACAACCTCCCTGGGCAACCCATTCCAGTGTCTCACCACCCTCACTGTGAAGAACTTTCTCCTAACATCCAGTTTCAATTTCCTCTCTGCCAGTTTGAACCCATTCCCTCTCATCCTGTCATTACAAGACCTTGTGAATAGTCCCTCCCCAGCCTTCCTGTAGGCTCCCTTCAGATACTGGAAGGTTACTATAAGGTCTCCTCAAAGCCTTCTCTTCCCCAGGCTGAAAAGCCCCAACTCTCTCAGCCTGTCCTCATAGCAGAGGTGCTGCAGCCCTCTGAGCATTTTCGTGGCCCTCCTCTGGGCAGCCTCCTCTGGAAGCTCTCCAGAGAAGGAGACCCCACAACCTCTCTGGGCAGCATGCTCCAGGGCTCTGACACCCAGGACAGGACTCTGCTGGTTCTGCTCCATGAGGGTCAATCCATGCCACCACCAACACCACCACACCCAGGAACAACTAAGAGGAAGAACAGGGGTTTGCTGAGCAGTTCAGGCTGGAAAAGCATCTCCAAGTGTGGTGTCAAGCCCTCAGCAGTAGCCAGCTCCACAAGCAAAGGGCTCTGCCCCCTGCCAGGCTCTGCAGAACTTCACTAATTGCTGAAAGCAGAAGACAAGCCCCATGGAGAGATTCTCCAGAAAGTATTGGAGCCCAAGTAGCCTCCTCCCTCCTTTGCATGGCAGACTGTGGCATGATGTAAGCATGCAAATAAGGCGCCCGGGAAGTCGCCGAGCTGGCAGTGCCCACAGCACAGCCCTGGCAAAGAGCAACCCAGTGCCCAGAGCACAGCCTGGGTGAGGAGCAACCCAGTGCCCACAGCACAGCCTGGGTGAGGAGCAACCCAGTGCCCACAGCACAGCCTGGGTGAGGAGCAACCCAGTGTCCAGAGCACAGCCTGGGTGAGGAGCAACCCAGTGCCCACAGCACAGCCTGGGCAAGAAGCACCCTGCTGCTCCAGGATGTGGGAATGGCAGGCAGCTTGGTCTGCAGACCTCCACAGCTCAGTGGGGAGGGTCCCTTCACACTGTGCTAATAGACAGATGCCAGGAGGACCTACATGCTGGTGGGCTGGGGAGGGTTTGTGAAGCTGCAACAGCTGCCCAGTGAGCCCTGGTCTGGATGATCAGCGAATCACAGAATCATAGAATCAGTCAGAGTTGAAAGGGACCACAAGGATCATCTAGTTCCAACCCCCCTGCCATGTCCAGGGACACCCTACCCTAGAGCAGGCTGCCCACAGCCTCTGCCAGCCTGGATGCAAACACCTCCAGGGATGGGGCCACAACTACTCTCCTGGACAACCCATTCCAGGCTCTCACCACTCTCATGCTGAACAACTTCCTCCTCACCTCCAGTCTGAATCTGCCCACCTACAGCTTTGCTCCATTCCCCCTAGTCCTGTCACTACCTGATAGCCTAAAAAGTCCCTCCCCAGCTTTTTTGTAGGCCCCCTTGGGATACTGGAAGGCCACAATGAGATGCATGGCAGTGGTCTGGGAATTGGGGAGCTCCTGGAGAGGGAGCTCAGAGAGAATGGAGGACCTTGTGTCAGTGTTTGGTGTGTTCCAGGAGGGACATCAGCAAGGACATGGTGGAGGGGTGCCAGGAAAGTGACACAAACCTGTGGCTTGGGGGCAGGGACACTCTTCTCCAGGCTGAACACCCCCAGGGCCCTCGGCTGCTCCTCACCAGACCTGTTCTCCAGACCATATTCACTGGGGTTTGCCCTTCTCAGGACACTTTGTACACCAGAGCTCTGGAGAGCTTTAGCATGAGGCTCTTCACCCACCCTGGCATGGTCCTGCACTCTGCTCGCCCAAGTGCCTGTGAAAGCTGCCACCTCCACCCATCCCTCATCCCCCAGCCATCAGCAATGTCTATTCTCTTCCCACCCAAGGGACAGTGGCTTGGTTTGTTGCTGAATGTTGGGGTGCCACATTGTGGTACTTGGTACCTCTCCCCTGCCACAGTTTGGAGACTGCTTTTGTCTGGGCACATCTGCCTGGGCTGGGCAGAGGCTGTGACATTGTCCCAGCAGATCAAGGTGGCACAGGGTTGGCTGAGGCTGGCTGAGATGCTGGTGGGGATACATGGCAGCACAGAGCTGCAGGATCCACCACTACCAAGCTGATGTCCCCAGGGGAGAGGTGACAGCAGCTGCCCATCATGGTCAGGACTGTGGGAGACAGACTGCCAGCCTTGAAGCACCAGGCAGGGACCACCCCAATATCAAGGTGGCCCCAGCAAACATGGAGGGCACTGTGTAACCTGACCACACTTCATCTGGGACTTCACTGAGCTGCTTGTGGCCACCCAAAAGAGCTTCCAAGGGCAGCAAAATGACCTGTGAGGAGAGCAAACTCACCAGCTCTTGGGCTGGAGGATGAAGTCAGCCTAACAACCTGGCTAATGGTGACCTTGCCAGCCCACATTAGCAGTGAGAGACCCTGAGGAAGCCTGGAGACACCCAAAGCCAGGTCTGATCACCAGGAGATCTCCTCAGGGCTTGTCCCAGCAGCATCATGCCTGTCCCTGCCCACCCTGGCCACAAAGCCAGCATGCCCTGTCCTGGCTGTGCCATCTTCCTCACTGGATGCTTCATCTGCTGCAGGGCTGGAGGTTACAATGGGCCTTGGTGGCCTCAGAAATGATCCCATCAAGCGCAGGACCCTGATACCCAACGTGCTGTCCTGTCTGCTGCTGCTCTGTGCCCCTTCCAGGAGGGTAAGGACCTGAGCAATGCACGGCTTGGTGAGAGGAGGGAGAGCAGCTCTTTCCCCACCACGTGCCAGGGCAAGGAGCCGGCACCCAGGCGTGACACAAGGAGGAGCAGTGCCAGCAGCCCTCTCCCTGGGCTCCAGAGCTGCTGGCATAAATTACCAGGTTGTCAGCTCTGGTGCTGAGATTCCCAACGAATAGCTTAGCAGCTCAGGAGGCTGCTGCAGGCACCTTGGGTGGCACCAGCACACTCGTCAAGCTTCCATTTAAAAACTTCAACAACCCCAGGATCCTGGTGGTGGGGCCAAGGCCACATTGGGCACGGCCAGCCCCTTCCTGACCCCGGTGCCAAGGGTTCAAAGTGACAAATTAGCTTGCTGAACTGGTGCTGATGAGGAGCCCAAATCCAGACACCTCCCCCCACTTTGCCCCCTGCACTTGGTGGTGCTGATGAGGAGCCCAAATCCAGACACCTCCCCGCCTTTGCCCCCTGCACTTGGTGGTGCTGATGAGGAGCCCAAATCCAGACACCTCCCCCCCTTTGCCCCCTGCACTTGGTGGTGCTGATGAGGAGCCCAAATCCAGACACCTCCCCACTTTGCCCCCTGCACTTCGTGAAGCTGTCACCCCCACACCTGCCCAGCTCCAGTGCTGGTGCCCATGTCCCGGCAGGGAACAGGTGTAAAGGGACAGCACTGCTGGTGGAAGGGCTGGTGGCACTCACCCTGTCCAGCACGGCATTGCCAGAGCCCACTGCCCTACAGTTATTTCAGACTCTCTGCTGCCCAGGTGGCCAAGAAGGCTGCCAGCATCCTGGCTTGAGTCGGCAATAGTGTGGGCAGGGCAGAGATTGTCTCTCTCTGCCAGGCACCTTGAATGCTGGGTTCGGTTTTGGGAGGGAGAGGAAGGGGGCAAGAAGTGAAGGGCTGCAGAGCTGGGGCAGCTCCAGCTGTGTCCTGCAGACAGGAGAGCTGCCAGCCTGGTGCCTGGAGCTCTGACCAGCTTGGCTGGGCTGGGAAGGGGGTGGGAGATGCACAAGGATGTCTTTTACTGTGGAGGGGGCTCCATGAGGAGAAAGCTTGTCCACAGGAGCAGCAGGAAACAAACAGGTGTTGTACCTATAGGATCCTGGACAGAAGTAGCTTCTCACTCCAAGGACATTGAGGGGCTGGAGCAGGTCTAGAGAAGGGCAAGGAAGCTGGTGAAGGGTCTGGAGAACAGGGTTGGTGAGGGATCTGGGCTCATTCAGCCTGGAGAAATGGAGGTAGAGGGGAGACCTTCTGCTCTCCTGGAAAGGAGGCTGGAGCCAGGTCAGGATTGCTCTCTTCTCCTAAAGAATGAGAAACAGGACAAGGCCAGGTTGGATGAGGCCTTGAGAGAGCTGTTCTAGTGGGAGATGTCCCTGCCTATGGCACAGGGGGGTTGGAACTGGATGAGCTTTGAGGTCACTTCCAACCTAAACCATTCTATGATTCTATGACAAGAGGAAATGTGCTCAAGTTGCCCAGGGAAGGCTTAGGTTGGACACAAAGAAAAATTTCTTGTCCTTGAGGGTTGTCAAGGCCTGGCTCAGACTGCCCAGGGCAATGGTGGAGTCCTCATCCCTGGAGGGGTTTCAAAGCTGTGGAGATGGGGTGCTGAGGGACATGGTTTGGTGGTGACCTTGCAGTGCTGGGTTCATGGATGGACTCCATGATCTGGAAGGTCTCTCCCAAGCCAAATGATTCAATAACCCAGCTCTAACCCCCAGCCCCTGTCTCCACAGGTGGGTCTCACTTCCCCTACTCCAATTAAACTGAAATTGTGTCTCACCAGCACGGAACGAGCATAAGAGCAATTAAAGCCCTGACAAGGTGTTCAGCATGGTGCTGGCAGGAGCTGGACTGAAGATCCAGGCTGTGTGGGCTGTGGGGCAGGCCCACAGCCGTGGGTGGAGATGCCCACACGTGGCCACACATGTGGAAAGCCCAGAGCCTGACCTGACCAGCATACAGTAAGATGGGGAGAGGATCCGGCAGATCTGACCATGAGCATCCTTCTGCTCCCAGCAGGCTCACACAGCCCCAAAATAAACCATTTCTATATTTATGTGGCTAAAAAGGCTCTTCTTTTCCCATCCTGATGCTTCCAGACAGGGCTGAGGAAGGCTCTGACCCTTTCACCCTCCTCCCCAGAGCCCACCAGACCTTTCTCCAGCAGCACTCACAGCAGATCTGGCCAAGGCTATTTCTGAGCTCCCCACAGACCCGTTGGATAACTGCACTCTGCTCTCCGGGCTGGCAGCAGGGAACGTGGCACAGCCCTGCCTGGGAGCTGCCTGCACAGCAGGAGACCTAGGATCAGTCAGGGTTGGAAGGGACCACAAGGATCATCTACTTCCAACCCCTCTGCCACGGCCAGGGACACCCTACCCTAGAGCAGGCTGCCCACAGCCTCATCCAGCCTGGCTGCAAACACTTCCAGGGATGTGGCTCCAACCACCTCCCTAGGACCCCAACCACCTCCCTGGGCTTGGGGAGCTTGGCTCTGAGCAGCCTTCCCTGGGAGATGTCCCAGGGCAAAACCAGAGCCAAGAGCCCAGGGCTATGGGTGCATGGGGAGGGAAGGCAGCTTGGTCCTGGTCCTGGTCCTGGTCCTGGTCCTTCCTAGCTCCACTTCTGCAGCTTGACCAGGGACAGGAGTTTTTCCCAGGTTGCCACCAAGCCTGTTTGTAGGGCAGCCCTACACAGGAGCTGCTCTCCTCCTGACACCAGACCATCAGTGCCAGGGGCTTCCAGCCCCCTCAAGCCCGAGCCAAGCAAGCAGCAAGAGGTTTTGGCAGCAGAGACCAGGAAAAGCTTTGGGAGCAGCAGTCCTGAGCTGGGTCACCCTGTGCTCAGCCTGGATCACATTGGACAGTCTGTGCCAGGGATGGACACAGCGTGCCTGGGCTCCTGATCCTCAGGGCCGGTGGGATTAGCCCAGGGAAGCAAGGCCAGTGCCACTGGGAGCAGCTGGGTAATGTCATTCTTCAATTCAGCCCTTCTCTAATTAAGAATTTAATAACCCAGCCTCTAAAAGCAATTAAGGACTCGTTGTCGTGGAGAAATGGCTTCTCCCTGCCTCCCCACCAGCACATTTGGAAGGTGGCTGAGGCCTCCTGCACCTGCCAGAGGTGTGGGAGCCACAGGGCAGGGGTTGAGTGGGTGAGAGGAGCCCCAGGAGCAGGCAGCACCATAAAGACAGCAGAAAGCAGGTGGCCATGGGCAGGCCATGGTGCCACCTGCAGATGCTCCACAGCTCCCCACAGGTGCTTGCATGGGCAGGTGGATTATCCACACCAGGGCCACGGCTCAGGGTGGACCCCACACGATGCTAAGAGGGCTCCAAAGCCTGGAGCAGGAGCCTGAGGCAGCCACTTGGCTTCCCAGGTGTCTCCATCCAGCTGCAGCAGCTGCCCCATCAAACGGTGACCTCTGCCCAGGAGAGAAGATCTGTGGGGTGGGATGAAAGTGGCTTTAACAAACCAGACAAACAGGGACTGAAAGAAAGCACAGAAAGTGATACTCAACCCAGCAAAGGTGCAGTGACCACACAAGTGGGAAGTCCTCAGGAAGAAGATAGGAGGCTAAGGAGCAGCCCAAACAAGAGCAGGAGCAGGAAAGCCCTCCCCAGTGAGCTGCCTCTTCTATACCAGGGTGTGAGGCTCCCAGGTGACCTAATTGTGTCCTTCCAGGATCTGAAGGGGGCCTACAAAAAAGCTGGGAAGGGACTTTTTAGGCTATCAGGGAGTGACAGGACTAGGGGGAATGGAGCAAAGCTGGAGGTGGGCAGATTCAGAGTGGACATGAGGAGGAAGTTGTTCAGCATGAGCATGGTGAGAGCCTGGAATGGGTTGTCCAGGGAGGTGGTTGGGGCCAGATCCCTGGAGGTGTTTGCATCCAGGCTGAATGAGGCTGTGGGCAGCCTGCTCTAGGGTAGGGTGTCCCTGGACATGGCAGGGGGGTTGGAACTAGATGATCCTTGTGGTCCCTTCCAACCCTGACTGATTCTATGATTTTGATTCTGTGAAGTTCCTCCTCATTCTATGATGTATTTGGGATGGGATTCACCTAAGGCCACCTCAGCTCAGCTGTCCTGGCTGGCTCCAAACTGGTCATGGCTCTGGGATTCTGTCTCAGCTTCTGCTGGTGGTCAAGCAGAGGGGCCCAGTTCTGTCAGTGGGGCAGGGTAGTTAAATCAGTGAGTGATTAGTGCTGGGAGGGCAGGGCAGGGCTTTTCTAGAGCTGTGGAATCATTTGGGTTGGAAGAGACCTTCCAGATTGTGAAGTCCAACTGTGAACCCAGCACTGCCAGGTCACCACCAAACCATGTCCCTCAGCACCACATCTCCACGGCTTTGAAACCCCTCCACAGGGATGGGGATTCCACCACTGCCCTGGGCAGCCTGAGCCATGCCTTGACAACCCTCGAAGGGCAAGAAATTGTTCCTCATGTCCAAACTAAACCATCCCCGGGGCAACTTGAGCCCTGGGGAGAGCAGTAGCTCCCCCTTCCCACAGCAGCTGGTGGCAGGGAGACTTTCTGGGGCACGGGCATCACTCCTATGCCCACAGGCTCTGCAGCTCCAGATCTGGAGGCTCAGGGCAGCCAGGGAAGCCCCCCGGGGGTCCAGCAGCATCACCCCCACACACAGCAAGGGGGACTGCAGGGGGTCCTGCTCTGCGGACAGGACAATTTGGCTTCCCCTCCCTGCCCTCGGCCGGTGGGGCCAATCCCGGTGCCATGGTGAGGAAGCTGGCGGGTGGCAGAGGGCTGAGGCAGGCTGGCAGTCGCCCAGGGCAGCGCTGCCAGCAGCCCTACCTGCCTCTGCAATGCATCAGCGACACACTGTGTCTGTTCCTCCTCTCCCGGGAGCGCCTCGGGGGGACGGCGCCAGCAGCCTGGCAACGCCGCAGCGGCCAACGCCACCGGTACCCACCGGCACCCACCAGTACCCACCGGTACCCACCGGTACCCACCGGTACCCACCGCACCCCTGCGCTGCTGCCGGCTCCCAGGGATGCTGCATGGCCAGGGCCGAGGATGCCACCAGCACCTGGAAGGAGGAATTGCAGAGCTTTCAGGATCCCACCGGCTCCCCAGTGCAGGGATGTGCCCACCTCACCCCAGCCCAGCCGGGAGGGAGGTTGGGGATCCTATCTCCCAGCCCGCAGAGCTGCCGGGCTCACACCTCCCAAGGATTTGCTGAGCCTTCTCCTGCGCCAGGCCCTTCCACTGCTCCTGTCCCCTGAAATGGGAACAGCCCCAAGCATGTCTCCATCATCCAGGGGTTTCATTAGCTCACTACAGGCAAGATGAAGGGCAGGGACACCCCCACCCCCCCACCCCATTCCCCTTCCTGGGTAGAAAGTGCCACGCCAGGCACCACAGTGTGGTGGGAGCTGGAAGGGACACCTGGAGATCATCCAGTCCAACGCCCTTGCCACAGCAGCTCGCCCAGCATCACAATGAGCAGGTGGGTTTGGAAGCTTTCTAGAGAAGGAGACTCCACAACCTCTATGGGCAGCCTGCTCCAGGCCTCCAGCACCCTCACCCCAAAGAATTTGCTCCTTCTCTTCAGATGGAACCTCCTGCGTTCCAGTTTGTGCCCTTGCCCCTTGTCACTGGGCATTACTGACAAGAGTCTGCTCCCCACCCTTCAGCTCCTGCTGATCACTGAGCAGATCCCCTCTCAGGTTGCTCTCCTCCAGGCTCAACAGCCCCAGGGCTCTCAGCTTTGGCTCCTCACACGGATGCTCCAGGCCCCTCAGCCTCTTCTGAGCCTCCACTCCAGTAGTTCTCTGTCTCTTGAACTGGGGAGCCCAGAACTGCACTCAGCTCTCCAGCTGTAGCCTCACTAGGGCAAAATGGAGGGTGAGGAGAATCTCCCTTGACCTGTTGGCCACAACCAGTGCAGCCCAGGATCCAGCTGTGCCGGGCATGCAAGCATTGCATGGGCAGAGAGCAGCCTCTGGAGCATCCCCAGATCCCGATAAGGTTCCCTGGAACCCAATGGGGAGGCAGAGCCAGAGTTTGGCACCCACTGCCTGGCTCCTGTGCCAGGGGGATTTGCTGCAGCAGGTCCCCGGCAAGCAGAGCTGCAGGTTTAGTTCTAAGCTGATTGAGCATCTGCTGCTGAGCAGGCACATCCCTGCCCGGCTGGGCAGGCGCCAGCCAGCAGTGCCCGCAGGCAAACGTGGCACAAACACGCCGGGGACAGCAGCTCCGCCGGGGCAGCAGTGGGGTTGAAGGGCAGGAATGGGTTTTAACATCACTTTGGGCCAGGTGGAAGCATCCCATCAGGGCCCCAGCGTTGCTGGCCTCGCCCCTGCTCCCTCCAGCGCACTCTGGGCGGGCTGCTGGGGGCTGGCAGTGCCGTGGGTGCAGATGCCAGCCTCCAGAGGATGTTTTCGTGGTGGTTAGGGAAGCAAATGACACAAAACATTTGCTAATGCAGGAGATTCTTCTGGATGAGGAGAATTAATCAGCTGTGATTCACTCCTCTGCTTCCCTGCGGGACAGAGGCAGGTTGGGGATTAGCGACCAGCCGCGGTCACACGGAGCCATGGCCCGGGAGAGCTGGGCTGCAGGGCATGGTCCCAGCCTTGCTGGGAGCAGACTCCATGACAGGCTCATTCCCTCGTCCTTATGGACCCAGAGTTAACCAGGAAACCCTTTGGAGATGGTTTGTTGGATCCCATCTCCGGGCACCGTCTCTCTCCTGTCCTTGGGGCTCCAGCAAGGAGGTGCCCACTGTCAGCATTTCCCCTCCAAGCACCAAGCAGCTCAAGCTGCAGATGGGAAAGTCAACAGGTCCCAGCCTCCACCTTTGGTCTTTCAAATTCAGCTTGAACATCTTCTCCGAAGTGGTTCCAAGTTTTCTGTGTCATGGAACCACAGTCATGGAATCATGGAATTGTTTGGGTTGGAAGAGACCTTTCCAGATCATGGAGTGCAACCATTACCCCAGAACTGCCAGGTCACCACCTAACCATGGCCCTCAGAACCACATCTCCATGGCTTTGAAATGAGGGCTCCACCACTGCAGCCTGGGACAGGACTTGACAATGCTCAAGGGGAAGAAATTTTTCTTCATGTCCAACTTTAACCTCTCCTGGGGCAACTCGAGGACATTTCCTCTTGTCCGATCACTTGTCCTTGGGAGAAAAGGCCAAAGCCCACTTGGCTCCCACCTCCTTTCAGGGATTTGTAGAGAGCCAGAAGGTCTTCCCTTAGCTTCCTTTTCTCCAGACTGAACAACCCCAGGTCTCTCAGCTGCTCCTCACCAGCCCTGTTCTCCAGACCCTTCACCAGATTTATTGCCCTTCTCTGGACCTTCTCCAGTCCCTCTATGTCCTTCTTGGAGTGAGAGAAAAGTCACTCCTACAAGTACTTGCAGGTGACATCTCTTCTGCTGCCCGTGCCTGTGCCCCTCTCTGCCTCCTCACCTGCCCAGTCCCTGGCAGCACTCCCCAGGACATCTCCTCACCCAGCTCTTTTGACTTCAAGGTTTCCTTTCCATCAGCACCAATCTCTGCTTTACCAGCCCCAGGTACACACAGCAGCACCCAGAGGACAGTGCCTGGCGGCCCCGTGGCAACTTCTGTAGATCCCCCAAGAACTCCACTCCAATATATCCTTTTGAAAGCTGCTTTGGGTGACCCAAATTCCACAGCCCTGGGCCCTCCCCCAGGGCTCCCCATGGTCCCGCGGTGCCACACGTGGGTTTTTTCCTGCCTCCTGCTGTCCCCACGGCTCCCCACACACCCAGATGGCTTCTGCAGCGGGTGAGATCCCTGACAAAATCCCCATGGAGACCTCAGCAGGCTGCCTGCTGCACCATGGATTTTCTGTCACCAGGAGAGCCGCTGGTGCCTGGAAACCAGGACTGTGGATGGGGGAACCCAGATCAATTGCATCTGAAAGAGAGAATTTGCTGGCAAATCCCGCTGCTCCGGGGGGCACTTTCCATGTGGGAGCTCCCACAGCAGCTGGAGATGTGATTTTAACCCAGGACACAGGGCAAGGGTGCTGGGGACCAGGGCTGGTGCATCCCAGTTTCAGCTCTTGGGCATCTTCACCTCCTCAGCCAAAAGACATGGAGTGGTGACAAGCAGCAGCAGGATGTCCTGCCCCAGAAGGGCTGCCCAGGCCCAGCCCAGGCTGCCCAGGGCAGTGGTGGAGTCTCCATCCCTGGAGGGATTTCAAAGTCATGGAGATGTGGTGCTGAGGGCCATGGTTTGGTGGTGGCCTGGCAGTGCTGGGGGAATGGTTGGGCTCAGTGATAGGAAAGGTCTCTCTTCCCACTCAGACCACTCTGACTCCATAATTCCATGATTCCATGATTTGACAGTTCCATGATTCTGTGCTTCCCAACAACAACACAGTCAGGTCCTCCCCCATCCTTTCCCGCACCACCACTTCCCATGGGGTTCTTTCTCCATGCCTACTGCTCCATTCCTCCTTCTCCATCCCTTGTTCTCCATCTTTCCTTCACCAACCCTTGTTCTCCATCCTTCCTTCTCCATCCTTCTTTCTCCATCCCTTCTCCCCTATCTCCCCCTCCCCATCCCTCCCACTGCATCCCATCTGCATCCTTCTCTCCCCATCCCTCCTTCTCATCCCTCCCACTGCATCCCATCTACATCCTTCTCTCTCTATCCTTCCTTCTCCATCCCTCTTTCTCCACCACTCCTGCTCTATCTGTCTTTCCCCATCACTCTTGTCCATTCCTCCTGCTCCATCCTTTCTCTCCTATCTCACCCTCCCCATCCCTCCCACTGCATCCCATCTTCATCCTTCTCTCCCCATCCTTCCTTCTCCATACCTCCTGTTGCCCCAGGGGGCAACTTCTGTGTCAATGGGAATGGACCTGGTATGAGTAGCTGTCCCCAGGACAACCGAATGTGCCCAGGACAAGAGAGTGCCCTCAGGACCAGGGAGTGTCTCTGGGGGAGGGGAAGAAAATTCATCTCAGCTCCCTTCAGCAGATATTGGGAATCAGCAGCACATGGATCCATTGGTGTCTGAACCTCTGCTTCTCCTGAGGCTGGATGAAGGTTTCCCATGCAGGTGGTGCACTTCTAGGGTGAGGGCTGGAGCAGGGATCTGTTGTGGACAGCAGGGGTGGGTGACAGCTGGAGCAGGGACCTGTTGTGGGCAGCAGGGGTGGGTGACAGCTGGAGCAGGGATCTGTTGTGGACAGCAGGGGTGGGTGACAGCTGGAGCAGGGACCTGTTGTGGACAGCAGGAGTGGGTGACAGCTGGAGCAGGGACCTGTTGTGGGCAGCAGGGGTGGGTGACAGCTGGAGCAGGGATCTGTTGTGGGCAGCAGGAGTGGGTGACAGCTGGAGCAGGGATCTGTTGTGGACAGCAGGGGTGGGTGACAGCTGGAGCAGGGATCTGTTGTGGGCAGCAGGAGTGGGTGACAGCTGGAGCAGGGATCTGTTGTGGGCAGCAGGAGTGGGTGACAGCTGGAGCAGGGATCTGTTGTGGGCAGCAGGAGTGGGTGACAGCTGGAGCAGGGATCTGTTGTGGGCAGCAGGAGTGGGTGACAGCTGGAGCAGGGATCTGTTGTGGGCAGCAGGAGTGGGTGACAGCTGGAGCAGGGATCTGTTGTGGGCAGCAGGAGTGGGTGACAGCTGGAGCAGGGATCTGTTGTGGGCAGCAGGAGTGGGTGACAGCTGGAGCAGGGATCTGTTGTGGGCAGCAGGAGTGGGTGACAGCTGGAGCAGGGATCTGTTGTGGGCAGCAGGAGTGGGTGACAGCTGGAGCAGGGATCTGTTGTGGGCAGCAGGAGTGGGTGACAGCTGGAGCAGGGATCTGTTGTGGGCAGCAGGAGTGGGTGACAGCTGGAGCAGGGATCTGTTGTGGGCAGCAGGAGTGGGTGACAGCTGGAGCAGGGATCTGTTGTGGGCAGCAGGAGTGGGTGACAGCTGGAGCAGGGATCTGTTGTGGGCAGCAGGAGTGGGTGACAGCTGGAGCAGGGATCTGTTGTGGACAGCAGGGGTGGGTGACAGCTGGAGCAGGGATCTGTTGTGGGCAGCAGGGGTGGGTGACAGCTGGAGCAGGGATCTGTTGTGGAAAGCCACAGCTCAGACTTCCCTGCAACACCTCCTGCTCCGTGGGTGCTGGATGTTCAGAGCCACCATTCAATGGCTGCTCACAGCCTGTGCGTGTCCAGGAGCCCCCCCAGCCCGGGGCCCCACAGCCCAGCCAGATTTCTCCTCTTTCCCAGCCAGATTTCTCCTGTTCCCCATCCAGATTCGTCCTCTTCCCCAGGCAGTTTCGTTGTTCCAGCAGCAATGTTGTGTGTTTTTCCGAGCTGGCCTGTCCGTGGCTGTGCGCAAGCAGCGAGAGAAGGATTCTTGCGCCGAGGAACGGCGAGGAGAGCGCCATGGAAAGGCAGAAGGTTCTGCCTGGCAGTGACATCAGCCGGGATGAAATGTCAACCCTGCTGAGATCTGCAGCCCAAGGAGCTTCCAAGCTGCCTGAGCTGCCATCAGCCTCAGATCCTGTCCTCCCTGTGCCAAGTGACAGCAGCGAATGGCACAAATCTGACGCTCGGCTCTGGCTCCACACACAAACAACTCTGTCAGCATCTGGAGG
>VWZI01000272.1:23004-42580 GCA_013396835.1 Psilopogon haemacephalus | reverse complement strand
GGCTTACAAATTAATTTAGGGGGTTTTGAAAACAAGCATGCTGGGTGTCATTAGCCATTAATTAGCGTGGGGTGGGGGAGGGCTGCCACGGGGGTCACAACTCGGGGGAGGGGTGTAGGTGGGGTGCTGGTGTCTATGGAGCTACAGACGTATGTGTACGGGCAGGTGAAGCAGCAGGAGCTGGTGACGACAGAATCCCCCAAATCCCAGCGTGGTGAGGGTTGGAAGGGACCTCTGGGGACCATCCAGTCCAACTCTCCTGCTCGGGCAGGGGCACCCACAGCAGCTTGCCCAGCATCACAATGGTCGGGGGGTGCTGGAAGCTCTCCTGACAAGGAGACTCCACAACCTCTCTGGGCAGCCTGTTCCAGGGCTTCAGCATCCTCACACCAAAGAAGCTTCTCCTCCTGTTCATGTGGAACCTCCTGGGTTCCAGTTAGTGCCCTCTGCCCCTTGTCCTGTCACTGGGATCGCTGACAAGGGTCTGGTCCTACTCACACCAAGGAGAGGGAACTCGAGATCACAGCAACCCTGGTCTTCTGTGTCCCCCCATTCCTAAGGCTAAATGCCTGGGTGATAGCAGCGTGAGGAGCCCCAAGGAGAGACCCCAGGATCTGGTTCCTGTGTCCCCCCAGTCCCAGGGCTAAATGCCTGGGTGATAGCAGCATGAGGAGCCCCAAGGAGAGACCCCAGGATCTGGTTCCTGTGTCCCCCCAGTCCCAGGGCTAAATGCCTGGGTGATAGCAGCATGAGGAGCCCCAAGGAGAGACCCCAGGATCTGGTTCCTGTGTCCCCCCAGTCCCAGGGCTAAATGCCTGGGTGATAGCAGCATGAGGAGCCCCAAGGAGAGACCCCAGGATCTGGTTCTACACCCCCAGGGCAGCAGGAGGATGTAGGTGAGGAGCAGGGCAGTGCTGACCCCCTGGCAGCCACAAGGGTGGCAGCAGCAGTGACGTCAAACTGGGCTGTTTAGTGACACCAGACTGGGCTTGATGTTTTTGGTTCTCGTGTGACACATCCTGATGATGGTGCCATAACCGTTGCCATGGTGACTCCTCTTCTGCTCCCGGCTGCTCCCTCATTCCTTTCCTCCCAAGAGCTGGCAGCTGGGACGAAGCACTCTGACCCCAGCCCCTCACACAGACCCCAGCCCCTCACACAGACCCCAACCCATCACACNCATCATACAGACCCCAGCCCCTCACACAGATCCCATCCCCTCACACAGACCCCAACCCATCACCCAGACCCCAGCTCCTCACCTAGACCCCAGCCCCTCACACAGACCCCAGCCCCTCACACAGACCCCAGCCCATCACACAGACCCCAGCTCCTCACCTAGACCCCAGCCCCTCACACAGACCCCAGCCCATCACACAGATCTGGGATCAGCACCTCAGCGGTGGCTGTTGGCCATGTCAAGGGCACTGCAATGACAATCACCCAGACTGAGGAAGGATGAGCTCTGCTGGAGGCTCAGCAGCAACGACAGAAGTGGGCAAGGGCAGTGGTGATGGACCTAGAACTGGCCCAGCACCTGGCAGCCCCCACAGCTCACACCACCTTGGTGTCTCCAGCAGCTTTTGCAGCTGGCAGCAGGCTGGGGCCATGCTTCAGGGTTGCTTGGAAATGCTGCAAGTGGCCTCCACATCTGGTGAGACTCTGCAATGGGTTGTCCAGGGAGGTTGTGGATGGCACCTCCCTAGAATTATTGAAGGCCAGGCTGGATGAGACCTCGAGCAACCAAGTGTAGTTGAGAGGTGTCCCTGCCCATGGCAGGGGTTTGGAGTATCATAGAATCATAGAATGGTTTAGGTTGGAAGGGACCTCAAAGATCAGCCAGTTCCAACCCCCCTGTGCCATAGGCAGGGACACCTCCCACTAGAACAGGTCACTCAAGACCTCATTCAGCCTGGCCTTGAACACCTCCAGGGAGGGAGCAGCCACAACTTCCCTGGGCAACCTATGCCAGTGTCTCACCACCCTCGCTGCAAAGAACTTCCTCCTAACATCCAGCTTCAATCTCCCCTCTGCCAGTTTACACCCATTCCCCTTCATCCTATCATTACAAGACCTCATGAATAGTCCCTCCCCAGCCCTCCTGTAGGCCACTTTCACATCCTGGAAGGCTACTACAAGGTCTCCTGGAAGCCTTCTCTTCTCCAGGCTGCAGAACCCCAACTCTTGTAGCTTGTCCTCACAGCAGAGCTGCTGCAGCCCTCTGATCTCTAAGATCCCTTTCAACCTAAACCATTCTGACAAGGTACATTGGTGGTCTCTGCTACCTGTGGTGGGACCCCAAGGAGCAGCAGGGTCTTTGGGGGACATTCTCCTCTGAGCTGGGATGAGTTAACTCCTTCCGAGGAGGCTTTGGGGCTGGGCTCGTGCTCCGTGCCCGCTGCCGGATCCGGCGGCTGCGGCAGGCGTGCAGAAAACACAGCAGGAATGTGGAAGGAGATTGGATCTGACAGGGCAGC
The DNA here is from genome assembly GCA_013396835.1 of Psilopogon haemacephalus. NCBI lineage: Eukaryota > Metazoa > Chordata > Aves > Piciformes > Megalaimidae > Psilopogon > Psilopogon haemacephalus. The sequence continues at coordinate 40,103 of VWZI01000272.1, read as the reverse complement.
TTCTGGGGAACATCTCTGTAAGCTGCAGGAAATGGGAGCAGCCAGCTGGAACTGCCACTCGGCTGCCGCCCAGCCACAGCACCGCTCTCCAGCTGGGAGAGCCCTGCCCAGGTCACCCCACGGATGGGCTGGCGACGATGGGATGAGGTTCACCAGGGCCCTTTGGGTCACAACCACCCCAGGAACTCTCCAAGCTGGAAACTGCCTGGTGGAAAAGGGCCTGGAGGAAGGGTTGGTTGGAATCATAGAATCAGTCAGGGTTGGAAGGGACCACAAGGATCAGCCAGTTCCAACCCTCCTGCCATGCCCAGGGACACCCTACCCTAGAGCAGGCTGCCCAGAGCCTCTGCCAGCCTGGCTGCAAACACCTCCAGGGATCTGGCCCCAACCACCTCCCTGGGCAACCCATTCCAGGCTCTCACCACTCGCATGCTGAACAACTTCCTCCTCATGTCCAGTCTGAATCTGCCCACCTCCAGCTTTGCTCCATTCCCCCTAGTCCTGTCACTCCCTGATAGCCTAAAAAGTCCCTCCCCAGCTTTCTTGTAGGCCCCCTTCAGATACTGGAAGGCCACAAGAAGGTTGACAGCACCTAGAGATGCACCAGCATGTACCCAGGTGGCCAAGGCCACCAGCACCCTGGCTTGGATCAGTAACTGTGTGGCTGTCAGGATGAGGGCAGGGATTGTCCTCCTGTACTGGGCACTGGTAAGGCCATGCCTTGAATCCTCAAAGGACATTGAGGGGCTGCAGCAAGTCCAAAGAAGGGCAACAAAGCTGGTGAAGGGTCTGGAGAACAGGACTGGTGAGGAACAGCTGAGGGACCTGGGGCTGCTCAGCCTGGAAGAAAGAAGGCTGAAGGGAGACCTTCTGGCTCTCTACAGCTCCCTGTCTTCTTGCTACACCCAATCGTCCAGCTGGCTCCAGCCCTCACCTCTCTACACCTGCTTCCAAGATGTCTCCATCTTGCCCAGCCCTGAGGCAGGGACCTGCTTTCCCCTGGGCACTTTAAGGAGGCAGATGGCAGCAGAAGCTGCTGCTCTGCTCCCAGAGGTTCACAAGCATTTGGTGGCCACTTCTGCTCATGAATGAACAACACTAAGAGCAGCTGGCCCCTGGGGAGGTCTTCCTGCTGGAATCCCTCTAAATGCATCACTTCCCAGGTCCCCCGTGGAGATGTCTCCACAAGCAGAACCCGCTGGAGGCGGCATGGGAGTAAACTGTGCTGGATGTTGAAACCATCCCAGCTCACTCCCTTCTCCAGGAGAGCAATGGAGGGACAAGCTCAAAAGGGCTGCACCAAAGCGTCGACATGTTTGAAGCACACAAAGCCACTGCCTCCTGCCTCCATGCCTCCTTAGACCATGGAAGGAGCAGAGAAGGCAAGAGAAAGCTGAGCAGTGCAACTTCTGGGATGCTTCTCCTGGATGGTTGCATCCATATGGAACCAGAAAATACGGCTTGGCCACCCAGGCTCCCTCCCCACCCCATCATCACCCCAGCTGAGCCCTTCTTCATGTCCCATCACTGCTCTGACGGCTCCTGGGATGGGCAGACTGGTGTGCATGGCACACACCACAGCTGTCCTGGTGGGGGCAGCAGGGTTGGCAGGTTCACTGGTGGAATGCACTTGGGTACCACTGTGCTTGGAAACCCCACCACGGGGAGCACAGCCTGTGTGAAAAGTCTTCTCGTCACCTGGAACCTGAGGGGATTGGAGTGCTCAGGCTTGCGTGGGCAGTGAGTATCCACCACAACAGAGTGCTGGAATTGTGGACTGGTTAGGGTGGGAAGGGACCTTTCCAGCCCGTCCAGTACAACCCCCTGTAGTCGGCAGGGACATCTGCAACTGAGCAGCTTGCTCAGAGCCCCAGACAACCTCACCTGCAATGGCTCCAGGCATGGGGCATCTCCTGCCACTCTCTTAGTTCAGACCATCACCCCTCGTCCTGCCTCAACAGGCCCTGCTCAAGCATCTGTCACTGATTACTGATTGGCCTCTTTACACTCTGAAAGGCCACTAGAGAAGGCCTGGAGCCTTCTCTTCTCCATGCTGAACAACCCCAACTCTCCCAGCCTGACCTCACAGCAGAGGGCTTCCAGCCCTGCCAGCATTGCTGTGGCCTCCTCTGGCCCTGCTCCAACAGGTCCATGTCTCTGCTGTGCTGAGGGCTCCAGAACTGGCCCCAGCACTGCAGGTGGGTGCTGAGCAGAGCACAGCAGAGGGGCAGACTCTCCTCCCTCGCCCTGCAGCCCATGCTGCTGGGGATCAGCCCAGGACACGGCCAGGGCTGGAGCACTCAGTGCCAGCTCATCTCCAGCTGTGCACCCCGCAGAACCCCCAAGTCCTCCACCTCAGGGCTGGCCTCCATCCTTCACTTCCAGCCTGCCTGGTGCCAGAGGCTACCCCAACCCATGAGCAGGACTTTGCCCTTGGCCAGGCAGAACCCCATGAGATGCTTGCCCAGTCAGCGTTGTCCTGGCTCTGTCTGCCCAGCCCAGCTGTGGAGGCTGCCCCAACCCATGAGCAGGACCTTGGCCAGGCAGAACCCCATGAGATGCACTCCCTGCCTGCACAGTTGGCGTTGTCCTGGCGCTGGCTGCCCAGCACAGCAGTGGAGGCTACCTCAACCCATGAGCAGAATCTTGGCCACACAGAGCCCCATGAGATGCTTGCACAGTTGGCATTGTCCTGGCACTGTCTGCCCAGCCCAGCCGTGGAGGCTGCCCCAACCCATGAGCAGGACCTTGTCCAGGCAGAACCCCGTGAGATGCCCTCCCTGCCTGCACAGTCGACATTGTCCCGGCACTCTCTGCCCAGCCCAGCCATGGAGGCTACCCCAACCCATGAGCAGGACTTTGCCCTTGGCCAGGCAGAACCCCATGAGATGCTTGCCCAGTCAGCGTTGTCCTGGCTCTGTCTGCCCAGCCCAGCTGTGGAGGCTGCCCCAACCCATGAGCAGGACCTTGGCCAGGCAGAACCCCGTGAGATGCCCTCCCTGCCCGTAGAGTGGGCGCTGCCTGCCCGGCCCAGGCAGGGAGGCTGCCGTGGGTGTCTGGCTGGCGGCGCAGGCAGGGCTGGCAGGCAGGGGCGGTGTGGGGCTGGCTGCGGCGCGGTGCGGGAGCGCCGGCGGGCAGGGGCAGGTGCCACATCGATCTGTCAGCGGCGGGTGACGAGCTGATCGCGTTTTCTGCTCGCATTCCGCTGTCCGCCCACATTAGCAGCCAGGCTGCTCCCAGCGCCCGGCCGCGGCTCGCAGATCTAATCACCCGCCCCTGGCTGGGCATCAGGAGGTGGTGATTCAGCGTGGAAATGCCTCATGATCAGGGAATCTGAGAACTGTTTGGCTTGGAAAAGACCTCTAGGATCACGGGGGACAACCACCAACCCGACACCACCACCGCCCCTGCCCCCTGTCCCCAAGTGCCGTGTTCATAGAATCATAGAATGGTTTAGGTTGGAAGAGACCTCAAAGCTCATCCAGTTCCAACCCCCCTGTGCCATAGGCAGGGACACCTCCCACTAGATCAGGACGCTCAAGGCCTCATCCAGCCTGGCCTTGAACACCTCCAGGGAGGGAGCAGCCACAACCTCCCTGGGCAACCTGTGCCAGTGTTTCACCACCCTCACTATAAAAAACTTCCTCCTAACATCCTATGATTTAAATCTCCCCTCTAACAGTTTAAACCCATTCCTCCTCATCCTGTCATAACAAAACCTTGTGAACAGTCCTCCTTTGACACCTCTAGGGATGGTGACTCCAGCACCAACCTGAGCAGCCTGCTCCCATCCCTGACCACTCTTGCAGGAAAGAAGCTGTTCCTCACGTCCAATGAACCTCCCCAGCACAACTTCAGGTCATACATGTGTGGCACATACAGACCCACAGAGTTGTGGCTAATGCAGAGCTGGACAATAACCTATCCTGGTTCAGGGCCAGAGCTATCTGGTGTTGAGGAGGAGCCATGAGGCCACCAGCTGGGCTGGACACCAGGAAGTGCAAGGTCCTGCAGCTGGGTCAAGGCAATCCCAAGCACAAATCCAGGCTGGGCAGTGAGTGGCTAGAGAGCAGCCCTGAGGAGAGGGACCTGGGGATGCTGCTGGATGAGAATCTCAACACGAGCCAGCAGTGTGCACTTGCAGCCCAGAAGGCCAACCAGAGCCTGGGCTGCATCAGGAGAGTGTGGCCAGCAGGGCCAGGGAGGTGATTCTCCCCCTCTACTCTGCTCCGGTGAGACCCCACCTGGAGTACTGCATCCAGTTCTGGAGCCCCTGTTACAAGAGGGATGTGGACGTGCTGGAGTGTGTCCAGAGAAGGGCCACGAGGATGCTCAGAGGGCTGCAGCACCTCTGCTATGAGGACAGACTGAGAGAGTTGGGACTTTTCAGCCTGGAGAAGAGAAGGCTTCGAGGAGACCTTATAGTAACCTTCCAGTATCTGAAGGGGGTCTAGAGGAGGGCTGAGGAGGGACTGTTCACAAGGTGTTGTAATGACAGGATGAGGGGGAATGGGTTTAAATTGGTGGAGGGGAGATTTAAACTGGATGTTAGGAGGAAGTTCTTCACAGTGAGGGCGGTGAGACACTGGCACAGGTTGCCCAGGGAGGTTGTGGCTGCTCCCTCCCTGGAGGTGTTCAAGGCCAGGCTGGATGAGGCCTTGAGCATCCTGATCTAGTGGGAGGTGTCCCTGTCTGTGGCACAGGGGGGTTGGAACTGGATGATCTTTGGGGTCTCTTCCAAGCTAAACCATTCTATGATTCTATGATTTCATGAATCAGGACCTGGGGAGCAGCAGAGAGCTACTCAAGCAGCTTCTCCCACCCTGAGTTGGTAGGGGAGGGACCTCCTATAAAGGAGATGTTTGAAACCTGCTCCACGCTAATTAATTTCTGTTTAAACCAGGAGAACTTTGGGTGCTGGCAGACCCCAAACTCCTTTGAAATGAACCCATCTTGCTTTGCTGCAGCTGGGCCCAAAGGATGCAGTCACTGGAGCCTACACTCAACTCCTTCTGTTCTGCAGGGCCTGAGCCATCAGCATGGAGAATCATAAAATCATAGAATGGTTTGGGTTGGAAAGGATCTCCAGAGGTCATCTAGTCCAACCCCCCTGCAGTCAGCAGGGACATCCTCCCCTAGATCAGGCTGCTCAGAGCCTTCTCAAGATAGACATTGGATATCTTCGGGGATGGGGCCTCAACCACCTCCCTGAGCAACCTGTTCCAGTGTTCCTCTACCTTCACGGTAGAGAACTTCCTCCTGAAGTGCAGCCTAAATCTCCTCTTCTCCAATTTCACACCACTGCCCCTCGTCCTGTCACTGCAGGCCTTTGGAAACAGTTCCTCTGCAGCCTTTTGGTAGGTCACCTTCAGGTACTGGAAAGCCACTATTAGGTCTCCCCAGCATCTTCTCTTCTCCAGGCTGAACAAACTCAGCTCCAGAGGTCCCCTGTGTGCCCCCCATGCAGGACACCGCATCCCACAGCTCCCAGTAGTACGTCTGGGATTATCCCAAGGAGGCAACGGGAAGCTGGGGAGACTGAGCCACCACCTCCCACACCCAGAAAGGCTCTAAAAATAAGCTTTTCATCCCCTTGCATCCTGTCAAGGCTTTAAATAGCTGTTTGGAGTTAGGTGGTGAAAGCTGTGGAGTTCCAATCACTTCTGACAACTTGGGAGCCAAAAATAAATGGGAACGAGGAAAGAGGAGGAGCCCATCCCTCACCCAGGCCACCAAGGAGAGGCACCCATGGACGGAGCCCACCTGGCAGCTGGTGACCATCAGCTGCTTCTGGGCATGAGGAGTGCAAGTGTGGCACCCTGCATGTCACCCTGGGGTGGTGACCTCAATGCTGCCTGCCTGTGCCTGGTGCAGGTTCTTCCATCCTCAAAAATATTAGGCACTGAATTCCAGAATCACTCCAAGGAGGACATTGAGGGGCTGGAGCAGGTCCAGAGAAGGGCAACAAAACTGGTGAAGGGTCTGGAGGACAGGGCTGGTGAGGAGCAGCTGAGGGAGCTGGGATTGCCCATCCTGGAGAAAAGGAGGCTGAGGGGAGACCTGAGAGCCTGGAACGGGTTGCCCAGGGGGGTGGTTGGGTCCACTTTCCTGGAGTTGTTTAAGGCCAGGCTGGATGAGGCTGTGGGCAGCCTGATCTAGGGTAGAGTGTCCCCGGACATGGCAGGGGGGCTGGAACTAGATGATCCTTGTGATCCTGACTGATTCTATGATTCTGTCTCTCTACAACTCCCTGAAACTCCCCTAGCTTGGAGTCAGGTGGGAGTTGGTCATTTCTCACAAGGGACAAGGGACAGGACAAGAGGAAATGTACACAGCTAGCCCCAGGGCAGGTCTAGGTTGGACGTAAGGAACAATTTCTTCCCCTTGAGCATCGTCAAGACCTGTCACATGCTGCCCAGGGCAGTGGTGGAGTCCTCATCCCCTGGGGGGCTTTCGAAGCTGAGTACATGTGGTGCTGAGGGACACATCTGGTGGTGACCTGGCAGTGCTGGAGGAACACTGGGGCTTCTGGAAGGCTTTTCCAACCCAAACACTTCCCTGACTCTACAAAAAGCCTCCTGTGTGCCGCACAGCAACACCCAGAGCTGTCACCTGAGGACAGAGGTGACCCTCGCAGGGTGCAGGTCCAGCCCCATAGGTGCTGCCAGCAGTGGGTCTGCCCCTAGCTGTGCCAGCCCTGGTGCTGCCAAGGAACCACCAAACTGGGTCCCTCCACTGCTTTGAAACCCCTCAAGGGATGGGGACTCCACCACTCAACAACACTGGTGCTCCAGGACCAGATATTTCTGGATTTATGGACTTTGGAGGAGCCTCCCCAAGCACTGGTGGTGGGCAGGGGATGGTGGAGCATCTGACCCTCACTGTGGGCTCAAACCAGACTCTGCTTGCTGGCATCATGGGAAGGACCAGCAAGATACAGCTCAGCCACCTCCTCTTCAAACACCTGAGGAGCAGGGGATGGGGGAAAAAAAGGAGTTATCCCAAATCCAGGGCACTTCCTACCCAGTGCTGGGCTCCATCTGACCCTTACCATGGCTGCTCTGACCCCACAGAAGATTGCTGACCTTTCCTGGGTGGTGCTGGGAACCTCTCAGGAGCCCTGTTCCTGCTCCTCTGGGCCAGGTCATTATGGGGAGCTGGTTCCCAAACAGCTGCCTAGGTGCAGAGCAGAGTGTAGGACTAGTGGGACAAGACTGGATTTGGGCAGGATGAGGATGAGGGTGAGGATGGTGTCACTGCCAAGGTGGGAACAGAGGGAGCTGGTGATGGGAGAGAATCAGCTGGAGCTGGTGACTCATGAAAGGCATGAAGTGATGGGGTAAGAATCCCAGAATTCCCCCACAGTGGGGCTGGAGGGGACCTCTGGAGATCTTCCAGTCCAACCAGCCTGCTAAAGCAGAGGCACCCACAACAGTATCACCATGCCCAGGTGGATTTTCAGAGCTTCTTAAGAAGCACTCGTGCTAAATTAGGGCCAATCTTGCCCACTCCTCTCTCTCCACTGCCCAGTGGTGGGGAGACTCAGCACCCCAGGCCCAGCACCCTTGGCGTTGGGATGGACTCTGCCACCCAGGCTCTGCTTTGGGTGCTTCATCCAAGCCCTGCAGCACAGCAGCTGCACTGAGAGGCAGCTGCTGCTGTCGGCTGTCAGGGGGATGTGTCCCATAACAATGGAACAATGTGGAGGTGAGAATGAAACTTAATCATGGATAATGTGCTCCCAGGAGAGGAGATGCCAAGCGAAGGATGTGGCACCAGCAGCCGTGGCACTGCAGAGCCTGCAGTTTAGAAGCCTCACAAAATTCAGAGGTTCCAAATCCACCTGGACATTGTGATCCTGGGCAAGCTCCGTGCGTGACCCTGGTGGAGAAGAGCAGTTGGACTGGATGATCTCCAGAGGTCCCTTCCAACACCCATGGAGCTCAGGCAGCCAGGCGAGGAAAGGCTCCAGTGATGCTATGGTGTTTAAACCGACAAAGCCCACCAGGGAGTGCCACATCCACCACCTGTGGCCTCTCCAGCCTTTGGTCAGGTGTTAAGATTTAATCGGCACCCAACTGTCCATCCCTGGCACCCTGTGGGGCTGGGACACCTCCAGGCAAAGGCAGAGAGATGTGCCCAAAGCCAACCTGGCACATCCCGTGGGAGCTGTGGTCCTGCTCTGGTCAAGGGCATCTTGATGCTCACCACCTGCTCAAGGGTGGTGAGACCCTGGCACCGCTCACCCAGAGAGGTGGGAGGTGCCCTGTCCCTGGACCCCTTGCAGGTCAGGTTGTTTGAGTCGGTGAGCAGCCTGCTCTAGTTGCAGATGTCCCTGCTGGCTGTAGTGGGGTTGGACCGGGTGAGTTTGAAAGGTCACTTCCCACCCAAACCAGTCTGGGATTCAACCTTCCCGGGGCCAGGACACCGGGTGGAAGGGTCCTGGGCATCACCCTCACCCTCCTCACCTCGGTGGCCCAGCTGCCAGCCTGCAGCTCCTTCAGCCTACCCGGAGCAGCCCTTCCCTTTGCCCTCCCCACGCCCAGCCCCGCGGGGAGCTGTGCCGAGCGGCAGCGCTGAGGGCTGGGCAGTGCCCGGGGTGCAAATGCCGCAGCGATTTTCCCGGTGCATAACCAGCACACGCAGTGCTGGCAGCAGGTCGCAGGATCCCAGCTGTCCCCAGCACCCCTCCGGCGCCAGGACACACCACGGGTGTCACACCAAGGGGCAGGGTGACTCTGGGTGTCGCAGCCGTGTCGGGTTCGACAGGACGGTGCCAGGGTCGGTGCCCCAGGCTGGGAGATGGCTGGGGGCAGCCTGTGCCCAGGTGAGAGCCGTGGCCGGGCGGTGTCAGGCAGGCACAGGCCATATAGCAGGTGACATCCAGCGGCTGCGGGGAGCAGTGCAGCCCCACTGCCACCCAGCCCCAGCCATCCCCACCGGCTCTGTGCCTCTGAGCACGGCCAGGCGATGCTTGAAGGGTGGCACGGATGGGGCTGAGCTGCCGCCAGGCTGGCGGGGACAGGGGAGGGCAGGGCCGACAGGGGCTGCAGCGTGCAAAGCTCTGGCACGGCCCCGACTCTGCCCTTGCTGCTCCCCGGAGAGCTCCCACCGAGGCGCCCGGCAGAGGCTGGCACCTCCCAGCGCCCTTGCTGGGAGGCAGTGGGTGCTGGAAGAGCCTTTCCTCCCCCACTAACAGGCTCCAGGAAGGCGCAGCTGAGCTGCTGGGGGAGCGCAGGGACAAGGGACACGCGTGGGCACAGCCACAGGGGTGCCCGCCTGTGCCCCTCTGCTCCTGCGGGACTGGTGCTGGCACAGGAGGCTGGGATCCACCCCCGGCACCGGTGGGGAAAGTAGGGTGTCCATGCCAAGCCAAGACCAGGGAAAACCGCCCAGAAAACGGCCCTGAACTGGAGCCAGGGGAGGGCTCATCTGCAGCCCCGAGGACCTGCTGGGCACGGGGCTGTTCCTCGGGCAGGCTGGACATGCCAGGCCCGGGGTCACCGGCAGGTCCAGCTGCTGGAGCAGGAGGCACTGGGAGGTATTTGCAATTTCCTCCCACCCGGGGACCTCCTCCCTGCCTCTCCAGAGAACTTCCCCTGCCTCCGGGCACTGCTTTAATAACTGTGCGGCGAGGGGAGGGCGGGGGCCGGGAGAGCACAAAGGACCCCATGGATGGGGCACCAGTGATGGGAGCTCATCCGCACCAAGACCCCTTCACCAGACCCACATGGGTCACACACCTCAGCTCCATGGCAGCTGGGACCCACTTGGAGGGCTCATCCTGAGCCCTCCTGACCCCCTGTCAAGTGGGGGTTGTGCCAGAGCTAGGACCTGATGGGACAGCCCAACCCCACAGAGTAGGACCTGAGGGGACACCCTACAGCTGCAGAGCTAGGACCTGATGGGACAGCCCAACCCCACAGAGCAGGACCTGAGGGTACACCCCACAGCTGCAGAGCTGGGATCTGATGGGACAGCCCAGAAGCAGAGCAGCCTGTTGCTGGTGCAGTGGCAGCTGCAGGCACTGGAGTGTCAGCACCAGGGGGGCTGTTGCCATGGGACACCTCAACCAGCACTGCCAGAACCCCCTCCTGCTGCCCTCACCCCAGCACATCCAGCTCAGTGCTGCTGGGGGACAACGTGTCACTCAGTGTCACCTCCCTCCTGGTGCTGCCCAGCACCCCGTGGCCACCAGGCTGGCACAGGGGACGAGCAGCTGTGCCAGGAGACCCAGGCTGGGGCCGTGTTTACTCTGAGCCCAAAGCTCCCATCAGTCACAGCTGCTCAGTTACTGCCGAGCCTGCTTTGTGCTTCTCCACCCAGATGAAAGGCTTGGCTCTGGCCACAGCCTGTCCTCAGGCTTTGTCTCCCCAAGCTTTCCCACATTGCTGGCATGATGGCACCCAGTCCAGGCAGGTGGCAGTGCCATGGGAACCACTGGTGATGATGTGGGGCTGAAGATTCTCTAGGGTGGGGCTTGGGGCTCTTGTTAAAGCTGAGGCTCCTCCAGGAACTGTTACAGCCAGAAGGAAGAATCGTGGAATTCTGGGTTGGAGGAGACCTTCCAGACTGTGGAGTCCAACTATCAACCCAGCACTGCCAGGTCACCACCAAACTCTTTCCCCTGGCATCACATCTCCAGGGCTTTGAAAAGTCCTCCAGGGATGGGGACTGGCAAGCCTGAGCCAGACCTTGACAACCTTCATGGGCAAAGAACTATTCCTTATATTCAACCCAAACCTCCCCTGGGGCAACTTGAGGCCATTTCTTCTTGCCTTACCCCTTGTTGCTTGGGAGAAGAGACTGACCACAACCTGGCTCTGACCTCCTTTCAAGAAGCTGTAGAGAGCCAGAAGATCTCCCCTCAGCCTCCTTTTCTCCGGGCTGAACAACCCAAGGTCTCTCAGCTGCTCCCCGCCAGCTCTGTTCTCCAGACCCTCCACCAGCTTCATTGCCCTTCTCTGGACCTGCTCCAGTCCCTCAATGTCCTCCTTGGAGTGAGGGCTCAAACCGACCCCAAGTTTGGAGGTGCAGCCCCCTCAGAGCTGTGGGTCATGCCCTGGCTCGGGCAGAGGCTGCTGTTTGGGCACAGACTGGTGTGGGATCCTTTGGTGTTACCCCAGGTTGTTGCACACCCCCCTCGATGCCACCATCCACGACAGCACAGACACGGCTGTCACTGTCACCTCCTCTCCCCCACGGAGGCACAGGGTGGGGCACACCGTGAGGCAGAGTCAGGGATGAGAGACAGTGCTAGAAGCCTCAGCAAGATGTCACACAGAGGAACATCTGCCTCCTGTCCTCCTCCTCTGGCAGATGTTCCAGAGGGAACAGTTTGTACCTTCCAGAGCCAAACTCTGGCCATGACCTCATCCCACAGCCCCAATGCTGTCCTGCTCTGAGCCAGGGAGCCCAAGGGAGCTGCACAAGACTCTTCCTGGGCACCTTACCTGTCCCTGGCAGGACTTGGTTAACTCCAGGCGGGACAAACATTCCCAGATGTGTTTTCCATGGAGAGGAAGGCTGGAATGTGGGTCAGCAGGACGTGACTGGGGTTCTGAGTGTGCCTGCACAGCAGCAGAAGCTTGCAGGAGGTTCTCAGGGGCTTCATGTGACCCCTGGGCACAGTTGCTAGCCAGGCCACTGCTCCCTGAAGTGATGGCCTCAGCTGAGCCACCTCAAAGTGCAGAGAGACCAAGGGGCACCTCACTGGGCTCACCACATCTTGTCATTATGGTGAAAAACAAACCCGGACCAAGAAAAGAATCAAGGCTGCAGCTGTGCTGAGCTGATGGTGACAGAGACCATGAAGTCCCCCCCAGATCTTCACCATGAGAGTGGTGACACCCTGGAATGGGTTGCCCAGGGAGGTGGTTGAGGCCCCATCCCTGGAGGTGTTTAAGGCTGGATGAGGCTGTGGGCAGCATGATCTAGGACAGGGTGTCCCTGCCCATGGCAGGGGTCTTGGAACTGGATGATCCTTGTGGTCCCTTCCAGCCCTGACTGATTCTATGATTCTAAGTCCCCCCTAGCTCATTGTTCCTCAACAAAGGAACCAGGCAAAAGCACTTAATTTGGGGAAAAAAAAGTCCATTACCACCCCAAAGTCCCTCTGTGCTTGTGTCCAGCCCCAGGGAAGGGTGGCAAAGCCCTCAGAGAGTGGTGGGAGAGGGGAAGGGAGAGGTTGGGGTGGTGGGAGAGGACAGTGACTCGGCAGGAGGACACAGCACATCGGTATCGACAGCTGCTTTGGTGACTCCTCCCTTCCCTGCAGACCTTTCTCACTGCTACCTTCAAACCCTGTTTCCATCAGTGGTGCAGACACCATGGCAGCATGGCATCAGATGTGCCAGCCCTGGGGCACCCAGCACCAGCTCTGCCACCTACCTGCAGCTCCAGAGGACAGCCGTGGGGGCCCTTAGAGCCAGCAAGGACTCTTGGGTGCAGCGCTGGCCTCATTTCAGCCCAAAGGTGCTTGTGGTGGGTCCCCAGCAGCCAGCCCAGTGACCAAGGGCTGCGGCTGCTGCTGGACCAAGTTCACCAACTTGCCAACACTGTTGAGCTTTGGTGACCACCAGGACCAGATCCCACCACGCAGAGGTGCCCCCGTCTTGAGGGACATTGCACCCACCTTGGCCATGCCCAGAGCAGTGACCAAAGGAGAGAAGGACCCTGGCCAAGACAGAAGCACCAGCTTGGCATCACCCCACCTGCAGCTCTGGAGGGGCTTGTTTGCTGCTGACTCATGCCAGCAGAAGATTTCTGGTGGAACCCAAAATTCCCTCACACTTGAGAGGGCTCTGGCAGGTTCACGCCCGCCCAAGCTGGGGAGTGGAGATCTGGATTCCTCAGCTCCATCCTTGGCTGCCCTGGAGCTTCTGCAGGAGGGGCCGAGGTGCTCCAGGGCTAACGCTGCTCCTGGACCCCACCCATCCGGCTCCAGCAAGCAACCTCCACCTCCTTTATGCCTCCCTGAACAGGGCAGAGCAGGCATGTGTCCACCAGGATGGACCAGGCTCGGCCACTCTTCTTGAGAATGCTGAGAAGAATCACCCACGAGAGGAGAAGGGGATGTGGGCACACAGGGAGAGCTGCCCTGGGGCATGGGATTCGGGTGACATCACGGGCAGAGGGACCCCCAACTTCACCATAGGATACTGACACAGCAAGGAGGGCTGGGGGAGATGTTCTCCAACCAACAGTTAGAGAGAAGAAGCTGGGCTGGAAAAGTGATAATGGAAGGAGAATGGCCTCTGGAGTCTTCTCCCCCCTGGAGACTGGGGATAGAAAAGGCAAGGAGCAAGGTGGAAGGAAGGCCTGGGCTTCAGCAGCTGCCTCTTCTCCCAGAAGCTCTGGGGTCCCCTGGCCTTTTGGAAAGGAGGTAGCCCCAGCCCAGCCCCCCAGAGCAGGGTGGGCAGCAGGCGCTGAGGCCTTTCTGCAGTGTCAGGCGAATCCTCTCTGCCATTTCTGGAGCTTAATCCCCTGGCCGTGGCGCAGGGACCGGTCCCACCCCGCAGGGAGGGGACTGAGGTTATGAAATTTGTGAATGGGGAGTGTCCGGGGGGCTGGAGCAGAGGCAGCCCAGCAGGCAGAGGCCACTCGCACCCCAGGCTGCCAGCACCGCGGCGCTGCCACCTTCTCGCCCGCGCCCGACCCGCGACGCCACCGCGGAGGAGAGGCAGCTGCTGGAGCCCAACCTTTCCTTCCACCTCGCTCCTTGCCTTTTCTAGCCCCAGTCTCCAGGGGGGAGACGACTCCAGAGGCCATTCTCCTTCCCTTATCACTTTTCCAGCCCAGCTTCTTCTCTCTAACTGTTGGACGGAGAACTGATAAGGGTAGGCGAGTGGCACGACCGACACCGACGCCCCTGGCTTGTCCCCAGCCTGTCCCCAGCTGCCTGCTTGCTGTGCTGCAGATGGTAGCTCTAACCAAAGCCACCTGCACAGCGAAGGCAAGGGTTAAAGCAACATCTTTTTTTTTTTTTTTTTCCATTGAGAGCCAGCAGGTCCTGTCCTGAGGTGGGTTTTTGGGGTGTTTGGGTTTTTTTGTTTGGTTTTTTTCTCCTCTCTTTTCAGCATCTCCAGCCTCTGTGGTGGTGGCACCCACAGCAGGTCCGTGGCAGGAAGACACCTGGTTTCAACCCAGGTCTGGACAAGCCCCCCTTTGGAACAAGAGGTCCTGAGGTGCTGCTTGAGCTCGGGGTCCTTTGGTTCTGTTTCACAGGAGGTCGCCCAGAGCTCTTCAGAGTTGGGGTCGGGAGTAGCTACGGAAGCAAGAAGTAAGTGCTGCATGAGAGCAGGACCCCAAAGCTCCTCCTGCATCCAGAACTGGTCGTGTTAAGTTCTTTATCCCCATGTTCATCCCGTTTTAAGGGTGGGTGCTCAACCCACAGCCGGTGGAAGGACCTGTGTTGCCTCTCCCCCCCGAGCCAGAGCAGCGGAGCTGGGATCTAGGGAAGGAGCCCAAAGCCCGAGGTAAGGAGGTGTCTGCTGGGCACAGCCTGTGTGGTGCTGGCACCCAGCCTCGGGGTCCTGTTGGAGCACAGGGTCCCAAGTCCAGGGTCATTGGGCGTTCCCTGGGGCTGGCTCAGTCCCACGAAGTGCTTCTGGAAAGCACTTGGGATTCCCTACACATTCCCAGACTCTTCGTCCCAGTTTCCAGCTATCCCAGACCGTCAGAAGCTCCCCGTCCCCATCAAAGTGTCCTGCACAGACAGGGCAGGGGATAGGGGAGCTGGGAAGGGCTCTAGGGCTGTGCCACATTGCCAAGCCCATGCTGGCACAGTAGTGTCCAAGGTGCTGCCCTTCCCTCCCAGACACAGGTCCCAGAGGATCCTGGATGTGTCATGAGCCCCATGGGGAACTGGACACTGGGGAAGGGGCAACCCTGGCACAGGCAGCCCCTGCCCACAGCTCCCTGCTCCTCTTGAGTCTTGAGGGGGTGTTTAGAGTTACTTGGGGTTTGGTGCCCCAAGTCCCCTGAGTTTCCAGCTGCTTTCGCGGGGGCAGGAACCAACCTGGCCGAGGCAGGTCCAACTCAGCCAACATGACCATCTGGGGAGGGGATGGACCACCTGAACCCAACAACCCAAATCCTGCCCAGAGATTCCTGCCCTCAGAGACTGGGTTCCATCCTGACCCGACCGCAGACAGGGAGTTGGAGGCACAGCAGCAATGTGAGAGTCTTAGTACCATAGACTCAGCTTCCAAACACTTCTAGCAATCATTTTCCCTCACCCTAAGAAGGACATTGAGGGGCTGGAGAAAGTCCAGAGAAGAGCAATGAAGGTGGCAAAGGGTCTGGAGAACAGGTCTGGTGAGGAGCAGCTGAGAGACATGGGGAAGCTTTAGTCTGGAGAAAAGGAGGCTGATGGCTCTCTACAGCTCCATGAAGGAGCTTGGAGTGAGGTTGGGGTTGGTTTCCTCTCCCAAGGAATATGCAACCGGACAAGAAGAAATGGCCTCAGGTTGCTCCAGGGGAGGCTTAGTTTAGACATGAGAAGCAATTTCTTGCTCTTGGGGGTTGTCAAGGCCTATTTCATGCTGCCTAGGGCAGTGGTGGAATCCCCATTCCTGGAGAGAGGTCTCCAAGACCTTATTGTGGCCTTCCAGTACCTGAAGGGGGCTTACAAGAAAGCTGTTGAGGGACTTTTTAGGGTGTTGAGTAGTGATAGGACTGGGGGGAATAGATCCAAGCTAGAGGAGAGCAGATTTAGATTAGACATTAGAAAGAAGTTCATCACCAGGAGGGCAGAGAGACACTGGAACAGGTTGTCCAGGGAGGTGGTGGAAGTTCCATCCCTGGATGTTTTTAAGGCCAGGCTGGATGTGGCTCTGGGCAACCATGGCAGGGGGCTTGGAACGAGATGATCCTTGTGGGTCCCTTCCAACCCTGACAATTCAGTGGTTCTGTGAGAGATTTCAAAGCCATGAAGATGAGGTGCCGAGGGACATAGTTTGGTGGTGACCTGGCAGTGCTGGGGGAACAGTTGGACTTGATTATCTGAAAGGTCTTCTCCAGCCTGAAATGATTCTGTGATTCTCTGATTCCTCTTGGAGCAGAGAGGGAACTGCCAGCACTCACGACAAGGGCAGTCACCCCTCACTTTCAGCTGTCACTGTCCAGAGTCTGGAGATGATAACCTCACTCTGCAGAGTGGCAGAATTGGGTCCCCAGCCCCAACAAAGCTCTGCAGATCCAGGGACAAGTTTCACAGAATCCCCGAGTCCAATCATTGTAGAGTTGGAAAGAAAACATGGAGATCATCCAGTCCAACTGCCCTGCCGAAGAAGGGGCACCCACAGCACCTTGCCCAGGATTACCATGTCCAGGTTGGTTTGGAATCTCTCCAGAGATGGAGGCTCCAGGTGGGTCTGCAGGGCTGGCAGCAGCAGACATCCCAATCAGATTGGCACTATCAGGCACAGAGCATTTGGGCACTGAGCAGCAGGAGGGGCAAAATTGCTCTGCAAACATCCACTCCAGCTTCCCTCTTGGGGCAGGGTGGTCCCGTCACCCAGGGATGTGGAGAGGTGGTGGGGAGCCCCAAAAATGGACTGCAAGGAGAGGAGGTTCATCCTCTCTCTCTCATGTATCTAAAACTCTCTGAAAGGAGGTTGGACCCAGGTGGGGTTTGGGATCTTCTCCTAGGTGACAAGGGATGGGATATGAAGAAATGGCTTCAAGCTGCCCCAGCAGAGGTTTGGGCTGGATGTTAGGAAAATTTTCTTCTTGGGGTCATCAGGCACTGGCTCAGGCCAGCAGGGAGGTGGTGGAGCTGCAGTCCCTGGAGTGGTTTAAAAGATGTTTGAATGAGAAGCTGAGGGACATGGCCTAAGAGTTGTGTGCAGGGAGGTGTTGAGTTATGGTCGGACTGGATGATCTCAAGGTCTCTTCCAACCAGGCAATGCTGTGATCTTCAGCATCCCCCCATCAGCTGGTCCAGGGGGCTGGGATGCTCCCAAACCCAGGGTGCTGCCAGCATCCCCAACCCTGCTGCAGCTACCACCAGCACTGAGTTTTGCAAAGATTCATAGAACCCTGGAACAGTTTGAGTTGAAAGGGATCTTAACGATCCTCCAGTTCCACCCCCCCCC
>VWZI01000272.1:10792-22957 GCA_013396835.1 Psilopogon haemacephalus | reverse complement strand
CAGGGACACCTCCCTCTAGTCCAGCTGGCTCAAGACCTCATCCGACCTGCCCTTGAACACCTGCAGGGCGGGGGCACCCACGACCTCCCTGGGCAACCTGTGCCAGCATCTCGCCACCATCGCTGCAAAGAGTCTGGCAGCCGAGAGCTCCGGGAGCTGGGATCAGGCCGGGGCCAAGCGCTGCGGTTCTCACGGCCGCTTCTGCCTGAGGGGTTGGGTGTTGTGCCGGGACCTCATCTGATCCCTCTCCAAACAGAGCCGCCGGCGACTGTCGGTGCGCATTTGGCGGCGGCCCGCGGCGGGGGCAGCTGAGCCGTGAAACGCGGGCTTAAGGCCGGCTGGAAAAGTCCTGAGGCAGACGAATTCCAGCCCCGGGCCCGGCCCTGGCCGTGCCGCCGGGATGCCAGGGGGAGGGCGATGGCTGAGCCAGCACCGAGCGGCTCGCCGCTGCCGGCCCGCCCGCCGCACGTCAGCCTCAGGTTGGATCCCCGAGGAGGAAATTCCACCGCTCCGGAGACAAACAGAGGCCGGATATTTGCTGAGTGTCCCGGCGGACATCAAAAGCCCCACCAGGAAATTTCACTCCGCAGAGAAATTAAAACTGGCGGCGGCACAGCTCCTGCGCCGTGACCCCGGCAGGAGGCAGGCTGCGGGCACAGGCTTTGTGCCACCGTCCTGCCCGGCCACCAGCCCTCGCCTCCTGCCTTCTCACCCGCCCCACCACGGCTGCTGCTTTTGCTGCAGGAGGTGACCTCAGGTCTAGCAGAGCTCTTGGGACGGCTTCCACGGGGAAGCATTGCCGTGGGTGGCTGGCAGGGGGTGGCTATCAGTGGTGCCTGGTGGTCATGAGTAGTTGTTGGTCATGGGTGGCCATGGTATGGCCATCAGTAGTTATAGGTGGTCATGAGTGGCCATGGGTGGATATGGGTGGTCATGAGTGGCTGTGGTGTGGCCATTAGTTATGGGTGGTCATGACTGGCCATGGGTGGATATGGGTGGTCATGAGTGGCTGTGGTGTGGCCATTAGTTATGGGTGATCATGAGTGGCCATGGATGGATATAGGTGGATATGGGTGGTCATGACTGGCCATGGTGTGGCCATTAGTTACGGGTGGTCATGAGTGGCCATGGGTGGATATAGGTGGATATGGGCGGTCATGACTGGCCATGGTGTGGCCATTAGTTATGGGTGGTCATGAGTGGCAATGGGTGGATATGAGTGGTCATGAGTGGCCATGTTGTGCCCATGGGTGGATATGGGTGGCCATGGCATCCCCCTGCCAAAGTGTGACCCTCATCCTCTGCAGCCACTCCCCCAGTGTTGCCAGGCTGCCTGAATGGACATGGGCACGAGCAGTCCATGCCCTGCCGGCATCACCTCCATGAGCTGGACTAGCTCTGAGCTCCACTAATGGAAGTCAGAGGGTGTGAGGACAGTTGTGGGAAAGCAGGTGGCTACCCTGGCACTGCTGAGGCTGTGCCTTGGTGCCTGTGGGCTGTACCAACCCTGGCCCTGCCAGCCCCAGCCATGCCAACTGACAGCTCTCGCAGCCCATCCTGACACCCAGTGGTGGTAGCATTTGGGCACGCTCAGTGCCTGCCGAGCACAGTGCCCTCACCATGCCCCCAGAGCCTCACTCCAAGGACGGGGAGCTGAGCCATGAGGAAGATGCCTCTGGAGCTCCAGCAGGAGCGAGCCACCCCCGCAGCCCTGCCACACAGCTAATTGCAGGTTCTTACCCAGCACTGTCATCAAATAGGAGCTGCTGCTTCCGACAGGCGTGTGGCCACGGGATCCTGGAGCAGCACCCACCTCCTGCCCGCCACACTCCTCACCTGCCAGCGCCTGCCGTGAGCTGCCATCAGCATCATGTCATGGCTGTGGCAGCAGTGCCATCAGCATCGTGTCATGGCCATGGGATCCTGGTGCAGCACCCACCTCCTGCCTCTGCCACTCCTCACCTGCCAGCGCCTGCCGCGAGTGGCTATCAGCTTCGTGTCATGGCTGTAGCAGCAATGCCATCATCATTATGTCATGGCCATGGCAGCTGTGCCATCTGCATTATGTCATGGCCATGGGATCCTGGAGCAGCACCCACCTCCTGCCTGCGCCACTCCCCACCTGCCAGCGCCTGCCATGAGCTGGCGTCAGCATCATGTCATGGCCATGGCAGCTGTGCCATCAGCATCATGTCATGGCTGTGGCAGCTGTGCCATCAACATTATGTCATGGCCATGGCAGCTGTGCCATCGGCATCATGTCATGGCCATGGCAGCTGTGCCATCAGTATCGTGTCATGGCTGTGGCAGCAGTGCCATGAACATTATGTCATGGCCATGGCAGAGGTGCCATAGAATCATACAATCATTGAATGGTTTAGGTTGGAAGTGACCTCAAACATCAGCCAGTTCCAACCTCTCTATGCCATAGGCAGGGACACCTCCCACTAGAACAGGTCGCTCAAGGCCTCATCCAGCCTGGCCTTGAACACCTCCAGGGAGGGAGCAGCCACAACCTCCCCGGGCAACCTGTGCCAGTGTCTCACCACCCTCACTGCAAAGAACTTCCTCCCAACATCCAGTTTCAATCTCCCCTCTGCCAGTTTAAACCCATTTCCCTTCATCCTATCATTACAAGATCTTTGTGACCCTCCTCTGGAGTGGCTCCAACAGTCCCATGCCCTTCTTGTGCTGGGGGCTCCAGAACTGTACACAGTACTCCAGACAGGGTCTGAGGAGAGACCTCAGGGAGGGGGAGAACCCCCTCCCTTGCCCTGCTGCCCACGCTGCTCTTGATATGGGTGGATATGCTCCATTAGCATGTATCACAGCCACAGCAGAGGTGGCAGAAGTGCCATGGACATCATATCATGGCTGTGGCAGAGCTGCCATCAGCATCATGTCATGGCCATGGCAGAGGTGCTATGTGTCTGGTACCACAGTGGTGACACAATAGCTGCCATGAAGATGCCAGTCTTTGGCTACCCATTTCCAGCCACAGCGATGAGCTCTCTACCAGACAGCATGGCACAGCCACCCATAAGGTCCCTGGTGGCTGAGGTAGCTGCAGAACTGCTGATCCTACATGGGACAGAATCACAGAACTTTTTGGGTTAGAGAAGACTTCTAAGGTCATTGAGTCCAACCATCAACCCAGCACTCCACAGCCATTAAACCATGCCCCCAAGTGTCATTTCCACATGTTTCTTGCACCCCTCCGGGGATGGTGACTGCACCACCTCCCTGGGCAGCCTGTTCCAGTGCCTGACCACTCTTGCAGGAACGAAATTTCTCCCAATGTCAGCAGATTGGGGTCCACATAAAACACCACAGCAGTGCCCATGCCCAACTGCTTCAGGGACAGCAGCAGGTGCCTTCAACCAGGAACAGAACTGGGAGAGCTATGGGGGGGGGACACGACACGACAAGTCAGTGGTGTGGGGCAGGAGGCACATCCCGCGCCCCACATCCCTGTCCCTCCTCTGCTGCGGTGCCCCTGACGCAGTCCCGGCAGAGGCAGCATCTGCCAGCAGCGTGGCAAGCCCTGTTCCGACAGTGAACCCCCCCCCACCCCAACCCAAGCAGCACATCCCAGGAGCTCTCCTGGCAGCTCCCAAATTCTCCAGCACTATTTTTACCCCGCGGTTGCTATAGAGACCCCGGGACACGCTGGGTGATGCAGCCGCTTTCGGCAGCAGCGCATCACCCGCTGCCGCCTGCCGCCAACGGCGTGCAAGGCAGGGGGACGCTATTTTGGGCTGAGCCCCACGAGAGCTAGAGATAGCTCAGCCCTGGAGATAACCTGGCCCCGGAGATAACCCGGTCTGGCCTTCAGGCACCGAAGGGCCCACAGAGAGAGAGAGAGGGAGAGAGACGTGGACAAGGACGAGAACAGCAGCGTTTGGAATCGTGGGATCACAGAATTGTGTCGGCTGGAAGAGACCTTTAAGCTCATGGAGAGCAACCATTACCCCAGCACTGCCAGGCCACCACCAAAAACCATGGCCCTCAGCATCACATCTCCATGGTTTTGAAACCCCTCTAGGGATGAGGATTCCACCACTGCCCTGGGCAGCATGAAACAGCCCTTGGCAACCCTCAAGGAGAACAAATTGCTCCTCACATCCAACCTAAACCTCCTCAGGGGCAACTTGAGGACATTTCCTCTTGTCCTGTCACTTGTTCCTTGGGAGAAGAAATCGAGCCCCACCTGGTTCCAGCCTTCTTTCAGGGAGATGTAGAGAGCCAGAAGGTCTCCCCTCAGCCTCCTTTTCTCCAGGCTAAACAGCCCCAGGTCCCTCAGCTGTTCTTCACCAACCCTGTTCTCCAGACCCTTTGCCAGCTTCATTGCCCTTCTCTGGACCTGCTCCAGCCCTTCAAGGTCCTTCTTGGAGTGAGATTATAGATTCATAGAATGGTTTAGGTTGGAAGAGACCTCAAAGATCACCCTGTTCCAACCCCCCACCATAGGCAGGGACACCTCCTACTAGATCAGGACGCTCAAGACCTCAGATGGAGGAGAGGCTTAGATCTGGGGTGCTTTGAAAAGCAGGAGGGGAAATATTGAGCTTGTCCAAGGATGTCAGGAAAGGTGTGAGTTTGCAGAGCAGGAGCTGAAAGAGCAGGACATCAGGATTCATCCCCCATGCCAGGCTGTGCCCAGCTCTGCACACCCACCACATCTAGAAATCAGGGGGCACCAACCCCATGACAGTAAAACACACCCATAGTGTCCTCCTAGAGCTGGAGGCAACCCACCACAGGGATGAAGCTGGTTTGGGTTCCAAGAATGCTGAAGGGTTGGTGCCCTCAGGGACACTTCAGTGGGCATGGAGACCACCATGTGCCATGCTGTGGGTCAGTAGCCACAAGCCATGTCCCATCCAGGGCACAGGGCAACAGCACTGGCAGCAGAGCTGGTGGTCACCTCCAGAATTTCCTGGCTGATAAGTGTTTGCCCTCCAGGTCCCTTTTTCTGAGCTGGCAGGAGAAGCTGTGCCCAGCCTCTGTGGGTGAGGGACAGGCAGCAGCTGTGCTGCACAGCACCCAGAGCAGAACCATTGCCAGCACTATGAGGCCAGGGGGAGGAGGTGCCTGTTGAGCTGGGGTTGTGCCCATGTCCCACTTGTGTCTGCCAGGGGCTCCCAGAGAGAAGCCCCTTCCTCAGGAGCTGAATCAGGAGCTGAGTTGCTGCGTCATCTCCTGAGGCTCGGGCAGCGCTCAGAGCCATGACCATCCCTTGTCACCATGTCCCTTAGCCTCCTGAAGGATCCCCACAGCCCCTGCTCACCTGTTCCTGGGGATCCCAGCTGCACCACACACAAACCAGACTGGCCCATGATGGTCCCGGTAAGAAGGTGGACACAGCTGCCTCCTCCTCTGGGCTGTGCTAGGCTCTGATCACAACCTCAGCAGGATGTGGTGACCTGGTGGGAGCTGCTGGAGATGGGGCTAGACTGGACCAACAGAGCCTTCAATGTCCCTGCCATGCTTTTTGGGGTCACAGCTGTGTCCCCTCCACCTCTTCCTGTTCATGAAGAGGGCACCATGGAGGAGAAGGGGCCCCTCTACCTGGGTCTAGGTACCAGTATCCCCCATGCTGCTGCCCCACACGTGCTGGCAGCACCTCTAGGTCTGTGCCCAACTCTCCACAGCCTGCCAGGGTCTAGAGCACACAGGGATGGCACCCAGAAACCTCCATCCCAGTCTTGCCCCAGACTGGCTGGGTCTGGACACTATCTGAGCACTGCTGCAGTGCTCAGGATCAAACCCAGGACCTGGAGCTGCAGCTTCTCCTCCCACAGCCATCCCTGTTGCCATGGCATCCTTAGGGATGGCATGGATGCCAGTGGAGAAGATGAGAAGGTTGAAGGTAGGTGGACACGTTGGTTCTGCACAGCCAGGACAGAGGTGGGAGAGATCTTCCTGCAGCAGGCAGGTGCTGTTTGTGTCGCTGCTCCCCTCCCGGGTGGTCCTAGCTCTGCAGGCTACCTGGAGAGCCCTTTGCCCACCAGCCTGCCCAGCAGAGGAAGCTGCCCGGGGTGCAGGGCTGGTGTCGGCAGTTCTGGTGTGACCCTGCCCCGAGCATGGGAAGAAACCAGCTCCCGTGGACACCTCGCTCTGGGTTATACCCAGCCAACAGTCAAGGACAGCTGTCCCCACATCCACTCATTCCTCCCTCTCTCCTGCCTGATTAGCTTTGGGAAGTCTCAGACCGCGCTGGAATTTGCATCCTGAGAATCTTCTCTATCCTGACGAAGGGATAAAGGGTGGGGGGCAAGAGGGTGGGGCCAGACTCTTCTCAGTGGTGCCCAGTAACAGCACAAGGGGCAGTGGGCACAAACTGGAACCCAGAAGGTTCCATCTGGAGATGAGGAAAAACTTATTCGCTGTGAGGGTACTGGAGCCCTGGAGCAGACTCGCCCCCACGGACCCCCACCCCAGACCACCCCCCTCCACCCGCCCAGCGGATCCTTCCGCACGCCTCCACAGCGGGCAGGGACTCAGACCAGCACCCTCCGCACATCGACACCCCCGCCCCACCGCTCCCCGCACCCACCCGGGGGCGGACGCAGCCGCGGGCAGCAGCGGGCAGCAGCGGGCAGCACGGCGGGGGACGCAGCCCCCCGGACCGCACATAAGGGACGATGAGGGCGGGGGCACCGGGGTAGCCCCCCCACCGCCACCGGGCACCGGGAACTGGGCACCGATACCGGCACCGGGCAGCAGGTAACGGACCCGGGCATAGAGGTGGTGGACGCAGAGGAAACGCGGGGTCTCCTACCCCGGGGATCGCCGTTGCCCCTCCCGGTGTCTCGACAGCCCCGCGGGCACCGGAGCCCGGCGGGCAGCGGGAAGGGACGAGGCTGCCCCGGGCTGGGAGGCGCTGGCGGCACCGGGCATCGGACGCAGGTAGCGGAACCCGGCACGGTGTCAGTGTGCAGAGGGACCGGAGGGAGGGGAGCGGGGGTCCGCTGCCCCGGGAGTTCCCGTTACTCCCTCCCGCGCGGTGCCCCGGCAGCCCCGTGGGCGTCAGATCTCCCGCGGGCACCGGCAAGGGACGGAGCTGCCCCGGACAGGGACCCTCCGGTAGCGGCGGGGAGCTAGAGGTGACAGCCCTCAAGAGGGGCAACTCCGGAACGATCCGGGGGCACCCCGAGGGGAGGGGGCCACGGGCAGCTCAGCGCTACAGCCCCGGCGAGAGGGGGCGACCCCTGCGCCGCCAGCGCCCAAAGCAGGTCCCGGAGCTGCCGGATGCTCCGGGCATGGCAGGCACAGGCCAGGGAGTCATTGGGAGAGTCCCAGGTTGGCAGGAACTGTGGAGCAGAGTGGGGGTCAGGCAGACCTCTTGCCCCTGGGATCTCCAGGGAAGGGCTGGGCACGGGTGGAGGGCGGAAGGCGGCAGAGAACATCAGGGAGAGCAGGGTGGCAGGGCACTGGGCATGCCAGCCCAAAGGCTGGTTCTGTGCCTGGGTGGTGTTTCCACGGTGCTCAGCACCTGCTGGCACCTGGCACAGCTCTGAGCTACCATCTCTGCTGCGTGCATGGAGCCGACCGGGTCTTGGAGATGCAGGGACGGGTGGTCCTCGGGGGCACGGTCATAGTGGGTGTGCCATGGCCACGGATTCTGCCTTCAGCCAGCCCTTGCCAGCCCGTGCCAGGCAGTGCCAGGATAGCACCCGCCAGCACAGGTGATGCCTGTTGATCCTCCAGGACTGGTCCTGCTGCAGAAGCTGCCACGAGCAGAAACTGCTCCTCCATGAGGCAATGAAGGTCTTCAGGCAGCGTGGCTCCCACCACCTCACGTGTCCTTCAGCAGTGAGGACATGAAGCCCATGAAGCCATGGCAGATGCTCAAGCTGGCTTCAGCATGCTCTGCATCACAGCCCCAGCGCCCATGTCTCTGAAGACCATCTGTTCCCTACAGCTCTGAGGCTCAGTGGGCCACACACACCTGGCAGAAGTGGCAGCTCAGAGCCATGCCACTCAGGGACCAACAGATGCCCAGCACCATGGAAACATCACCACATCTTCAGTGGAAACCATTTCAGCATCAGGACCACTCTGATTTCTCTGGCACTTGGGGACATCCATTACCTCCAGGCAAATGTTAGCATGGCTGCTGGGGACACAGAGCTGGAGGGGGGAAAGCAAAGGGAAGGTGAACCACGAGATGTGTCACCAGGAAGCAGCAAGAGCAAACATGCTGTAACCTGAGGGTGACCACCACACCAGCTGGCCATAAGACCTCGTCATCAGGGCAGGGACTAGATACCACCAACCAGTGGTAAGGTGGCAAGTCCACTCCCAGGTCACTGAGGGAAGTCCCAGGAACAAGTCTGGTCTGACAAGGCTGGATGAAGGGTCAGGCAGCTTCACAACCCAAACCAGGAGTGAGGCACTGGGCTGCTGTTCAAATAGAGCCCTCAGCCCGGGGCAGAGGGATATTGAGCAGCTGGGCGGGGGTCTCAGATGTGAGGATGAGAGGACTGGAGCCCTGGAGCAGGCTGTCCAGAGAAGTTGTGGAGTCTCTTCTCTGGAGAGCTTCCAAACTCCCCACGCCATTGTGATGCTGGGCAAGCTGCTATGGGTGCCTCTGCTTGAGCAGGGAGATTGGACTGGGCGAGCTCCAGAGGTCTCTTCCAGCCCCCCCTGCCCATGCTGATTCTGAGTGTGCCACCCCCAGGAGGGCCAGGCAGCAGTAAGAGCCAGGGCTGAGGGGCAAACCTCACCTCTCTCCATGCTTCCTTCCACAGCTTCTGACCAGCAGTGAGCAGCAGCAGGTGCCATGGAGGAGGCGACGGAGCTGGAGATGGGGAGCAACTCTCTGCTGAAGGCCGTGTGGCTGGGCCGGCTGCGGCTGACCCGGCTGCTGCTGGAGGGAGGAGCCTACATCAACGAGAGCAACGAGAAAGGGGAGACCGCCCTGATGGTGGCCTGCATCACCAAGCACGTTGACCAGCAGAGCATTAACAAGGCCAAGATGGTGAAATACCTGCTGGACAACAGAGCAGACCCCAACATCCAGGACAAGTCTGGGAAGACAGCCCTCATGCACGCCTGCATTCGCGGCGCAGGGGGGGATGTGGTGTCCCTGCTGCTGGACAATGGGGCAGACCCCAGCCTGGAGGACCACTCGGGAGCGTCTGCCCTGGTCCATGCCATCAATGCTGATGACAAGGACGTGCTGCAGCACCTCCTGAACGCCTGCAAGGCCAAAGGGAAGGAGGTGATCATTATCACCATGGATAAATCGGCCTCTGGTGCCAAGACCACCAAACAGTACCTGAATGTTCCCCCCTCGTTGGAGTTCAAAGAGAGAGACCCCACTGAGGGGTGCCCAGCACCCTTTAGCACCCACCTGAAAGCTCCCATCTCAGCACCTTCCCCCACTGAGAAGGAGAGCGGCATCTTCACCCCACATCCATCACACCCCAGGGACCCTCCCTGTGCCGGGGCCGCTGATGACCCCCCCTCTCCAGGGCAGAGAGCTGGGGTGCCCAGGAGAGCCCGCCTGCCCCAGCTGAAGCGGCTGCAGTCTGAGCCCTGGGGGCTGGTGGCACCCTCGGTCCGTGAGGACACACGGGGCTGTGTGGACGATGAGGTCATCACAGGCATCAGTGACCTCTCACTCTCCAAGAAGGCTCTCCTTGTTCGGGGCAGCAAGGATCCCTCACTCTTCCCACGGGTAGATGAGCAGGCTCTGAGGACGCCGGCTAGGAAAGCGGCCTACGAGAAGAGCCAGGCCACCCAGCAGCGCCTCCCCCGCCGGAGCACGCTCCCCGGAGAGTCGGAGAACGTCGGTTCCGTGGCTCTGGACGCCCTGCACCGCTGGAGGTTGGGTACCGAGTACTGCGATCTCCAGCTCTCCGGCGTCCCGGAGGCAGGGAAGGTGCCGTCGGGGCGGAGGAAGCTCAGCGGATCCCACTTGGCCTTGCTGGATGGTTCATGGGAGTCCCTGGATGGTGCCGCAAGCACATCCCCCAGCACCGTTCGCCGCCGTCCGCCCGGCTTGCTGGAGAGGAGAGGGTCCGGCACCCTGCTGCTGGACCACATCTCCCACACCAGGCCAGGCTATCTGCCTCCCCTGAACATCAACCCCAGCCCCCCCATCCCCGACATCGGCTCCAACAGCAAAGCCCCCTCCCCTCTTGCTGCCAGCATCAAGTCTCTGCAGCCGGTGGGTCCCAGCGAGCTGCGAGCGCGGCGGAAGCTGCTGCGGAGACACTCGATGCAGGCGGAGCAGATGCGGCAGCTCTCCGACTTCGAGGAGATCGTAGCCCAGTAGCTGTGTCACCGCTGGCTTCCCAAACCAGCTCTTTTCCCACAGAAACGTGACGGTGCCCACACGTCGTCCGGTCCCGGGGAAGTGCCAGCAGCCACGGGGATCAGACCTGTGCTAGGGGCTGAAGCAGAAGGGTCCTACGGGCACGGAGCCGTAAGGAGAGCCCAGGCACCCAGCTGAAGTCTCTCTCCTGCTTTTCATCCACTGGGGAACTTCCCCAGGAGTGACGAGCTGAGAGGTCCACCCCAGCCCACCTGAGCTCAGGCTCCTGCCCGAAGGGCACTTTTTCTTTGCCACTTGCTCCTGCCTGTCTGGAGCCAGGACCTGCCCTGGGGCCGTGGGGCTGGGGTGCTCCTCAAGTGCCTACCAGGAAGGAAAGTTGGCTGTTGGCTTCAACGTCCCTGCTCACTGCAGGGGCTTGGACTAGATGACCTTTAAAGATCCCTTCCCACCAAATTCCATGACTCTGTGACTCCGATGCCACTCTCTGGCAGTCGGAGGCATTGATCCCCTCACTGCAGGAGAAAGAGACAACTCCTCACTTCGGAGGTCTTCAGGACCTCTGCAGCACCAGGGCCTGAGCTGACCCCTTCCCACTGCAGCCCTCCAGGACCAGACCAGCAGTGGTTTTGCCTCTATCTCCAAAGCTCCAAGGTTCAGGGGCATCTCCCACCACACTGAGCAACACCCTGGGCAGAGAGCACTCTCGGCTGCTCTATGAAGGCAATTTCTGCCAGGGTGCCAAGTGCCAAGGCTGGCTCACAGGGAGTGTCAGGGGCTCGTCTCTGCTGGGGAAAGATTCGGGCTCAGCACGCAAGCCTGCAGCAGCACCCATGGCCCCCACAGCACCTGCAGCACCCCCAGCACCCACAGTACCCATAGCACCTATGACACCCATGGCACCTTTGGCATGCTCACCACCAGTGGTACCCAATGGCACTCTCAGCAGCCATGTCACTGCAGCACCCCCACCCTGCGAGGCTAGCACTGGACACTGCCCTGGCTCCAGCCAGCCCAACACATGACCATCTGTCTGTCCATCCACCCACCCAGGCCAGCTCCTTACCTGGGCGCCACCCACCTGTCCCCAGGCTGCTGGGGACTTTTCCATGGGAAGCAGCTCCACATTCTGCCACCCATGGGGTGCCCTTTGGAAGCACTTTGTAGGGGCAGCTGCTGCTTAGAGCAAAAGTGGGGTCACATCTCTGGAGCATCAAGGGTCACCCCCCCTGAGGAATCTCCAGATGGTCCCCGGGTTGAATTTCAGGGCTGTTTCCCCACAAATGATAATGTTTCTGTCACATTTCAGAGTGTGCAATTCTCTATCCTGTTCTTCACTTCTCCCTTCTTTTCTAAACTTCCCCAGATTTTGGGGGTTGCCTTTTCCTGAGCCAGGTTTGGCCAGCGGAAGGAGGTGGGGGGAGGGGGAAGAGGGGCACTGCTGGCACCTCATGGGCCAGAGGGCACCAGGGAGGCATTAATACCTTTATTTAAAGACATGAGCGTGGGTGTGAACAGGTGCTGGAGGTGCCACCATGCACACCATGGGCTGCTTTACATGAGTGCAGAGCCCACCCTGGCCTGAGCCTGGGGGTATCCAGGGGGTGCCCAGAGGGTGCCCAGGGGGTGCCCAAAGACTGCCAGGGGTGCCTGCGATGGGTGCCTGAGCCGAGTCCTTGGGAGGTGGCCAGGGTGGGTGCTCGGGTGGGGTCCAGGGTGAGTGCTCCAGTGTCACCCAGGGGTGCCCAGAGGCGCTTGGGGATGTCCAAGGTCCCTGAAGCGGGTATCCGAGGGGTGCACAGGGGTGCACGGAGGGTCCAAGCTGCGTATTTGGGGCGGTGCCCAGAGGGTAGGGGCTGGGTGTTCGGGGGCGGAGGTCC
>VWZI01000272.1:0-10641 GCA_013396835.1 Psilopogon haemacephalus | reverse complement strand
GCCGGGATGCGGAGCGGGATGGGGGCCGGCGTGCGGGCTCTGGCCGTGCTGCTCTGGGCGCTGCGGGCCGGTGGCACCGAGCTGACCTTCGAGCTGCCCGACAGTGCCAGGCAGTGCTTCCACCAGCAGCTGGAGCGCGGCACCAAGTTCACGCTGGACTACCAGGTACTGCCCTGCCCTGCGCCCCTGCCTGAAGCCCTACCCGTGCCCCTCTACCAATGCCTCTGCCTTTTCCACGACCCTTTCCCTAACTGCGCCACCCTTCCCGTGCCCCCTTTGCCTGTGCCCTGCCTGCACCTCCACTCCTGCTTGTGCCCATCGCCTTCTGCCTGTCCGCCCAGCCTTGCGTCTCTGCCATGCCCTACAAGCCTCCGGGCAGGGCAGTAGCTGCACCTCTCCTATACACCCTCCAACCCCACTTCACGCCTCACTGGCAGCCATTCGCAGCCCCTGGCCCCGTGCCCAGCGCGGTACCGAGTTGTGCCCACGGTGGCCGGAGGAGCCCCTGAGGCAGGCCGTCAGGGCGACCCACCTGTTCAGAGACCCTGCCTGAGCCGCGGGAACCCCAGCTGCAGCGCCGGCACCCCGGGGCACAGCTTCCCCCAGCCTGCCGAGGGCAGGGCTGCGCGCACAGGCGTGGGGCCAGGCAGCGCCGCTCCCGCTGGGGCAGGAGGCTCTCCCTGCACCGCCTGCCAGGTGCCCGCTGCGTGACCTGCTGCAGGTGATCGCCGGGGGACACTACGACGTGGACTGCTCGGTGGAGGACCCTAACGGCAGGACGCTGTACAAGGAGGCCAAGAAGCAGTACGACAGCTTCCCGCACCGCGCCGAGGTGGAGGGCGTCTACACCTTCTGCTTCAGCAACGAGTTCTCCACCTTCTCCCACAAAACCATCTACTTCGACTTCCAGGTGGGCGACGAGCCGCCCATCCTGCCC
Organism: Psilopogon haemacephalus; assembly: GCA_013396835.1. NCBI lineage: Eukaryota > Metazoa > Chordata > Aves > Piciformes > Megalaimidae > Psilopogon > Psilopogon haemacephalus. The sequence goes on along the minus strand of VWZI01000272.1, from coordinate 9,704 downwards.
GCCATGAGCAACCGCGTCACTGCCCTCACACAGGTGGGTGCCGCCACCTGCTGCCACAGGCACGAGGTCCCTCCTTTCACAACTCGTGGCCAAACGGCCTCACGGCTCAGCAGCTGGGGCTCCTTCCCCTTCCCCCCCACCGATTGCAAAAGTGCCAACTGCCTGTGCCACAGGCTGGCCACATAGAATCAGTGAGGGTTGGAAGGGACCACAAGGATCATCTAGTTCCAACCCCCCTGCCATGTCCAGGGACACCCTACCCTAGAGCAGGCTGCCCACAGCCTCTGCCAGCCTGGATGCAAACACCTCCAGGGATGGGGCCACAACTACTCTCCTGGACAACCCATTCCAGGCTCTCACCACTCTCATGCTGAACAACTTCCTCCTCACATCCAGTCTGAATCTCCCCACCTCCAGCTTTTCTTCATTCCCCCTAGTCCTGTCACTACCTGATAGTCTAAAAAGTCCCTCCCCAGCTTTTCTGTAGCCCACTCCCTTCAGATACTGGAAGGCTGTAGTAAGGTCACCTGGGAGCCTCCTCTTCTCCAGACTGCACAGCCCCAAGTCTTTCAGTCTGTCCTCATAGCAGAGGTGCTGCAGCCCTCTGAGCACCCTCGTGGCCCTTCTCTGGACACTCTCCAGCATGTCCACATCCCTCCTGTAACAGGGGCTCCAGAACTGGATGCAGTACTCCAGGTGGGGTCTCAGCAGGGCAGAGTAGAAGGGGAGAATCACCTCCCTCCACCTGCTGACCACACTTCTGATGCAGCCCAGGCTCTGGTTTGCTTTCTGGGCTGCAAGTGCACACTGCTGCCTCATGTTGAGCTTCTCATCCGCCAGCACCCCCAAGTCCCTCTCCTCAGGGCTGCTCTCCAGCCACTCACTGCCCAACCTGTATTTGTGCTTGGGATTACCTCGACCCAGCTGCAGGACCTTGCACTTGGCCTTGTTGAACTTCATGAAGGTGGCTTGTGCCCACCTCTCCAGCCTCCTCCAGCAGCACAGGTAGGGAGGGACGAGGATGCTGCCCTGCTCTGAACCTCCCACATCTCTGGTCCAGAGAAGGACAACAAAGCTGGTGAGAACAGGTCTGGTGAGGAGCAGATGAGAGACCTGGGGTTGTTCAACCCAGAGAAAAGAAGACTGAGGGGAGATCTTCTGGCTCCCTATAACTCCTTGAAAGGAGGCTGCAGCCAGGTTGGGGTCAGTCTTTTCTTCCAAGAATAACCAACAGGACAATAAGAAATGGCCTCATGTTGTGCCATTAGTTTAGACATGAAGAAAAGATTTCATGGAAAGGGTCGTCGAGGTCTGTCTCAGGCTGCTCAGAGCAGTGATGGAGGGTTTTCAAGGTCATGGAGATGTGATGCTGAGGGCCATGGTTTGGTGGTGACCCGGCAGTGCTGGGGGTAACAATTAGACTCCATGATCTGGAAGATCTCTTCCCAAACCAACCCATTCTGTGATTCCATGACTCTCACTGCAGCTAGAATTTTCCACCCCGTGGCACGAGCCTGCAGAGATGGCACCCAGACCTTGTCCCCAGAGCCTTGATGAGGTCTCGGTTGCACCCCACCAGGTGGTCTCCAGTATTGTCCCTTTGAGCACAACCTCTCTTGGGTCAGGGCTGGCAGAGCCCTGGCAGCAGTAGCTGCTACTATGCCACTCTCGAGAGCATCAGCACAGCCCTCAGCCCCCCGGGCCTTGCTGTGCCGGGAGCCACGGAGTGTCCTTGTGTCCGCAGATGGAGTCTGCCTGTGTCACCATCCACGAGGCGCTGAACGCGGTGATCGACTCCCAGACCCATTACCGGCTGCGGGAGGCGCAGGACCGGAGCCGCGCTGAGGACCTCAACAGCCGCGTCTCCTACTGGTCGGTTGGGGAAACCTTCATCCTCTTCGTGGTCAGCGTCGGGCAAGTGGTGCTGCTCAAGAGCTTCTTCACAGAGAAGAGACCCGGCAGCGGCAGGGCTGGCACCTAAAGCCGCTCGGTGCCCAGACTGTGGCGGGGAGGGGGTGGGCAGCGTTCTCCTGGGTCGTGCTTTGCCCCTGTTCTTCACAAGGTTCTTCCCTGGGGAGATGGCCGGGGGGAAGCAGGGGCTGATGTCACGCTGCTGAGCCAGGTGGGAAATGGTCACCCCATAGGGGCATCCCTCGTCAATCGCCCTGGCATCACCTCCCACTTCACCTTCACCTGCTCTGAGCCAAATCCCCTTGCCTGGGAGGCCCAACCCCTCTCACTCCCAGGGTGGGCACTGGGATTTGGCATCAGCACCATCACCCCTTGTCTGACACCTCAAAAGGCTTGGCATCGACACCCTGACCCCCCACCCAACACCTGCAAAGGGTATTTCCTACATGAGTCCATGTCTGGGGCTGAGGCTGTGCCCAGCAAACAGCAGGAGCAGGCACAGCTCTGCCCCAACTCATGCCAGGGAAGCTCCATCCCCACCCCAACAGCAGCACACCCAGGACTGCCACACCATTCTCTGGAGTCCCACAGAACAGAGACATCCCTTGGCAACCCTGGGGCAACTCCTCTGTGTGAGAGCCAACCACTGCTGCCATCCCCTTAGCATTTCACTTTGCCACTAGGTAATAAATCCCTGTGACTGTGGCTGGCACTGCCATTGTTGAGCACCATGCCTGGGAGGAGCAGCCCAGGATGGCTTCATTGGTATCTGCTTCACTGGGCACTTACACCCACCAGGGTGATGCCAGTCTTCCCCCTGGCCCTCAGGAGACCAAGAGGAGACATTTTGGTGCAGTCACCACAGCTCTGCCCATAGCTGTGCCATGCACCAAATTAGTGAGCTCCTGAAACTCCAGAGCCAGAGAGCTGGGGCTGATCGGTTTGGAGAAGAGAAGGCTCCCAGGTGGCCTTATTGTGGCCTTCCAGTATCTGAAGGGGGCTACCAAAGAGCTGGGGAGGGACTTTTTAGGCTATCAGGTAGTGACAGGACTAGGGGGAATGGAGCAAAGCTGGAGGTGGGCAGATTCAGACTGGACATGAGGAGGAAGTTGTTTAGCATGAGAGTGGTGAGAGCCTGGAATGGGTTGCCAAGGGAGGTGGTTGTGGCCCCATCCCTGGAGGTGTTTGCATCCAGGCTGGCAGAGGCTGTGGGCAGCCTGGTCTAGGGTAGGGTGTCCCTGGGCATGGCAGGGGGCTTGGAACTAGATGATCCTTGTGGTCTCTTCCATCCGTCACTGAGTCTATGATTCTATGAGATGCTGGCAGTGGGCACAGTTATCCTGTCCATGCCCCTGCTGACCATGCCCAGCCCATGCACAGGGCTGTGCTGGCAGCAAGGGCTTCCCTGGGCTATGAGAAAAGTCCTGGGTGTGGGTCCTGCCTGGCAGTAGGTACCCAGCTGGGCAAGGTAGCCCAGCAACCCACCACAACAAAGTAGGGTCCCTCGGGCAGATGACACCTGGAGTCAGCCTCGTGCTTCAGTCCTGGCTCTGGCAAATCCCAGCTCTGCTCATAACCCTTTGCCAAGGCTGTGGGCATGGCAGGGCCATCCCCTCCTTGCTCCCGGTGCCCGGGCATGGCTCAGACCTGCTGTTCAGGGGCAGAGGCACTCACAACCTTGCTTGATGCCCGTGACTGCAGCCTCCTCCCCACCTCCCCCAGCCATGCCAGCTCCAGCAGCAGCGCTGGCCTTGGCACAGTTGCTGGGCAGCCAGGAGCAGCCAGGGCCCATGTGCCTCGCAACGACCTTCAGCAAGAGCTAGGAGCTCCTGGCTGGAAGGGAGTCGGTGGTGGGCCCAAGGCTGCTGGCACCCTGGGGCTATTGCCAGCTAAGTGCTGCCAGTGGGGACCAGCCCCGTGCCCCCTAGGGCACAAACAGCCCCAGCAGCCCCTGCAGGGGGGGCAGCACCCTGGCCAACACATGGGATGTCCTTGGGTGTGGAGACCCTGGGAGCACCCCTCAGTGGGGACTGGAGCACTCAGGACCAGGGGCATGGCTCACAGCCAGACTGTCCCCATAGTGCCAGCTCTGTGGACCCCAGCCCAGCTCACACCTGGGGATGCAGCAGGACAGAAGGTGGCTGTAAGGCACTTTATTTCTGTGCTGGGCTTGTAAGGTGCAGAGAGAAGACAGGGGGCACCCGTGCCAGCCCCACCACCCACAGGAACACTTTGGGGTGTGGCTGGACTGTGACAGCAACCCCTATCCTTGCTGGTCTGCTCCCAGGGTGTCCCCAGGGGCAGAGGGCATTGCCCAGCTCACAGGGAGCTGCTCTGGCAGGAGTCAGTCCCGGGGGGCCCCCGTGGGACTCCGCGTTTGGGTGGCAGGGAGGAGGCTGAGCAGCGGAAGGAGCCAGTGGCCGGGGAGGGTGGCTGGGGCACAGGATCCTGCCCGCAGGGGCAGCCCCAGCGCCTGCGGAAGCGGATGGTGAAGAGCCCATAGGTGATGGGGTCCAGGCAGGCGTTGAGGAGGCCAAAGATGAAGAGGATGTGGGCGAGGGCTGGCGAGACACTCCTCTCCATGGCCCGCGGGCAGAACCAGTGCCACAGCCCCAGCAGGTAGTAGGGCGTCCAGCAGAGGATGAAGGAGGAGACAATGACCAGGCTCATCTTCAGCATGCGCAGCCTTGCCCGCGGGATGTTGTTCCTCGAGCACCTCAGGGACACGTCCTGGGAGGAGACTGCAGGGGCACGACCCATCAGCTGGGGACACAACTGCCCGGGGACACGCTGCCTGGCACCACAACCCTCATCCCACCTCACCACACTCTCCTCTTCCCTGCTCTCTGCATCAGCACTGCTCCTCCAGACCCCCCAGCACCATAACCCTCATCTCACCTCACCACACTCTCCTCTTCCCTGCTCTGTGCATCTGCACTGCTTCTTCAGACCCCCCCAGCACCACAACCCTCATCCCACCTCACCACACTCCACTCTTCCCTGCTCTCTGCATCTGCACTGCTCCTTCAGACCCCCCCAGCAGCACAAGGGGAGCCCACACCCTAGGTGACAGTCCCTGCGCAGCCCTAGCCATCCTGCTCCTTCCATGCCAGGGTCCTTGAAAGTGCCACCTGGCACGGGCAGCTCAGTGCCCGGGGACTCACAGAGACTGGAGCCCATGCGCCGGGAGATCTCCAGGAGGATGCGGGTGTAGCTGCTGACCATGATGAGCAGCGGCAGCAGAAAGAGGCAGCTGAAGCCCAGCATGTTGTAGAGGGTCTCGTGCCAGGGCTGGGCAAAGCTGCCCCGCGTCGTGCACTGGGTGAAGTTGTGCGGCGCGCGCAGGGTGACCGTGCGGAAGAGGAAGAGCTGGAGGCAAAGCAGAGGTAGAGTGGTCATAGCCCTCTCCCCAGGGACACAGGTGGCAGGGGGTCTGCACCTCTCCCAAAGTCATGGCACCAGGGTCTGGGAGCCACTGGGTCAGACCTTGCCCATGGGAGCGGGACCCGCAGTTGCCCTTGTGCCATCTCTGGGGCGCTGGAGCAGGGAGGGGGTCAGAGCTGGGTGGAGAGACACAGTGCCACACCCTCTCGTTGGCTGCTTGGCTCCTCCAAGCCCTTTCCTCCTGCCCTATCCCTGCAGATGTTCCAGGCCAGCCTGGATGAGGCCTTGAGCAGCCCTGGTCTAGTGGGAGGTGTCCCTGCCTACGGCAGGGGGGTTGGGACTGGAGGGTCTTCAAGGTCCCTTCCAACCCAAAGCTTCTTATGCTCCCGTGATCCCCACTCTCCACCAGGCTACCATGATGCCTTCCCATCCCCGCCACTCCAGCACGCCGTGCTGCTGCTGGCAGCACATGCCCTGGGCATCACCGCGCAGCCTGGCAGCCAACACGGGGCCAGAGAGGAGGAGGCCTGGCAGTGGGTACCTGTGGCACGGAGAGCCCCGTGCTGAGGAGCCAGGCAATGTGGAGCATGAGGCAGTTCCCTGGCAGTGGGTACCTGTGGCACGGAGAGCCCCGTGCTGAGGAGCCAGGCAACGTGGAGCATGAGGCAGTTCCCTGGCAGTGGGTACCTGTGGCACGGAGAGCCCCGTGCTGAGGAGCCAGGCAACGTGGAGCATGAGGCAGTTCCCTGGCAGTGGGTACCTGTGGCACGGAGAGCCCCGCGCTGAGGAGCCAGGCAACGTGGAGCATGAGGCGGTTCCCTGGGAGTGGGCGGCCGTNGCAGTTCCCTGGCAGTGGGTACCTGTGGCACGGAGAGCCCCGCGCTAAGGAGCCAGGCAATGTGGAGCATGAGGCGGTTCCTCCTGCGGGCACGGGCGATGGCCAGCGGGCGCAGGATGGCAGCTTGGCGGTCCAGGCTGATGACGACGGTGACGAAGGCAGAGGCGTACATGGCCAGCAGCCGCAGGTACATCATCAGGCGGCAGGCCAGGTCGCCCGCCCGCCACTGCAGTGTGATGTTCCAGACGGCATCCAGTGGCATCACCGCCAGGGTCACCAGCAGGTCGGCAGCAGCCAGGTGCCGCAGCAGGAGGTGGATGTGGGACCTGTGGCCGCCCCGCCGGCACCCCACTGCCCGCAACACCGCCAGGTTGCAGCCGGCTGAGAGGGCAAAGAGGACAAAAGTGGCAGCCACGCGGGCCTGGGCGGCGGGTGAAAAGGTAGGCAGGCGCAGGGGCTGCTCCTCACCACCTTCAGCCTGGGGGATCCAGCCACAGCCCTCCCCGGGAGGGGACAGGCTGCCGGGGGGCTCTGTGCTGGCGTTGCCCACTGTGGGGTCTGGATCAGCGTGGCCCAGTCCTGCTGTGACAGAGAGAAGGGCTGGGGGGGCCCTGGGACAGGGAGCTCCAGGGTGACAGGTCACAGTCTATCCTTTGGAGCCCTGTTCCCTGCCCAGTTGTCAGCGACACAACGCTGCCCAGATTTGCAGGCTCCATACTCAGCTGCAGAACCCATCCTTGCTGCTTCCCCAGGCATCCCAGAGCCCCCCACCTGACAGACCTACAGGAGCTCTCGGCCCCAAGTGGCTCTCAGTAGACCCCCTCCCACCACCTCCTCCAGCCTATTGATGCTGCCCATCCATCCCACAGCACCCTCATGGTCCTTCCCAGCCCAATGCCAATGCCCTCAGGGGTCTCTGCACACTCCCCCAACCTCACCTCCAGCCAGAGGATCCTGCTCGGCACCACCCAACCAGGCCATGTCAGATGCTGACAGGTCTTCTTGCCCAGGGCTCCTGCATTCACGCTGTACCCAGTGGGTGCCAGGGACAGAGGGGCAGGTACCGGCGTCACACCGGCAGCTGCAGCCACCTCTGTGCCTGCTGGCAGGACACACTGACTGGGCAGGTGGGTGGTGGGTGCCCTTGGAGGCTCCAGTTGCTCCTTGACGTAGCCAATGCGCTTGGAACGGCTTTGTCCTTCACAGCGTGCCACCCTCACCCACCCCTGGCCGTGTGGGCAGCTCCAGTGCTCCTTCCCACTGGTGCACAGGTACAGGGGCACGCAGGCAGGGGTACACACCTGTACAGGGGCACGCACACGTAGGCACACACACACACACACACACACACGTGTGTGCACACGCACAGGAGCAAGGGCACAGCTGCCTGGACACTCAGCACCAAGCACCCAGCCCGGGGGCTGCTGCCCCTCCGCGCCCTCCCCAGGCCTGGCACTGCTGCTGCCAAGGCATCGATGTAATGTGCACAAAGGCTCCTCGCTTCGGGGTGCATCATTTTTAGGGGAGGTCCTAGACACCACACAGGTGCCCCCTGCCAGCCCTGCCACTGCCGGTGGCTGCCCTAGCCCACGGCTGGAGCATGTCCCCAGGCCCCCTGAGCCCTGGCCGAGGAGGGAGAGTGTAGCCCAGGGAGGGGCGAGGGAGGGGGAGCTGCTTTGCATCTCAAAGGCTTCACCCCTCCGGCAGAGGGAATTAACCTAATTAGCGAGTCATTTCACAGAGCCCTGGGGCTCATTAGCCCTCAGACCCCCTGCCCCCCCAGCTCATTAGCACCCACCTGGCAGCCCCCCCCGCCGCGGGCCCTCCAGACAGTGACTGGGACCCGCCGAGGGGGCTGGGGGAAGAGGGGCCCCAGCTGCAGCCCCTCCACGCACACCCCTCTCCGCTGCGGGCGCTTCTCCAGCCCCGTGGGCTCATTCGGACCCCAGACCCTACCTTTAACTGGGCGGCGTGCCAGATACCAGCACCAGGGACAGGCGGTGCCTGGCTGGCACCAAGTCCCACAGTTGCATTTGGAGTGTGCTGGTGACACCCACACATCCCCAGCCAGGGGACAGGAGGGGTCTCCCCCTGCCGCCAGTGGTCCCCAGCTCCTGCATCCAACGAGGCAGCACTGGATCCCTGCCCGAGCCCCTGCCCATGCCCAGCAGGATGCCCGTGGTCTGTGGGACAGGCGTTTCACCAGTTTCACCAGCCCAGCCTATCCTCTGCCAGCCCTGAACCCAAAGTGGTAGCCTGGGCAGGCCATGCCAAGCTCCTGCCACGGGAACAGCCAGCCAGATGGTGACACACAGATGGGCACCAGGGTTTATTTATGCACTCCGGTACCTGCCCACATCCGGCAAGACGATGCCCACAGCCTGCCCTGCTACTGAGTGGGAGTTTCACCAGCTCAATTATTCTCTCCCAACCCCAAATCCACTCCCAGAGCCAACGCGGTGGTCTGGGCATGCTGCACCCACATCCTGTGCCCAGGTTTCTACTATGGGTACAGCCACACGGTGACACACAGATGGGCACAAGGGTTTATTTATGTACAGCTGATGCCATCCAGCACGCCCAGCCCACCTCCAGGCTGGCACAAAGGGCAGCTCGTCCTCTGCCACCTCCCAACTGTCCAAAGCGAGGACCTGTGCCCCCTGCGCTGCTCCATGTCAGGTGTCATGGGACCATGTGGCAGTGAGTGCTCTGGCATCGGGGAGCTGGAGGAGCTCGTCCTGGTCAGTCATGGGGCTGTGGTGGGAGCAGAGCCTCCAGAAGAGACAACAGGTCCGTGGAGAGGTCCTGGGGGTGCAGAGTGGGGAGAGATGGTGATGAGTTGAGGTGCAAGTCCCAAGGGAGAGCAAGAACAGGGGTTGGCAACTCTCACTCCATCAGGAACAAGCAGAACCCAGTGCTGGGGCTGTCCCAGCTGTGAAACCCCGCGGAGACAAAGTACGGTGGCACTGAGGAGGACCGGATCAAGCCAGGGGATCCGAGGAGGGCTCATCCTCTGCTCCCGACCCCAAACAAGGCTGTTCTCACCCCCAAAACAGTCCCAACGTTCCCCCAGGCTACAGAGGCTATGAGTGCACTGAGGTGATTGAGCCCTGCTCCACGCCAGCTCCATGACAGGGACCCCTTGGTGTCACCCAGATCCCAGCCCCATGCCAGGGACCCCCAGGATCACCCGGGTCCCACCAGCGCACGTACCTGGGTGACTGTCCCCGCATCCACGAAGTCCTGCAGCATCAGTCCCGAATCCAGGAGAGGGTCGCCGAGGGGATCCAGAGGGGCCTCTGCACAGTGGGGTGGGGACAGCCAGGAGGAGGCGCTGGAGGCGGCAGCCCCGTGCAGCTCGGGGGGGTTCTCCGTGGCAGGGAGGTACGGGGGTGACCCCCAGACACCCATCCCCACGTCGGGAACCCCCAGCAGCTCCGGGGAGATCTCAGCAGCAGGCGGACAGTGGGGGTATCCCCAGGATCCTGTCTCTACGTCGGCAGACCTGTGCAGCTCCGGCGGCGTCCCCGCAGCAGGGACACAGGGTGGGGACCCCCAGGCCCCCGTCCCC